>OX451738.1:1577531785-1578020028 GCA_948472305.1 Vicia faba | reverse complement strand
ATATATATATATTTATGTATAAATGATTCCTATAAACAAATAAATACTAAAAAAATAGGAAAATGGTATAAAAATATTTTTTTATATTTTTTATATTATAAGCAAAAATAAATAAGTCAGCATGAAAAAAGAAAAATCAAAAAATCATTGAAATAAACCAAATGGGCCTAGGGGGTATGAAACAAAAAATGAGGTGTGGAAAGAAAATCAGAAGCAAGCCCAGCCCAGGAACTTCTTCTTCAACCTTCAGACAAAAAATATGTCAAAACACGCGCCTGTTCTTCCAATTCAAACACCTGGATTCCTTGATCTTTTGCACAAACTTCCAACATAAGAAATGTTAAGCATTGAATCACGATTCCAAATATATAAAAAACTCATTCTAACTCTCAGAAATGAGAGAGAATTTTGACATTCCCAAATCCTGACCTAAGTTTTCTGCCATTTTCAAACCTTAAATTCTCATAGCTCAGGCAAAATAAATGAAAAGTAAAAGCATGTACAGGTTCAGGGGCATGAGTAGAACATTTCTTATTCATAAACCTAGAGTTAATGATGCCTATACTAAGAGTTAGAAGTTCACCAAAATACCTGTTCAGTTGAAGTTCTATCTGGCAATGGGGAAGCTTTCAGTGCAAGGTGATGGTTGGTATAGCTTCCTTGAGGTGTGGTGATGCTGTTTCAATGTTTACTTCGCCTTGAGACACCTTGGATCGAGCTGTGGACCTTCAACTGCAAAATGAGAAAGTGAAAATGGTGGAACTTGTTAGAGGAATTACAGGTCGTGTTTCAGGTCTTGGTTAGCTTGCATTGATGCTAGGGAATGTGTTTGATAAGCTTTGGTCAAGAAATCATGCAAGGAATGAGAGATGGTGTTCAAACTGCAGGCCTTGCCCTGTTTTTGCAGTTTGAGAGTGATTCTGGGAATGGGAGTGTTTGGGAGGCCAAGGGCTCGTGTTCTAGATTGGGTTGGATGATTAGAAGGTGTCTACAATGTTTTCTTCTGTGTTCTAATGTTGAGAGAGAAGTTGTGTTGTGTTATGATACTTTTCTTCACACTTAAGCAAACAAAGCCAACTTGTGTTCTAGGCATGTAGAGGGCCCCTAATCATGCTGCAAAACTCCTCCTTGATCAGTGTGTTATGCTCATAATCTTGTGCCAATTAGATTGTATCTGTACTTGTTGGATTTTCAATTGGACATAAAGCTACCTTTTGCAAAAATGGAAGAAATGCTTTATCTATTTTGGGATTAATCCTTTAGGCAATGCTTGAACACACAAAACATGGTCTTGGCACAAAGGATTGGCATTAAATTTATGAGTGTTGGATGGTTTAAGGACCTGTAATCAAGATATGCAAGCTGAGATTGAAAATGCCTAGTGTTATGAACATGTAAATTGACCAATTCAAAAGTGAGTTTTTGCCAAATTGTGAAATTCGAATCTCTCAAGTTATGAGGTTGTTTGATGAGTTCTTGGACATTTTGGAAAGCTTGGAATATGTACTACAATCCATATTTGAAATGCAAATTGAAATTCCAAGTGGAAGTGTATGGAAAATGGCCTTGAAGTTGGGTAGAAAACCTTGCCAAAATAGGTTAAAATTTCACTAAGTTAAGAATGGTTTAGTGCCCTTATTCAAAAAATTGTAACTTGAGATACAAGCCTCATTTGGGAAAACTTTGTGAATCAAAGTTGTATATTATGCAACAAGCTACAACTTTCATTTTTTGACTTTTGTTTGAATCCAAATGAATCTTGGTGAGAAAGTGGGGCAAAATTGGGAAAAATTAGGGTTTTTCATAACTTAGAAAAATTCTAAGTTATGAAAAATTCTCATTTCTAACCCTAATTTGCATTTTTTGATTTCTTGGTGAAAAAGTTTCATGATTTGGCATGTTTTGATGAAAAATGAATCTTGACTCTTGATTTTGACCAAAAAGTCAAAGTTTGACTTTTCAGTATACAGTCAAAATTGATCAATTGACTGGGAAATTCAACTGTCAATCTTGTGTACTTGGGATCTTTTGAACTTGTTGAGCATGTCAAGATAAATCCATGGGGTCCTTGAGTTCATATGTGAACTTGGTTTGCTATTGGCTAGGTCAAACAGTCAAAAATTGCCTTTGTGCAGCCAAAACCCTAAAAATGACCATTTTGCCCTTTTGGTGATCTGATCAAATTTCTTGTGGAATTGTGATCCAAACTTGATCAAATGGTTCATAGGAGTTCATAATGTTGATGTGGGTCAATTTTCATGAGGTTTGACTGTCAATTGGCCACATTTGACTTTTTCCCCAATACAGCTGATTTCTAGGTCAACTGTCTAATTGATTGGGCAAAACTTGGAATCAAGACTTGAAACTTGATGTGGACAAACTTGAGAGTTCAATATGAAGCAAGGAAGTCATCTTAGGCATTGTAGGTCAAAACATCTTTGTACAAACATAAACCCTAATTAGGATCAATAGTGCAAGGAGAAGTCTTGATCAGATGAAACCCTAATTGGATCTTGATCTTCAAGGGCTTTGTGGTGAGAAATCAATGAGAAATGGGAGGGAAAATTTTGGGGTACAACAGTTGCCCCTGTTCAATCTTCTTGAATCCGAAGAGTTAGATTGGCAAGCTTTCCTTTCGTGACTCGAGGGTAAAAGGAGATTGGACACTAGAGTGCCCTTAAATTTGCACTCGTCAAAGCAATGGATGCGAGAATGGGCTTAGAGATGCCATTTGGAGATGGGCTTAATGATGCCATCTGGGAGAGTGACAGAAATCTTGTAGGGGATGGGCTTAGAGATGCCATCTGGAATGAGTATCAGGAAGGTGTCCAAGCTTTGGACCATTTCTGAACTGGGGGTTTGAATAAGCAATAGATTGACATTCGTTGTTGGGAAGAATCCATAGACTGTTTTCAGAAGTCTTGAGAAGAAACTAAACAAGTGATAGGTTAACATCCGTTACTTGGAGAACCCGTGAACTGTTTTCAAAAATCTTGAAGTTGAATAAGCAATAAAGCAGCATCCGTTGTTGGGAAGCGTCCGTAAACTGTTTTCAAAGGTGAGAAGAGTCTGAACAAGCGATAGGTTAACATCCGTTACTTGGTGAACCCGTGAACTGTTTTCAGAAATCTTGGACTTGAATAAGCAATAGAGCAGCATCCGTTGTTGGGAAGCGTCCGTAAACTGTTTTCAAAGGTGAGAAGAGTCTGAACAAGCGATAGGTTAACATCCGTTACTTGGAGAACCCGTGAACTGTTTTCAGAAATCTTGGAGTTGAATAAGCAATAGAGCAGCATCCGTTGTTGGGAAGCGTCCGTAAACTGTTTTCAAAGGTGAGAAGAGTCTGAACAAGCGATAAGTTAACATCCGTTACTTGGAGAACCCGTGAACTGTTTTCAAAAATCTTGGAGTTGAATAAGCAATAGAGCAGCATCCGTTGTTGGGAAGCGTCCGTAAACTGTTTTCAGAAGTGAGAAGAGTCTGAACAAGCGATAGGTTAACATCCGTTACTTGGAGAACCCGTGAACTGTTTTCAGAAATCTTGGAGTTGAATAAGCAATAGAGCAGCATCCGTTGTTGGGAAGCGTCCGTAAACTGTTTTCATAAGTCTTGAGAAGAAACTGAACAAGCGATAGGTTAACATCCGTTACTTGGAGAACCCGTAAACTGTTTTCAGAAATCTTGGAATTTTGAGGAGGAACCGGTGTAAGGTTGCCTGATAATGAGTCCGTGTAAAACTGCATCTGAAACTGTTAATGATAGCCTTTTATTCTTATCCTGAAAAGGACAAAATGTTAGCCAAACACAAAATTATGTTGCATGAAATGTATGATGCAATATATGTTATATCAATGTTTATGATATGAATGTAATGAATGCGCATGTAAGCTGATGAGCGGTCTTGCGGGGGATAGATGAATCCTGGATGGCTGAAGATGAAAGCATCTTGACTGCTGCCGGGAAGAATAATTCCTTGGCTGTTGCTGGGGAATAAGGAGCTTGGGTTGTATACCAAACCTCTGGGGAATTCCTGATGACTTCTAATGGAGAGTTCCAATCTAGAAGACTCATGATGGGGATGCAAGACTGAGAATCTTCCGTTTGGCGAGAAGCATCTCTGGCGACTTCACTGGGGAACTCAAGATTTGCTCTCCTAAAACTCTGTAGGGAGAAGGTTCATTAGCCTGGCTTCGCTGGGGATTCTGAAACTTAAACTATGAGGGGAATTGAATTCCTGAGGACCCTCTGGCTGGGGGATTGTAAAGATAAGTTACTGCTGGGGAATTTTGATGAACTCCGTTGGGGATAGGAAGAATTTTGGCGAGTGCGATCTTCCGTGGTTGTTAGCTGAGGATAACCCAGTTATAAGGCCTTGTGATGAATAACTTTGAATAAAGCTCGGGAGAGACGTCCGTACTCTGTAGGATAAGCTTCCAGAATCTATTGGGGATGAGCCTCAAGACTTGCTAGGGATATGGATTCCAAATCTCCTGGGGGTTTCCTTTGAAAGGGTATCATGTTATCCAACTGTACCTTCGACCTATCAGTAATCCTCTTTCTTGGTTCATAAGGAAATGATTATGTTCAAATGCATATGCTTGTTTAACAAGACATTGGACGTTTCTCAAAATAAAACAAATAGTGCAAGAGAAAAGAAAAGGAAATGACACAAATTCCTGGGAAAAGTATTTGTATTGATTTTCTATGAGTATATTTGTACAAAGGAGACAATCATCCTAGTAAGAGGATTTTGTCGTAAATATTTGAAAGGTTTATACAAAATAAGGATGGCTATGTGAAATAATTCCATGGGATTCCATTCCGCTATAGCTTCCACAACTCTGAATATCTGTCCATTCAATGCTTCGCTTGACGATGACTGGATTGATCAGAAGCCTGGAACCGGTTGATGAAGAGATTATCCTTTGAAGTGATCCGACGAGACATAGTCATACGCTTTAATTCCCTAACTTTTGCCTGAATCGCCCTTTCGGGTTTTCGATCCACCGGGAAACCCCTTTTTGCCCAAGCCGCCCTTTCGGGTTTTCGACTTGCCGGGTGTACAGATTTTTTTTTGTTTTTATCCCTAATTTTTGCCTGAACCGCCCTTTCGGGTTTTCGGTTCACCGGGATGCCCATTTTTGCCCAAGCCGCCCTTTCAGGTTTTCGACTTGTCGGGTTATCTTATGCGTAGTATCTTTTGACTGTGTCTGCGTTCGCAGGGTGCGGCAAATCGTCGCTGTCCATGGTGGTCAGAATCATTGCACCACCAGAAAATATGCTCTTGATCACAAATGGTCCTTCATATGTAGGAGTCCATTTGCCCCTGGGATCACTTTGCGGCAAGATAATCCGCTTGATTACGAGATCTCCGACTTGATACACTTGACGTCTGACTTTCTTATTGAAGGCCTTGATCATCCGTTTTTGATACGTCTGACCATGGCATATAGCAGCAAGTCGCTTTTCGTCGATCAGATTGAGTTGATCGAGTCGGGTCTGCATCCAATCATCTTCATTCAATCCTGCATCCTTCATAATCCTTAGAGAAGGAATCTGAACTTCCATAGGCAAAACAGCTTCCATGCCATAAACCAAAGAAAATGGGGTTGCCCCAGTTGAAGTACGTGTCGTCGTACGGTATCCATGCAGAGCAAACGGTAACATCTCATGCCAGTCTTTGTAAGTGACTGTAATTTTCTGAATGATCTTCTTAATGTTTTTGTTCGCAGCTTCAACAACACCGTTCATCTTCGGCCGATAGGGAGATGGATTGTGATGATAAATCTTGAACTGTTCGCACAAGGCAGTGATCATTGTGTTATTCAGATTTGTACCGTTGTCTGTGATGATCCTGTCTGGAACACCATACCGACATATGAGATTTTGCTTGATAAAGCGGGCAACCACATTTTTAGTAACAGAGGCGAAGGAAGCTGCTTCGACCCATTTGGTGAAATAGTCAATGGCAACCAGGATGAAGCGATGTCCATTGGAAGCCGTGGGCTTGATCTCCCCAATCATATCAATGCCCCACATTGCAAAGGGCCACAGAGCAGTCAGAACGTTGAGGGGAACCGAAGGGATATGAACTTTATCAGTATAAACTTGGAATTTGTGGCAAGTACGGGAATGTTGATGGCAGTCAGCTTCCATGGTAGACCAGTAATAGCCTGCCCTTAGGATCTTCTTAGCCATTGTATGCCCGCTCAAGTGAGTGCCAAATGTCCCGCTGTGTATATCAGTCATAATCAACTCTGCTTCAGCTTTGTCTACGCATCGGAGTAATACACAATCATGGCTTCATTTGTAAAGGATGCCGTTGCTCAGGAAGAATTTAGCAGCGAATTTCCTTAAGAACTTCTTGTCATTTACGGAAGCTCCTTCAGGATAATCTCTGGTCTCGAGATACCTTTTGATTTCATGAAACCAAGGTTGTTCCACTACTTCTTCGGTATTAATCTCGTGACAATGCGCAGGTTCATCCATTCACTCGATGGTGATTTGGGGAGCCTCGTTATCCCAGTTGAGTTTAAACATGGAGGACATTCTGGCTAGAGCATCTGCTAGCTGATTTTCTTCTCGCGGGAAATGCTCGAAGGTAATTTGCTCGAAATGAGGCAACAATGTCAGGACATGTTCTTTGTATGGGATAAGATTAGGATGCTTGGTATCCCACTCTCCTTTGATTTGACTGACAACCAAAGCCGAGTCCCCAAATACGATCAAAGATTTGATCCCCAAGTCTATAGCAGCCTTGAGACCAAAGATGCAGGCTTCATACTCAGCCATGTTGTTTGTGCAGTTGAAGCAAAGTCGGGCCGTGAAAGGCGTATGACAGCCTTCCGGAGAAATGAGTACAGCGCCAATACCGTTTCCAAGTGCATTTGAAGCACCATCAAAGTACAGGGTCCATCGGGATCCCTTTTCGGGTCCGTCATACGGTCCGTTACCTTTAATGTTGTCCAAATTCATGATGTCCTCGTCTGGGAAGTCAAATCTCATGGGTTGGTAATCTTCGATAGCTTGATGAGCCAGATGGTCAGCTAGTACACTCCCTTTTATAGCTTTTTGGGTAGTGTACTGGATGTCATACTCAGTTAGGATCATTTGCCATCTAGCTATCCTTCCAGATAAAGCGGGCTTTTCGAAGATATACTTGATAGGATCCATTTTGGAAATCAACAAGGTAGTATGAGTCAACATATACTGTCTTAGTCGGCGAGCAGCCCATACCAAAGCGCAGCAAGTTTTCTCGAGCAGTGAGTAGCGAGTCTCACAGTCGGTAAACTTTTTTCTAAGGTAATAAATAACATGCTCTTTTCGACCAGACTCGTCATGCTGGCCCAAAACACACCCCATTGAGTTATCCAAGACGGTCAGATACATGATCAATGGTCTTCCTTCGACGGGTGGCATCAGAATAGGAGGTTCTAGCAAATACTCCTTGATTTTATCAAAAGCAGCTTGGCAATCGTCGTTCCATTCGACTACCTAATCTTTCTTCAAGAGTTTGAAAATTGGCTCACAGGTAGAAGTCAGATGAGAGATGAATCTGGCAATATAGTTCAAGCGCCCCAAGAACCCTCTAACCTCCTTTTCAGTACGGGGAGCAGGCATCTCTTGTATTGCTTTCACTTTTGCTGGATCGACTTTAATGCCTTTGTTGCTTACAATGAATCCTAGAAGTTTACCAGACCTAACTCCAAAAGTGCACTTACTTGGATTCAGCCTGAGTTTGTATTCTTTCAATCTGGCAAACAGCTTTTCTAGATGTTCAAAGTGCTCCTCCTCTGTTTGTGACCGAGCTATCATATCGTCTACGTAAACCTCAATCTCATGATGTATCATATCATGAAACAAAGCTACCACGGTGCGTTGATAAGTTGCCCCTGCGTTCTTCAGCCCGAACGGCATCACCTTGTAACAGAAAGTGCCCCATTGTGTGACAAAAGTTGTTTTCTCCATATCCTCGGGGGCCATTTTGATTTGATTGTAGCCCGAGAATCCATCCATGAAGGAAAACACTTTGTGCTGAGCTGTATTGTCGATCAAAATGTCAATGTGTGGAAGTGGAAAATCATCTTTGGGGCTGGCCCAATTCAAATCCCGGTAGTCCATACACATCCTGACTTTGCCATCTTTCTTAGGTACTGGCACGATGTTAGCAACCCATTGAGGATAGGATGTAACAGCCAAAAAGCCAGCGTCGAATTGCTTCATCACTTCTGCTTTGATCTTTTCAGACATATCAGGCCTCATTCGGCGGACTTTTTGCTTGATCGGTGGACAATCCTCTCTTGTGGGGAGACGGTGAACCACGATGTCTGTGTCTAAACCCGGCATGTCTTCATAAGACCAAGCGAAGATTTCAACATACTCATTCAACAACTGTATCAGGCATTCCTTGACACTTGGTTCCAAATTGGCACCCACTTGCACCTCCTTCCGGTCCTCCTCGGTCCCTAAGTTGACAGTTTCTAATGACTCTTCGTGCGGCAAGATGGCCCTTTCCTCTTGCTGTAGAAGTCTGGCTAGTTCCCCTGGTACTTCACAACCTTCATCATCTTCATACTCGGCTTGATTGACCAGATCTTCAGAGTTATTGAAGGATATAGCAGAATAGTCACCCATGAAATCCGGAGTGGATGGGTACCTGCATTTGCGAGTGTAGGTGTGTGTAAGGGATAACCATCCATAAACAAAAAATGCAAAAGGAAAGAAAATGAACACAAGCAGTTTATCAAATGAAAAACGTCCAATGAATCATTAAACATGGCATATGGATATGAAAAATAATCGAAACCCTTACAAATGGACCTACATGCCCCGGGAAAGGCATGAGGTGAAAAGATAGTGTACGGATTGTTTGAAAATAAATATTACAGACCAAATAGAAAATGTTTGACAGATAAATTACTTATGAATAAAAGTGATGGGGACAAAGTCTTTTGCCTCCCAGTTGCACAATCCTCCTTTGACAGTTGGGTAAATCCACTCTTCGATGTTGCTCTCTTTGTCTTCGTCCTCCAAAGCGTTGATTCCGTAGGGAGAAATTTTGACTGGCGCTCTTTCAATCTTCGAACGGCGCATAGCTTTCTGGCCTGCGGTAGTGAACCCTAATCCAAATTTGTCTGTCTTATGTGGAATGTCAGGCAACTGCCCCCATGCTGAATTCTTCCCTTCCTTTATTGCGGCCCTTGCGTCCTCCAGAGATGCCATCCTGGCCATCTGCCTCGGTACTTCAGCTGCCAACTTTGCTACTGTTATTTCAGGAAGGACTTCTTTGAAATGCTGGAAAGGCGTCTCAATGAACTCCCCTTCTACCTCCACATACCGGAAGGAATTCAAGTGGCTAATCATGTACTCCTCTTCACCATGGACAGTAATGATCTTTACCTTGGCAGGATACTTCAAAATCTGATGTAAGGAGGAGGTGACTGCCCCAGCATGGTGTATCCAAGGCCTACCCAACAAGCAAGAGTATGACGGACGGATGTCCATCACATAGAAAGTAGATCTAAACACCTCAGTGCCTATCTTGATGGGAATTTCAACCTCTCCATGGACCATTCTCTTCGAACCATCGAAAGCTCTGACAACAATATCACTCGGCTTCAATTCCAACCCTTCACAATCTAGTCGGTCCAAGGCCTTCTTAGGCAAAACATTTAGCGACGAACCAGTGTCGACCAAGACGTGCGCGAGAGTAGTTCCTCGACACTCGACCGAAATGTGCAAAGCATCATTGTGGTTTCTACCTTTAGGAGTTAGGTCGGCACCAGAGAAACCTAATCCATTGTCCGCAGTCAGGCTAGCCACGCAATTTTGAAATTGATCCGCAGAGGTTTCCTGGGGCACATGGGCTGCCTTCAGGAATTTTATCAGGGCTTTAGCGTGCGCTTCTGAGCAAAGTAGCAGTGCCAGCATGGAGATCTTTGAGGGAGTTTGCCCCAGCTGTTCTACCACATCGTAATCACTCCTTTTGATTATCCTCAAGATCTCATCCATTTCCTTCTTGGAGGTTTCTGGGATGACCAAGGGTTGAGCCCTCGTCCTGACGAGCTCATCTTGGATTCCCTTACCTTTATCAGCAGCGGTAGGAGGGATAATACTAGGAACAACAACATCTTCAATCAAAGGGGTTCTAGCAGAGAATTTTATTGATGCAGGGATGACCTTATCAGCTGACGAGGGTCCAAAGATTGCTCTTGGAGGGGCAATCTCTGGAGAAAATATTCTCCCGCTCCTGGTGATTTTGCTAGTGCCTGCAATGTTACTAATGCTGGCTTCTTCATCATCCGAACTTTCTTCAGTTATTTCGATTTGTTTGATACCATGGTAGTAGACGTCACCGCCATAGTTCCAAGGTATCGACTTCTCAGAAACATAGGGAATAGGCCCTGGCATTGTTATCTTCAAAGGAACAGATTTCGTAGCTGGTGTAATCTTAACAGGCTTTTTGACGGCCTTGGAAAGGTTGGCGTGAATGGTTTTGATTGAGACATCTTCAGTATGAACTGGAACAGCAGAAACTTTTTCAAACAAAATTTGTCGACTATCCATAAGGCCTTGGATGCCTTCCTTCAGTAACGGACAATCAAACGGCAGAGAGTAACAACAATAGCAGTCTTATTTACATCCCGGGAAGATCCCGGCCCTCAACAGGTTCAACTTAATGGTTAGCAATGGAGTAGTCAGATCACTGACATCAGCAACATACAAATCTTCTTCAATGGCATTGACATTTCGGCCGTGCTTCGGCATGGGTGCAGATATCACATTAGGCTTCTCTGGAGCGTCAAACTCCACCTCCTTCACCTCTATCAGGTCTTGGATTTTATGCTTGAGTGCCCAATAATCATTGGTGTCGTGTCCAACACTGTCTGAATGGTAGGCGCATTTAGCATTAGCATGATAATGCGGAGATGACGTATTCACATTCTTTGGCGCCTCCTTGATGGTGGCAAGATTCAACTTCAACAGATGGGGAAGCACTTGCGCTGGAGTCATATTAATGCGGGTGAACTACCGTTGTGGCCGTTCCACCCGTTGTTGATTTGGTCTGGAATGGTTATAGCGAGGCTGCTCACTTGAAGGGTTTTGAATCATTACGGCCCCCACGGTTGGCCGGCGCCCAGTCTTCCTTGCTCTTCTTTGGGAGTATACAACAACCGTTTCCTTCTTAAAAGGCTTCTTCTCAACACTTGCAGTAACACCCTTCTGAATCTTTCCTGACTTGATGCCAGCTTCTATTCTTTCGCTTGTTAAGATCAAATCGGTAAACCCCGCGGAAGAGTTACCAATTAGATGATTGAAAAATGGCCCAGATAGGGTCCCTAGAAACATATCAACAAGTTCACGGTCGGTTAAAGGAGGCTGCACCCTGCCAGCCAAATCCCTCCATTTTTGTGCATATTCTTTGAATCCTTCGCCTGTTCCCAATGACATACCCTGAAGTTGGGTACGAGTGGGAGCAAGGTCAGAATTGTACTGATATTGTTTGTAGAAGGCGGTGGCCAAGTCTTCCCAGTTTCGGACGCTGGTTCCCTCTAGCTGATAGAACCACTCTAATTGAGCCCCAGAAAGGCTGTCTTGAAAGAAGTGGATCCAAAGGTTCTTATCTGCCGTATAGGTTTGGATCTTTCTTACGTAGGACCTGAGATGCATTTTTGGACAGGACAGCCCATCATACCTCACAAAAACTGGCACTTTGAATTTTGGGGGAATCACAATCCCGGCAACCAAACCCAAGTCTTCAAAATCCAAACCTGGTACTCTTTGTAGCTCCATGGCGGCCAATCTGTCTTCTAAACCTTTGTATTTATCATCAGCTGGAGGGTATTGTTGATCAGAGTAATCTTCATCCTCTTCGACCTCCTCTTCTTCCGCATCAGACTCGGAAGGTACCGCAGCTCCACCTCCTTTGCTGGTTCCTTCATCAGAAATAGGAGGAAATTCAAGCACTCTCCGAGCTTCTCCGTCAAATATTCTCCCCAAAGTAGCCACCCCGAGTCTCTTTTTCTTCTTTTTCACTGGGTCTTTGTTCCCCAATTGAGTCTTGATATCCTCCTGACCCTTAGCCAAGGTCATCAGGAGTTGCTGGAACTGTGCATTCTGAGCTTGCAGGTCTTTGACTGTTTGCTCGAGATCCATCCTACTGAAATAAACAACAGACAGATAAGGAAACCTGGAGTGAGACCTGCTCATGCACATGATGAATGGTATGCTTATGTATGCAATGCATTCAAGGATTTAGGACATTCAAAATTATTTCAGACAAAGAAGAACGCACGTCATATTAATAAGAAGAAATTTATTAGTACATAAATGCCCCGTGGGCCAAATATTACAAAATAACTTCTCAAGGCAAAAAGACATTGCGCATCCTCTTTGGTGCGATGTATGTGTTGAGGGCCTCTTGCTCATGGAGTCGGCGGGTAAGCTCTAGAACCTTCTTCTCACTGGCGTAGAAGCTAGCTTCAAAAGTATTCCGTTCTTCCTTGAGCTGAATCCAACTTTTCTGCATTTCCTCCCACGATGTAGGCATGTCTGGATGTAGGATGGTGTAGGGAACCTCTCCCTCATTGACGGGCTCTTTAATCACTGGGAGTACATGAGGATAAGGCATCATTAGAATTTGGGCTCGGGCTCGTACCCACTTGAGATAGGGCTCAAGAGGGATGGAGTTCTTGTGTCCCAGAGTCTTGCTATCAACCTTGTTGAGTTTTCCCCAAGCTCTGATGAATCTTTGGCGAAGTCCTTGCGCATCGTTGTCGAAGTCAAAGACTAGGTCAGGAATCAACATATCATGAGGGCCATCCCTCCGTGCATATCCAAATTTCCTCAAAGCTAGGCAAGGGTTGTAGGTGATACCTCCTCTAATTCCAAGTAAAGGAACATTAGGAAATTCTCCGCAACGATCAACAATGATGACATTTTCTCTGGACCGAGAACACCAATGCACATCAGAATGAGTGAGAGTCATCAATCGTTGGGACCACCTTGAACCTTGGTCATTCTTCAAGACAGATTGTGGAAGGTGCGAAATAAACCACCTTGCAAGGAGAGGAGTACAACACATGAGAACACCCCTCTTTCTCATTGTTTGTGTGTAAAATGAGTGAAGGATGTCCCCAAGCAATGTTGGTATTGGATTTCTGGACAAGAAGATTTTGACGGCGTTGACATCTACCAATTGGTCAGGATTTGGGAATAAGACCAACCCATAGATAATGAGTGCCACAATCTCTTCAAAGGCTTGTAGGTCCAATGAGTTCCAACATTCTTGTGCCTTCTCAAACAAGAATTTTGCTAAGAATCCTTTGACGCCGCTTCTGGTTTCCCAATGCCCCTTGATGTCGGAGGGTTGTAGATGTAATGCTCGAGCAACATCTTCCGGCTTTGGTTCCTTTTCCGTACCGTTGAAGGGTAGTTGATTAAGGATAGGGGTTCTTAGGAGTTGAGAAAACTCCTCCAAAGTGGGCACCAACTGGTAATCAGGGAAAGTGAAACAGTGGCGAAGAGGGTCAAAGAACTGGAATAGCACCTTCATCATGTCTTCTTCAATGTTGGTGTTGACTAGGCTGAGCAGTCTACCATGTCTTTCACTGAAGGATGAGTTTTCCGGAATTCTTGAGGTGAGCTCCTTGAGTTGAGGAGAGATTCTCACAAGGTTGACTTGAATGGTGTTTCTGCGAGGAATTTCCATGTCCTACAAAACAAGAACAAAGATGAAGATCCAAAACCCTTGAAATGGTTAGTGAATGCATATGATGTTTTATGATGTTTATGATGTTTATGATGTATGCACAAAACATATGTACAAGAAAATCACACAAAACCCTAGTTTCAGGCTTGCATGGGGTTTCATAGGTAAGTACCCTCTTGAGTGTAGTTGGCTTATAAACCTGTCCTATAAATAGTAACCGGATTCTAAGGAGCTCAATATCACTGGATTGTTTTCATTGTTCATTGTTTTGGTTTAGCCACTTAACTAGCGACCAAAATATTCCAAGAAAACAACCCTCAATGAGTGTAGTATCGAGTATCTACCAACTTCGGACTGCACCAAAGCCGGTCATCTCACTACCCCTAATAAAAGGCCAAGATGGTCAAGTAAGGTTCTAGGTCATTAGTGCTTAGTGACATCACTCAGCGGCCCCGTACTCTCCTTGATTGAACTCAAGGGTTACCGGTACTCACAAATATGTCGCACTAATATAGCTATTGCTTCGACCGTGTCGGTATACCCCGCACAGTTTCCACAACGTATTGCTATCTATGAATGTTTCCCAAATCCGGGTGTAGGATTTCAAGCCCAAACAAGAGAACCAAGATGTATAGCAATCAAAGCAAACAATTAGTCATGCAAAAGGGTGATCTAAGCCCTAAGGTTACTCCACTTTTAAATCAATCCCCAGCTGAGTCGCCAGTTCTGTGATACGGTGGGAGAACTGACTATGATTTTGCGTTCGTTTTCGCAAATGTTTCGGTTGAGCAAGAGTCGCCACCGACTTTTTATTTTATCCTAAGGAAAGGTTTATATATATATCTTTATTATTTATTAAATAAATACTATCTATATAAAAATAATAATATTTGATATTTATATAAAAAAGTATATTTTATATAAAATATTTTCAAAAGGGAAAATGTAATAAAATCAGAAAAGAAAGTATATTTGTATTATTTTTTTTTCTATTTATTCTAAATAATATATATATATATATATATATATATATATATATATATATATATATATATATATATATATATATATATATATATATATATATATATATATATATATATATATATATATATATATATATATATATATTTATGTATAAATGATTCCTATAAACAAATAAATACTAAAAAAATAGGAAAATGGTATAAAAATATTTTTTTATATTTTTTATATTATAAGCAAAAATAAATAAGTCAGCATGAAAAAAGAAAAATCAAAAAATCATTGAAATAAACCAAATGGGCCTAGGGGGTATGAAACAAAAAATGAGGTGTGGAAAGAAAATCAGAAGCAAGCCCAGCCCAGGAACTTCTTCTTCAACCTTCAGACAAAAAATATGTCAAAACACGCGCCTGTTCTTCCAATTCAAACACCTGGATTCCTTGATCTTTTGCACAAACTTCCAACATAAGAAATGTTAAGCATTGAATCACGATTCCAAATATATAAAAAACTCATTCTAACTCTCAGAAATGAGAGAGAATTTTGACATTCCCAAATCCTGACCTAAGTTTTCTGCCATTTTCAAACCTTAAATTCTCATAGCTCAGGCAAAATAAATGAAAAGTAAAAGCATGTACAGGTTCAGGGGCATGAGTAGAACATTTCTTATTCATAAACCTAGAGTTAATGATGCCTATACTAAGAGTTAGAAGTTCACCAAAATACCTGTTCAGTTGAAGTTCTATCTGGCAATGGGGAAGCTTTCAGTGCAAGGTGATGGTTGGTATAGCTTCCTTGAGGTGTGGTGATGCTGTTTCAATGTTTACTTCGCCTTGAGACACCTTGAATCGAGCTGTGGACCTTCAACTGCAAAATGAGAAAGTGAAAATGGTGGAACTTGTTAGAGGAATTACAGGTCGTGTTTCAGGTCTTGGTTAGCTTGCATTGATGCTAGGGAATGTGTTTGATAAGCTTTGGTCAAGAAATCATGCAAGGAATGAGAGATGGTGTTCAAACTGCAGGCCTTGCCCTGTTTTTGCAGTTTGAGAGTGATTCTGGGAATGGGAGTGTTTGGGAGGCCAAGGGCTCGTGTTCTAGCTTGGGTTGGATGATTAGAAGGTGTCTACAATGTTTTCTTCTGTGTTCTAATGCTGAGAGAGAAGTTGTGTTGTGTTATGATACTTTTCTTCACACTTAAGCAAACAAAGCCAACTTGTGTTCTAGGCATGTAGAGGGCCCCTAATCATGCTGCAAAACTCCTCCTTGATCAGTGTGTTATGCTCATAATCTTGTGCCAATTAGATTGTATCTGTACTTGTTGGATTTTCAATTGGACATAAAGCTACCTTTTGCAAAAATGGAAGAAATGCTTTATCTATTTTGGGATTAATCCTTTAGGCAATGCTTGAACACACAAAACATGGTCTTGGCACAAAGGATTGGCATTAAATTTATGAGTGTTGGATGGTTTAAGGACCTGTAATCAAGATATGCAAGCTGAGATTGAAAATGCCTAGTGTTATGAACATGTAAATTGACCAATTCAAAAGTGAGTTTTTGCCAAATTGTGAAATTCGAATCTCTCAAGTTATGAGGTTGTTTGATGAGTTCTTGGACATTTTGGAAAGCTTGGAATGTGTACTACAATCCATCTTTGAAATGCAAATTGAAATTCCAAGTATAAGTGTATGGAAAATGGCCTTGAAGTTGGGTAGAAAACCTTGCCAAAATAGGTTAAAATTTCACTAAGTTAAGAATGGTTTAGTGCCCTTATTCAAAAAATTGTAACTTGAGATAAGAACCTCATTTTGGAAAACTTTGTGAATCAAAGTTGTAGATTATGCAACAAGCTACAACTTTCATGTTTTGACTTTTGTTTGAATCCAAATGAATCTTGGTGAGAAAGTGGGGCAAAGTTGGGGAAAAATTAGGGTTTTTCATAACTTAGAAAAATTCTAAGTTATGAAAAATTCTCATTTCTAACCCTAATTTGCATTTTTTGATTTCTTGGTGAACAAGTTTCATGATTTGGCATGTTTTGATGAAAAATGAATCTTGACTCTTGATTTTGACCAAAAAGTCAAAGTTTGACTTTTCAGTATAAAGTCAAAATTGATCAATTGATTGGGAAATTCAACTGTCAATCTTGTGTACTTGGGATATTTTGAACTTGTTGAGCATGTCAAGATAAATCCATGGGGTCCTTGAGTTCATATGTGAACTTGGTTTGCTATTGGCTAGGTCAAACAGTCAAAAATTGCCTTTGTGCAGCCAAAACCCTAAAAATGACCATTTTGCCCTTTTGGTGATCTGATCAAATTTCTTGTGGAATTGTGATCCAAACTTGATCAAATGGTTCATAGGAGTTCATAATGTTGATGTGGGTCAATTTTCATGAGGTTTGACTGTCAATTGGCCACAGTTTACTTTTTCCCCAATACAGCTGATTTCTAGGTCAACTGTCTAATTGATTGGGCAAAACTTGGAATCAAGACTTGAAACTTGATGTGGACAAACTTGAGAGTTCAATATGAAGCAAGGAAGTCATCTTAGGCATTGTAGGTTAAAACATCTTTGTACAAACATAAACCCTAATTTGGGTCAATAGTGCAAGGAGAAGTCTTGAGCAGATGAAACCCTAATTGGATCTTGATCTTCAAGGGCTTTGTGGTGAGAAATCAATGAGAAATGGGAGGGCAAATTTTGGGGTACAACAGTTGCCCCTGTTCAATCTTCTTGAATCCGAAGAGTTAGATTGGCAAGCTTGCCTTTCGTGACTCGAGGGTAAAAGGAGATTGGACACTAGAGTGCCCTTAAATTTGCACTCATCAAAGCAATGGATGCGGGAATGGGCTTAGAGATGCCATTTGGAGAATGGGCTTAGGATAACCCAGTTAGACTCTTGTGAGGATAACCTTCTGAATTTGGCTGGGGAGATTTATTTGCGCTCTGCAGGGGATAAGCTTCCAGAATCTACTGGGGAAGATGATCCAACTCCATTGGGGAAACTTTTTTAGACTACGCTGGGGAAGCGACTCCATTGTGGTATCTTGTATTCCGCCAGGGAACATTCTTATATTCTGTTGAGGAATATTAAGACTGTCGGGGATTCTCTTATACTTGCTAGAGGATATCTTTATACTCCGCTAGGGAAGATTAAGACCTTCTGAGGATACCAAGCCTTTTTAGGGCCGATGATAGATTAACTCTGCTTGGGGAGAGCATTGCTGATTCGTTCGTAGTTGCAAGTCTCAGTGGGGAGAGATACCAATACTGTCTTACTCTACGGGGAGTGAAAGTATCTTAGCCATATTCTTCAGCTGAATATATACCTTGGTACCTGGTGGACAGGGCAACTTGTACAGTTTGGACAATTCTTATTTGCCCCTGTTTTGTGCGAGAGAAGGTGCCTGCGGAGGCCCTGTGGATCGAGTATTATCCCCATCTATGAGGTGCTTGGTATCTTTCAGTCAAAATGACAAGTCTTATTCTGGTGGGCCAGTGACGAGATGACGGGACATAGTCGTACGCTTCGATCCCTAATTTTTGCCTGGACCGCCCTTTCGGGTTTTCAATCCATCGGGATACCCTTTTTTGCCCAAGCCGCCTTTTCAGGTTTTCGACTTGCCGGGTGTATAGATTTTTTCCATTTTTATCCCTAATTTTTGCCCAAACCTCTTTGGTTCGCCAGGAAGCCCTTATTTTTTCCTAGGCTAATCGACCTAGCGGGTCTTTAATTATGCGTATTATTTTCTGATTATGTCTATGCTCTTGGAGTGTAGGGAGTTGTCACTGTCGGTAGCGTCGTGTTTCCATACTACCAGAAGATGTTTGATCATGCAAGATTTGTTGCTGGAATTTATGTCCGATTACCCGAGTGATTCAGATGGAGATTTACCCCTGGCTATTTGACATTTTGAGAGATTCCTTGAATCTTGACTTAACTACCCCAGATGATGGACAATGATCCTGCCGTGCCCCTTGGTTGGAAGTGTTTTTCCACTTGAGGTGATCCTTTTTATTGAGAAGGTTCTTTTTATTCACTAGATATTCGTCGTGCGAATTTCTCTGCTGTTGAACAAATATCATATGCAAACAATATTATTTTAAGAATGCAAAGCTTATGTCTGTTTTGAGATTTTTGAAAATGCATTTTTCCAGTAAAACAGGCAATTTTTGTAAAATGTGATGTCAACTCAGGATTTACAGCAAGCCCTACAGGAGTCAGGATACCTTTGTAACAGTATGCTTTCGGACTAACCCACGCTTTAGCTAGGACTTTTTAAGGGTTATAACGTGGCCTGGTTCACGGTTTAAGAAACAAAGGATAAAGGCTCAAAATTTATTTGTACCCACCCGCTCTTCGTGATGTTCTTCGATCCTAAACTCAGCTAACCGCGCATTTAGATCCTGTTTGAGTCTTTGCTCCGATATTCCAGTGATGGTTCGGATATTGAAAATTTATTTTGAACATGCAGTCATTTTTGTAGGACCTCTTTCTTTTTGATTTCGTTATCCCTGTCTTTTTGCCTGAACTGTTTCTTTTGTGATTACAGTCAGCGGGATTCCCCAGTTTTTTGTAAGTCTCCTTCAAAGGTTTTGACTTGATGGGCTTTTATTTCGAGAGATAATGACTGCCTGTCCTTACGCTTATACGAAACCATCACCGTCTTTTGTTTTGGAAGGACCTCTTTGATGCCATTCATTGTGCACCTGGATCAATTGAGAAGACTACCCTGCCCCAGGTTATAATTAAGGGTTTTAATTTGTGAAAAGAAAAACTCCACTTCTTTGGCTCAAAGGGGTTGACTAGGGATTATCTTCCTTATAACTCCACTGTTTAGGATTTGAAACAATGCCTGTACATCGTCAGCAGGGTCTGTTCAAAAGCATACTGTAGAGATTTTGATATCATTTTCGTCATCCTCCCTCAAAAGGCTTAGAATTTTTTAATTGAGAGTTGAACATCCCAAAAAAATGAAAGCAATTTGAACATAGTGAATACGAATGGATTGATTCAGAATAGACATATGCAATGCATTGATAAAGTAATAAAGTTTGACATGATAATAATTGTTTGAATAAGCAAAGAAAGATACAACTTCAGAATTTAAATGAACAAAAGTCTCTTAATTTGAACTAGTCATTTCAGGTGGAGAACCCTCAACAGAAGATTTTCATTTCGCCATCCGGCATGAATTCCAACACTCTTCTGTCAATCAAGTCTTGGATCTTGTTTTTCAAAGCCCAACAGTCGTCAGTGTCATGTCCAGGACTATAAGAGTGGTATGCACAAACTGCGTCGGGATGATAGCTAGGAGTAGAGGTATTGGGATTCCGGGGAGGATCCTTTAAAGGATTCCGGGGAGGATCCAACAAGCGTTTCAATATTAAAGATGATGGTATATCAGTCTCAGAGAAATGTCTTCCAGACGTATTTTGCTTACGCCGACTACCCCATTGACGCTGGCGAGGTTGATGCTGGGCTTGTGACCCTGAAGCAAGATGAGGAGCTTTTCCCTTGTCTTCTTGCCCCAAAGGTGGTTGAATGATGACTTGATCTTCAACCCTAGTTGTTTGCCCCACTTGGTCATTTTGAAGTAGTTTGTTGACGAGGACCCTGAGCTCTTCTTGTCTTTAAGCCAGGTCTTGAATGAGAGCCATCTGGCCCACCAGCTGTCCCATCATCTGGATCTTCATTGTTGCCAACTCAATTTGTAGCCCTTCCAGCTGATCATTCCTGATGCCGCCTGGATTCCCTAGGACCAAGCCCCTTGTGAGGAGAGCTTTTATTTCTTCCTGCCCCTGGGATAGGTTCATGAACATTTCTTGAAGTTAAGCGTTTTGAGCCTGGAGATCTTGGTTGTCTTGTGGGAGATCCATTGCTGAAATAAACAGCGGGAACATGAGAGACCTGTACTGGATGACCTGTTATGCAATGATAGGTATGATATATGTATGCAATGTTTTCAAGGATCTCGCGGGGTAAACAAGAAACGGTTAGAATTTGAATCTGGTAGCTTGATTGAAGGAACTTCATGTTGCTGAGAGTCCTTCTTCAAGAGTCAAGCTCACCATATCGAGTGGGTCATAGCCCCTGACTCAAGTTATCGTGTTTTGATTTCTAAACAATCTTGGCTAGAGGAAAATAAATCCCCTTTGCCCCTTGCTAGACTTTTGATTTACCATAACCTGCATCACAGACCCTTGAGATCCTTGAAATGGTTAAGAAAATATTAAGGTATGATGTTATGATGTGTATGTTATGCGTTTAAGAAAAAAGTGTGAAGTGATGTAAGTGAACCCTGCAATAAATCCAAATTATTGGATAAGGACTGTAAACAAAACCTCCAAGGAACTCATGTTGTCAGATAACAAGAATGTGCAAGTAGTTCAAGTTTGAAGGCACACAAGTCACACAAACAACCTTAAGTTTAGGCTGGCATGGAGTTTAGGTACTACCCTCTTTCAGTTCAGTTGGTTTAAACCTGTCCTAAAAATAGTAATCGGGTTCTAGAGGATCTCAATATCACTGACTACCCTCAATCAGTCATAATTCACGTTTAGCAACCTTTTCTTGCGGCCGAAATCATCGCGAGAGTTTAGTCTCAATGAGTGTAGCATACTGCTACTGTTCTATGGCCAAGTTGGTCAATTTAAGGTTCTAAGGTCAGTTGGTGCTTAATGACTCCTTATAAGACCCATATTCTCCTTGTTCCAACACAAGGGATATCGATACAGACTAAGGTGCCACACCAACGTAGCTACTGCTTCATCCGTGTCGGTCTACGCCGGACAAATCCCTCACAGTTTATTGCTACTTACCTAAAGGGTATCCCCAGATCCGGGTTAGGATCTATAGAACTCTGATATAAGCCCACAAAATTAAAGCATACAAAGCATACAATTGAAAACACAAGTGATCTAATCCTCAGGTACACCTCACTTATAGAAATTCCTCAGCAGAGTCGCCAGTTCTGTGATCGGTGGGAATATAACTGACTGTTTTTGGAATGCTGGTTCGCGTTTGCGTTTGTTTTCGCAAAATGTCGCGGTAAGCAAGAGTCGCCACCGTCTTTTATTTTATCCAACAAGGAAAGGACAAAAGCACAGAAAAATTCCATTTTGAGATGTTTCTCGGGTTCGGGAGGTAGATTATAGAAAGGGAAGGTGTTAGCACCATTTCTATCTGTGGTTATCCACGGGCTCTTAGGTACTTGCTCACTATGTTTTCAAAAATTTGCTTTTCTTTGTGATTGTGGGTTTGAAAAGAGTTTTTGTTTGAAAGAGAGTGTAAGTGCGAAAAGTTTTGTTTTTGCTTTCAAAAGAGCAAGTACTTAAGAACATCTACCTACTCAAAAAGGAATTAAACTGTGCAAATGTCCTTTAGACAATGCTATCCCACTATTGAGGAGTAGGTAGCACCGTCGTTGGAGTTTTCGGGTCAATTCGATTTAAGGGACGTGTGGCCACTAAAGCAATGTTAGGACGCCTTAGCGGTAACCCTAATGTCTTAGATCATTTTTTCCGAGGCAGCCATTTCGAGGCAACTTATGATCTTTGGACAAAAGGACGACCTCTAAAACTTCCTATACTCAATGATCACGTTCGAGGCAACCAAGTGAGGTGTACCCTAAGAGTGGCATGTGCGAGTGTATTGTTTTTCAGTTAATTTTATCTTTGTACATGTCATGGGTGAGCTATGTTGATTTTAAGTTCATACATTTGATCTTGTCATGCATTCCCTATTTATCAAACATCTAACACTTAATAGTTGCGGAATTTAAATTGCGGAAATTAAATCTAAACTATTACAAGGCGTCGGGTATTTACATCGCCAAAAACAACCCTTGAAATTAAAATGCGGAAAGTAAAATAAAGCGATAAATAATTAAAGTCCTAATTAAAAGCTATTACATTCCGGGAAACAGATACAATAATATGATAAAATGGATCGCGTGCGGGAAATTAAATCGAATGCGAGTTTTTTTGGGTTTTGACCCTTTTTTTATTAAAGAAAGGATTTTTGTTTATTTTTGAATTAAATGGAATTAAATTAAATGAACAATTAAATTAAATTAAATAATGAAAATATTTTTGGATTTTTGAGTTTTTAAAATAAATTGAATTAATGCTAATAAAAACCTAATATTCTAAATTGATTTTAAATATTGCAAAAAATATTAAAAGTTAAATCTAATTAAAGCTAAATTGATTAAATTAATTTATTTACAAAAATAAAAGTGATGAAGTTAATTTTAATAAATAAAATATTTTTTGTGTTTTTGATTTTATTAGGAAAAAAATGTTAATTGGTTAGTGATTAATAAAAATAATAACGATTAATTAATTAAAGGAAAATAATAAAAATAGAGAGAGAGTTTAGGAGTATACGGGCCTGATTGGAGGGGTGAAACAGCTGTTGGCGCCATGTGTAAACTATTTTGTTTTGGCCATTTGTGTTTTGGCTTTTGGCCATTTGTGTTCTGGCCTCAACGTTCCTTAACCTTCTCAGAATGT
Organism: Vicia faba; assembly: GCA_948472305.1. Lineage (NCBI taxonomy): Eukaryota > Viridiplantae > Streptophyta > Magnoliopsida > Fabales > Fabaceae > Vicia > Vicia faba. Next base: position 1,577,996,813 of record OX451738.1, on the reverse strand, counting down.
CTGCCTCGCCATGTATTGGTGTCATGTGTAAGTTGTTCTGTTTTGGCCATTTGTGTTTTGGCTTTTGGCCATTTGTGTTTTGGCCTCAACGTTCCTTAATGAACCTGCATGGGATCCTGTCTAAATCTGCAGTGTTGAATCTCATGAACACATTAAATAAATTACTATATATCATAAAATACAAATAAAGCCAATATATGAAGAAATTTAATATTTAGGCCAATAGGGCATGTATGAATGATTATACCCTTTTGAGATCAAATCAACCTTACCCTTACTGGAAAATTAGTGACATGAATGCTTTTATGCCCTTTTGATCATGGAGATCAAGCCAGCCTTACCCTTACTGAAGAAGTAGAGAGATGTTGGTTTGTAACTGAGATGGCTTGTTTGTAGTGAGATGTTGGTTTGTAACCGGGATGACTTGTTTGTAGTGAGAGAGGGATTTGTAATAAGGATTTCAAGGTTTTAGGGTTCTTCAAAGAATTTAATATTCTGACAGCATTGTGGCAAGAGTTTTATTTCCCTCCCGTTTGTGTGAAAAGAATGGGATTATATAATAGAAATTAGAGAGCAAAAAATGGGCTTTGAATGTGCAATTGGGCCTCCAATATTCACTTGAATCCGTCACATTCTAGGCAAACTCGCAGGGGCTTAAGTGCAATTTTTGAAGTTGAAATGTGAAAACAAAATGTATCCGACATCGGGAACTAACTCCTGTCTAAATATCGGCTCAATCGGATAAACAGTGAATTAGTTATGAATTTTTGAAGTTTCAGCTCAGACAAACTTATTTTGGGCTCCAATGTCGACTCTGACACGTTCTTCAATAAAAAAATGGTATTGATCGGAGCATAATTCGGTCTCGACTTTTGAAGAAAAGTTGTAGATCTATGAGTCAGTGACCTTGTGTAAAAATATGAGCCCAATCCGATAAAAATTGACCGAGTTATGATTTTCTAAACATGACGCAAATAAACTTCTATCACAAATTTTCTGTACGAAAATACTTGATAAATCTACATTTTTGAAGACCTTCTGATTGAAATTGGATTCCAGCCGTGAGAGATGAAAACATAGATGACGTCAAGACGAAATTTTGGCCACTAGAACGGGTTCAAAATGAGTCACGATATTCAAGTTATGAATTTTTTAGCGTGTAAAAACTGCACTTTCAGCATACTTTTTCACCATATTTCTTCGAGAAAACTCACACATTCGGATACCTTCTTTAAAGAATTGACTCTTGAGCCGAACCTGAATTTGAGAATACGTTATCAGAGATATCTTGGCAAAAGAAAACCTGAATATGATGCGCCGGGTTGGACTTGTGAATTTTTCTTGAAATGTTTTGAGAAATATGGGAGGGCAAATTTTGGGATACAACAGTTGCCCCTGTTCAATTTTCTTAAACTTGAGGATATAGATTGGCTTTCGAGTCTTTCGTGATCCGAAGGTGGAAGATAATTGAACACTAGAGTGCCCAGAAATTTGCACTCGCATGGTGTAGTATCAGCATTGTGATGTCGGGAATGGGCTTACAGATGCCATTTGGAGATTGTTGATAGGAGGATGGGCTTATAGATGCCATCTGCAGGAGTGTCGATCGCATAAGAGATTCCATAGCGAGAACGTGCATACTTGTTATTGTAGAAGATTCTGCTGGGGAAGTCTAACTTTTGTTGAGATTTAGGAACTTGCCTGTACTTCAACTGAGAGAATGCCTCGGCAGAGTATTAAGAACCTGTCTATAATTCAATTGGGGGTAATCTTCATCAAGATCTAGGAACTGTCTCGTGCTCAATGGGAGTATACTGTTGAGGTTATAGAACTTGTCTACACTGTGACGGAGGAAAACATCAAGATCTAGGAACTGACTCGTGCTCACCGGGAGTATACCGTTGAGGTTATAGTACTCGTCCACACTATGACATAGGGAAGCATCTTCATTAAGATCTAGGAACTGTCTCGTGTTCACCGGGAGTATACCGTTGAGGTTATAGAACTCGTCCATACTATGACGGAGGAAAACATCAAGATCTAGGAACTGACTCGTGCTCACCGAGAGTATACCGTTGAGGTTATAGTACTCGTCCATACTATGACATAGGGAAGCATCTTCATCAAGATCTAGGAACTGTCTCGTGCTCACCGGGAGTATACCGTTGAGGTTATAGAACTTGTCCATACTATGACGGAGGAAAACATCAAGATCTAGGAACTGACTCGTGCTCACCGGGAGTATACCGTTGAGGTTATAGTACTCGTCCACACTATGACGTAGGGAAGCATCTTCATCAAGATCTAGGAACTGTCTCGTGCTCATCGGGAGTATACCGTTGAGGTTATAGAACTTGTCCACACTATGACGGAGGAAAACATCAAGATCTAGGAACTGACTCGTGCTCACCGGGAGTATACCGTTGAGGTTATAGTACTCGTCCACACTATGACATAGGGAAGCATCTTCATCAAGATCTAGGAACTGTCTCGTGCTCACCGGGAGTATACCGTTGAGGTTATAGAACTTGTCCACACTATGACGGAGGAAAACATCAAGATCTAGGAACTGACTCGTGCTCACCGGGAGTTTACTTTTGAGGTTATAGTACTCGTCCACACTATGACGTAGGGAAGCATCTTCATCAAGATCTAAGAACTGTCTCGTGCTCACCGGGAGTATACTGTTGAGGTTATAGAACTTTTCCATACTATGACGGAGGAAAACATCAAGATCTAGGAACTGACTCGTGCTCACCGGGAGTATACCATTGAGGTTATAGTACTCGTCCACACTATGACATAGGGAAGCATCTTCATCAAGATCTAGGAACTGTCTCGTGCTCACCGGGAGTATACCGTTGAGGTTATAGAACTTGTCCATACTATGACGGAGGAAAACATCAAGATCCAGGAACTGACTCGTGCTCACCGGGAGTATACCGTTGAGGTTATAGTACTCATCCACACTATGACATAGGGAAGCATCTTCATCAAGATATAGGAACTGTCTCGTGCTCACCGGGAGTATACCGTTGAGGTTATAGAACTTGTCCATACTATGACGGAGGAAAACATCAAGATCTATGAACTGACTCGTGCTCACCGGGAGTATACCGTTGAGGTTATAGTACTCGTCCATACTATGACGTAGGGAAGCATCTTCATCAAGATCTAGGAACTGTCTCGTGCTCACCGGGAGTATACCGTTGAGGTTATAGAACTTGTCCACACTATGACGGAGGAAAACATCAAGATCTAGGAACTGACTCGTGCTCACCGGGAGTATACCGTTGAGGTTATAGTACTCGTCCACACTATGACGTAGGGAAGCATCTTCATCAAGATCTAGGAACTGTCTCGTGCTCACCGGGAGTATACTGTTGAGGTTATAGAACTTGTCCACACTATGTCGAGGAAAACATCAAGATCTAGGAACTGACTCGTGCTCACCGGGAGTATACCGTTGAGGTTATAGTATGAATGATTATACCCTTTTGAGATCAAATCAACCTTACCCTTACTGGAAAAGTAGTGACATGAATGCTTTTATGCCCTTTTGATCATGGAGTTCAAGCCAGCCTTACCCTTACTGAAGAAGTAGAGAGATGTTGGTTTGTAACTGAGATGACTTGTTTATAGTGAGATGTTGGTTTGTAACCGGGATGACTTGTTTGTAGTGAGAGAGGGATTTGTAATAAGGATTTCAAGATTTTAGGGTTCTTGAAAGAATTTGATATTCTGACAGCGTTGTGGCAAGAGTTTTTTTTCCTCCCGTTTGTGTGAAAAGAATGGGATTATATAATAGAAATTAGAGAGCAAAAAATGGGCTTTGAATGTGCAATTGGGCCTCCAATATTCACTTGAATCTATCACGTTCTAGGCAAAATCGTAGGGGCTTAAGTGCAATTTTTGAAGTTGAAATGTGAAAACAAAATGAAGCCGACATCGAGAACTAACTCCTGTCCAGAAATCGGCTCAATCGGATAAACGGTGAATTAGTTATGAATTTTTGAAATTTCAGCTCAAACAAACTTATTTTGGGCTCCAGTGTCGACTCTGACACGTTCTTCAATAAAAAAATGGTATTGAGAGGAGCCTAATTCGGTCTCGACTTTTGAAGCAAAGTTGTAGATCTATGAGCCAGTGACCTTGTGTAAAAATATGAGCCCAATCCGATAAAAATTGACCGAGTTATGATTTTCTGAACATGACGTAAATAAACTTCTATCACAAATTTTCTGTACGAAAATACTTGATAAATCCATATTTTTGAAGACCTTCTGATTGAGATTGGATTCCATCTGTGAGAGATGAAAACATAGATAACGTCAAGACGGAATTTTGGCCACCGGAACAGGTTCAAAACGAGTCACGATCTTCAAGTTATGAATTTTTTAGCGCGTAAAAACTGCACTTTCAGCACACTTTTTCACCATATTTCTTCGAGAAAACTCACACATTCGGATACCTTCTTTAAAGAATTGACTCTTGAGCCGAACCTGAATTTGAGAATACGTTATCAGAGATATCTTGGCAAAAGAACACCTGAATATGACGCGCCGGGTTGGACTTGTGAATTTTTCTTGAAATGTTTTGAGAAATATGGGAGGGAAAATTTTAGGGTTCAACACATTTCCTCATCAGTTTATTCCCCAGTGAAATTATCCTCTCCTGTAGGTTTATTCTTACAATCATCTTCACTCACTATCCCCAGCAGAAACAAAGAATTCAACTCTTTTCTCCAGCAACAACCTGTGATTTATTTTCCCCAGCTAAAAACATCACATTCGATATATCATGACGCATGCATATACGCATCATACAACACAATCTCATTTATTTTGAGAACATCATTACCCGATACATATCATGCATTACATACAGCTAACCTTAACCTTTCAGGAAAGATTCTCACAAAATTCAAGCTGTGAATCTCGGGCACGACGGGATAATAGTTTAATCCCCAGTTGAATAACAGACGACCGAAGCTCCTAAAATTCAACTTTCCTCTTCAATAGCGATGTTTCCTCAGTCGATTACGGACGACTGAAGTTCCTAAAATTCGCCAGTGATGTTTCCTCAGTAGAATACGGACGGCCGAAGTTCCTAAAATTCAAATTGAGATGTTTCCTCAGTAGAATACGGACGACCGAAGTTCCTAAAATTCAAATTGAGATGATTTCTCAGCAGAATATGGACGACCGAAGTTCCTAAAATTCAAATTGAGATGATTCCTCAGCAGAATACAGACGACCGAAGTTCCTAAAACTCAACATAGATGATTCCTCAGTCAAATACGGACGACCGAAGTTCCTAAAATTCAACAGAAATGGTTCCTCAATAGAATACGGACGACCGAAGTTCCTAAAATTCAACAGAGATGTTTCCTCAATAGAATACGGACGAACGAAGTTCCTAAAATTCAAACTGAGACGACTCACCAGCAGAATAACGGACCACCGAAGCTCCTAAAATTCTATTTCTCTCAAGACAGAGATCAGCCTTCCCCAGCGGAATCTTCCTCAACGACAGGTATACAAGCTCTCGCTAAGGAATCTCTTATGCGATCGACACTCCTTCGGATGGCATCTTTAAGCCCATCCCCCGTCAGCAATTTCCAAATGGCATATGTAAGCCCATTCCCGATATCGCAAGATGAACACCACTCCATGCGAGTGCAAATTTCTGGGCACTTTAGTGTTCAATCATCTTCCACCTTTGGATCACGAAAGGCATGAAAGCCAATATACATCTTCAGGTTTAAGAAAATTGAACAGGGACAGCTGTTGTACCCCAAAATTTTCCCTCCCATATTTCTCAAAATATTTCAAGAATGATACTCAAGTTGCTCAAGGTAGTCCAAGGGTTGGCCAGGCAAGCTCTCTCCTAAGGTAGTCTACCTCAAATTAGGGTTTCATGTTGCATCAAGATACTTGAGTCCAAGGGACCCTAAATGCTCAACATTGTCCTAATATGTTCTAAAGATCATCCATGTCAAGTTTCAAGCCCTACAGAGGAAATTTGCTCATTCAATTGCTCAAAGGCCTGCAAATCGATTGTGTTAGGGCAAAAGTCAACTGTGGCCTACATACAGTCAAACTTCAAGATTTTTGGTCAACATCCTCATTTTGAAGTATATTTAATCATTTGATCAAGGGTTGATCATTATTCATCAAGGATTTCTCATAATTCATCAAGACTCAAAAGATGCTAAATTAGGGTTTTGTAGGAAAAGTCAACTCAACTTTGACCAAGCATAACTTTCTCATGCTTTATTAGAAATGACCCATCCAAAGCTCATTTTTAAGAGGATGCCATTCAATACAATCCATATTCAGCTCCCAAGTTCAAAATATGCACTCACAAGAAGTTATGAATTTGGACATTATAGGTCATTTTGAAAAGTCAACAAAAACACCTTTTTTGTCAAAGCTTCATACATGAACATGGAATATCAAATTAAGATGATACCAAAAGGTTTGATTAGATCACATATAAAGATTTCTAAAAAGTCCAAGAACACCTTCAAAGAGTCAAAATTTAGGAAGTTATGCATTGGTGAAATTGACCTTTTTTGCAAAATTGCCAAAAGTCAACTATGCCCAAAACTTCAAATTTTGCCAAATGGGCCCAATATTTTTCACTTGTATTGAGTTGGCAACATAGTCCACGAGCTCTAGCCCTTGCCACTTGTCCTTATCATGTTTTTATTATTTATTTTGATTTTGATTTGATTTAAATCAATTTTAATCAAAATAAATCATACAAAATCCAAAGTATTGAAAACTAAAGATTTTTTACATGATTCAGGTCTTAATGTCCAGCTAGCAAGTATTCAAATTTGTATCAAAGCATGGTGTGAACAAAAAGATTGAATTAAGCCAATTTTGGAAAGGTTTCAAAGTGAATCAAATCAAGAATCCAATTCATTGATGGAGGAAGATTGAGGCCAGGTTTTCAAACCTAATTCACTCCTCAATACATATAGAACGTGGGCAGACCTAAAACGAGGTAGAAAACAGGCGCATGAACAAGAATCAAAACTGAAAAAATTAAGAAAAAGTGGTGAATCGAATTTGCATTTTGTTGTACCCCAAAATTTGCCCTCCCATATTCTTCAAAGTTTTGACAAGCATCATCTCAATTTGCTCAAGTCTACTCAAGGGTTGCACAGTTCAAACACCCTCCTAAGCCAGTCAAATTAGGGTTTTGGTTCTTGCAAGGAAGTTGAGGTTTTCAAGGGCTCAATCAAGTCCCATATGCTCATATACATTGTCAAGCACCTACATGTCAAGTTTCAAGGCTCACAAGGTCAAGTTGCATAGTCAAAAACCCTAATTACTTCACAATCAACTGTAGGGGTAAAATGGTCATTTGGCAGTCAAAAGTCAAAATTTTTGGTCAACATCTTATTTTGAAGCCACAATCATCATTTGAACAAGTCTTGATCATGATTCCATAAGAATGGCTCAAAAATCATCAAGATACAAAAGTTTCCATTTTTTGACAGTTGAAAAGTCAACTGTAACTTGACCAAGGCATAACTTTTTCATGGTTCATCAGAAAAATCCCATTCAATGCTCATTTTGAAGGGGATGACATTTCCTACAACCCATCTTCACATTCCAAGTCCAAGAAATGCTCTCACAAAAGTTATCAATTTCAACATTATAGGTCATTTTCAAAAGTCAGAAAAAAGGCATTTTAAGTCAAAGACCATAACTTGATATTGGTAACTCAAAATGACATGGGACCAAAGGCATTGGTTAGATGACTTCAAGACCTTTCCAAAATGTCCAAGAACATGTTCATATGATCAAAATTGAGCAAGATATGCATTGGAGAAGTTGGGAAATTTTTGTGAAATGGCAAAAGTCAACTATCCTTGAAACTTCAATTTTTGACAAAAGGGCCCACGTTTTTCCACTTGATTCAGCCTTGTCATGCCACCCACGTGTACCATGATCAATTTCAAGACCAAATAATTATTTTTCTATTTTTATTTAATTTTTATGGATTTAATTCATTTTAATCCATAATAATTCAAGTAAATCTAAAAAATTTAATTAAATGGTATCTTATGGTTTGAATAGCCTTCATGAAGCATTTGCAACCTACCAATTTCGTGCTAAGCTCATTTAGGCATGAAAATTCAAATTTTGAACAAGCTTTGAAAGGCCTTTAATGGTGGTTAAGACAAAATCCAAAGCTTAATTGCAATGGTTAAAGGCTCCTAAATGTGACTTATTCTCACTCATTACTACATATGCAAGCCATGCAAGCCTCATTCACAACCTGAACATTACAAAAACGGCCAGAGCAAAATCCAAAAAGTGTCAAAAAAAGTGTGAGATCAAAAGGAGTATTGCAAGCCTTTTCAGGCCAAAAGGAGAACGTGACTCTCTTCTTTGCCATCCCCTGAAGCTAAAGCAACCCTTGCCACGTCCTAAGATCCATCATACCGCGCTGTAAGTTCTTCCCATGTTCCCCAAAATTCCATATCATTTTTTCTTATGTGTTTGTGTGCAGGATGCCCAGTGCGTTTCACCATGAACCTTCAGCGTTCCACATGCCAAGTGGCCATGATCATCAATCCGAGGGCCAAAAAGTGATGAACACTATATTCTCCAGTCAACGTGCTCCAGGCAATATCCAAAAGTCAATAAGGCTGGTTAATGGGCCAGCAATTTCCAGGCTTCACACCTCCATTGGGCCATCAACACCCCCATTGGTTTCTATTTTTTTTTTTTCTATTTTCCTTTTCTTTTTATTTTCTTTTTTTAATTATTATCATTATTGTTAATTAACCTAACAAACTAATTTTCCCCATAAAATTCAATAAAACCAAAAAAAAACACATTTTATTATTTATTAACTTATTTTGTAAATAAATTTTAATATTAATTAATTAGTTGTGTAATTAGAACAATTTCAACATTTTTTTTAATAAGTAAAATTAATTTAGAATTAGAACTTTTAACTTTTAATTTCTTTTTTTTATTTTATTAAAAACATAAAAAACACAAAAATATTTTCCTTTTAATTAAATTAATTAATTAGTTATTAATTTTAATTTCATTAATTACAAAAAAGGACAAAAATTCAATTCTTTCTTAAAAAAGGGTCAACACCCTAAGACGTTCCCGATTCAATTTTCTTTCGCGCTTTATTTTCTTATTGATTATATTTATGTATCTGTACAGAGTATGTAATAGTTAAATAGGATTTTTATCGCTTTATTTAAATTCTCGCACTTTATTTTTCAAAACGGGTTTTTGTTTTTGGCGATGTATAGACCCGCGCCTTGTAATAGTTAGAATTTATCTTTCTGCAATTTATTTTCCGCACTCCTAACTGTTAAAAAAATGCATGAAAGAATGTATGAAAATAAAATCAATCCGTAGCTCACAAATAAACATGCAAAGACAAACATTAACTGAAAAACAACACACATGCACACACCACTCCTAGGGTACGCCTCACTGGTTGCCTCGAACATGGTCATCAAGTATAGGGTGTCTTAGAGGTCGCCCTTTTGTCTAAGATCCAGTTGCCTCGAAACGGTTGCCTCGGATAAAAGGATCTAGGACATTAGGGTTACTTCTAAGGTGTCCTACCGTTGCTTCGGTGACCACACTGTCCCGATAATCGAATTGACCCGAATACCTCCGATGATGGTGCTACCTACCTCTCAATGGTGGGATAGCACTATCTAAAAGAATCTTACACAGCTTAATTCCTTAGAGTAGGTAGACTTCTCTTAAGTACTTGCTCTTTTCAAAACAAACAAAAACAACTTTTCGCACCTACACTTTCAAAAGTTTTCAAACAAATTTTTCATACACTCTTGAGGACTGATACAAGAGTTACTTAGAAATTTTTCAAACGAAACTTTTTTTCAAAACCCACACACACTTGAAAAGCAAACAAATTTTGAAAACATAAGAGCAAGTACCTAAGAGCCCATGGATAACCACGGATAGAAAGGGTGCTAACACCTTCCCTTTCTATAAATCTACCTCCCGAACCGAGAAACATTCTCGAATAAGGAATTTTGTTGTGCTTTTGTCCTTTCCATGTTGTAGAACATAAAAGACGGTGGAGACTCTTTCTTACCGCGACATTTCGCGAAACCAGCTTAAAAACAGTCAGTTCTATTTCCACCGATCACAGAACTGGCGACTCTGCTGGGGATACCTAAGTGGGGTGTACCTTAGGAATAATTCATCATCATGTTTTCAATTGCTTGCTTTGTTTGCTTTAAATATTGTGGGCTTGCCTTGGGAGTTTCATAGGTCCTAACCCGGACCTGGGGCATACCTTCTTAGAAAGTAGCAACAAACTGTGAGGGAACTGTGCGGGGTATACCGACACGGTTGAAACAGTTTGCTACGTTGATGTGGCACTTTGGTGAGTACCGGTAACCCTTGAGTCAAGTCAAGGAGAGTACGGGGCCGCCGCGTGGTGTCGTGAAGCATCAACTGACCTTAGGAACCTTACTTGACCATCCTGGCCTCTTTAGGGGTAGTGAGATGACTGACTTTGGTGCAGTCCGAAGTTGGTTGATACTCGATACTACACTCATTGAGGGTTGTTTTCTTGGAATATTTTGATCGGCAGTTCAGTGGCTAAATCAAAACAATGAACATAGAAAATAACCCAATGATATTGAGCTCCTTAGAACCCGGTTACTTTTGATAGGACAGGTTTTTGAGCCCACCAACTTCAAGAGGGTAGTACCCCAAACTTCATGCTGGCCTAAACTCTAAGGGCTGTCTTGTGTGACTTGTTTGCCTTCAAACTTGACTACTTGCATGCTTGTTATCTGACACTTGGGTTCCTTGCAGGTTTTGTTTACAGTCCTTAATCTGGACTCATAACAGGGTTCACTTACATCACTCCATACATAACACAACATCATATCATCGTACCATTGCATACATCCTGCATAAGGACTAATCCATTTCAAGGATCTTAAGGGTCTGTGATGCAGGTCATGATGAATCAAATGTCTAGCAAGGGGAAAAGGGGATTTACTTTCCTCTAGCCAAGGTTGTCAGGGGCTATGACCCACTAGATATGGTGAGCCTTGACTCTTGAAGAAGGACTCTCAACAAAATGAAGTTCCTTCGATCAAGCTACCAGATTCTAACAATTTTTCTTGTTTACCCCGCGAGATCCTTGAAAACATTGCATGCATACATACACATCACTGCATAACATGTACTCTTGTTACAGGTCACTTACCTTCTTCGCTGTTTATTTCAGAAATGGCTTCCCAACAAGACAACCAGGATCTTCATGCTCAAGAGACTCGGTTCGGGGAGATCCTCCTAAATCTATCCAAGGGGCAGGAAGAGCTGAGAACACTCCTCACGGGGACTTTGGTCAGGAATAGTCCAGAAGACAGTAAGGATGAACGGCTGAAACATCTGCAAGCTGAGGTGGATACAATGAGAACCTAGATGCTGGGGCAGATGACTCTCATTCAAGACTTATCTCAAAGACAAGGAGAGCTCAGGGTTCTCGTCAACCAACTGCTTCGGGAAAACCAACTGGGACAAACATCTAAGGTTGAAGAGCAAGCCATCATTCAACCACCTGTGGGGTAAGAAGACAAGGGAAAAGCTCCTCAGTTTGCTTCAGGGTCACAAGCCCAGCATCAACCTCACCAGCGTCAACAGGGTAATCGGCGTAAGCAAAATACATCCGGAAGACATTTCTCAGAGACTGGTATGCCATCATCACTAATACTGAAACGCTTGTTGGAGGTCAAGCTGATTGCTTTAAAGGATCCTCCTAAGAAGCTCAACATAACCTCCCTGAAGTACAATTCTGATGAGAGGTGCGCCTACCATTCTGACAGTCCTGGACATGACACCGACGACTGTTGGAGCTTAAGGAACAAGATCCAGGACTTGATCGACGGAAGGGTGCTGGAGTTCATGCCGGGTGGCAAAATGAAGATCTTCTGCTGAGAATCTTCCATCTGAGATGACTAGTGCAAACTGAGAAGCTTTTGTTCATTCGAATGTTCAAGTTGTATTTTTCTTTGATTGTTCAAACATTTGTTCATGTCAAACTCTTTTACTTTATCAATGCATCGCATATGTCTGTTTTGAATCAATATATTCGCATTCGCTATATTCAAACTGCTTTCATTTTTTTTTTGATGTCAACTCTCAATTAATAATTCTAAGCCTCTTGAGGGAGGATGACGAAAACGATACCACGATCTTTACAGTATGCTTTTGAACAGACCCCGCTGATGAGGTACAGGCACTGTTTCAATTCCTAAACACTGGAGTTATAAGGAAGATAATCCCTCGTCAACCCCTTTGAGCCAAAGAAGTCGGAGTTTTTCTTTTCGAAAATTAAAACCCTTAATCATAACCTGGGGCAGGGTAGTTCTCTCAGTTGATCCAAGTGCGTAACGAAGAAGTCCTTACAAAACAAAAGACGGTGATGGTTCCGTATAATCGTAAAGATATGCAGTCATTATCCCTCAAAATAAAAACCCAATAAGTCAAAACCTATGAAGGAGACTTATAAAACTGGGGCATCCCGCTGACTGTAAATCACAAAAGAGACAGTTCAGGAAAAAAACAGGGATAACGAAATCAAAAAGAAAGAGGTCCTACAAACCCTCAACAAATAGGAAAAAAAAGAAATGACTGCCTAGTCACAATAAACTGTCAACATCCGAACCATCACTAGAATATCAGAGCAAAGACTCAAACAAGGTCTAACGCATGATCAACTGAGTTTAGGTTTGAAGAACATCACGAAGAATGGGTGGGTACAAATACTTTGAGCCTTTATCCTTTGTTTCTTAAACCGTGAATCAGGCCACGTTATAACCCTTAAAAGTCCTAGCTGAAGCATGGGTTAGTTCGAAGGCATACTATTACGAAAGGTATCCTGACTCCTTAAGGCTTGCGGTAAAATAACGAGTTGACATCATAGTTTACAAAAATTCACTTGTTTTTATGAAAAAAATGCATTTTCAAAAACTTCAAGACAGACATAAGCTTTGCATTTTTAATATAACATTGCTTGCATATGACTATTTGTTTGAACAACATAGAAGTTTGCACGACGAATGTCTAATGAACAAAAGCACCTCCAATCAAGGGGCATGGCATGATCATTGTCCATCATCTGGGGCAGTTAAGTCAAGATTCGGAGAATCTCTCCAAAAGGCCAACCAGCTTGGGGCAAATCTCCATCTGGATCACTTGGGGCATTGGACGATCAAACGAAGATCTTCTGGTGGTATGAAAACACAATACTACTGACAGGGGCACCTCCCTACATCCTGAGAGCACGAACATAGTCGAAAAATACTGCGCATAATCAAAGACCCGCTAGGTTGACACACCTAGGCAAAAATAAGGACTTCCCGGCGAACCAAAAGGGTTCGGGCAAAAATAAGGGATGAAAATGAAAAAATCTGTACACCCGGCAAGTCGAAAACCTGAAAAGGCGGCTTGGGCAAAAATGGGTATCCCGGTGGACTGAAAACCCGAAACGGCGGTCCAGGAAAAAGTTAGGGATCAAAAGCGTACGACTATGTCCCGACATCTTGTCACTTGCCTACCAAAAAAAGATTTGTCAATTGTCACTCATCAAGAACCCCTACAGGTACCTTCCCACATCAGAAAGAGGGGCAATAATGAGTTGTCCAAGCGATCTAGTTGCTCTGTCAACCAAGGTACCAAGGTAGGTTCGGCTGAAGAACATAACCAAGAGGCCTCCACTCCCCGGGAGTAAGACAAGGTTCAACAATACTCTCCCCCGAGCAGATTTGGTCTCCCGTCAGCCCTGACAAGGCACAGTATCTCCAGCAAGTCAACAACGCTCTCCCCAAGCAGAGTTAGTCTACTGTCAGCCTTAAGGAAGTTGGGTATCCCCAGAAAATCTCAATATTCTCCAGCAGTATGCAGATGTTCCTAAGAAAGCGTCCCCGACCGTCTTAATATAAGATTATTCCCCGGCGGAATACAGACATCCAGTGGAGCCACTTCCCAGTGCAGTCCAAAGTCTCCCCAGGAGAGTTGAATCAATCTCCCTAGTAGATTCTTGAAGCTTATCCCCAGTAGATTCTGGAAGCTTATCCCCTGCAGAGTACGAACGCATCTCCCCGACTCTATTCAGAAGGTTATTCCCCACCAGGGCTTATAATTGGGTTATCCTCAGCTAATTACCACGAAAAGGTCGTCCTCGGCAAAGTTCTTCCTATCCCCCAGCGGAGTTCATCAAATCCTCCAACATAACTTATCAATGGAATCCCCAGCGGAGTTCTCATCAAAATCTCAACGAAGTATCTCTTCCTACAAAGTGACTCCCCGCAGAGTAATATCTTCACCAGGATTATTCCCCAACTGAGTCATCTTCTCCTACCGGTTTATTCTTGCAATCATCATCCCCAGCGGAAACGAAGAACTCTACTCTTCAACATCAGCCCAGGATTCAACAAACTCCCGGCATTCGTCAAGGATTTATTTTCCCATACGAGAATACATTCATAAACATCACATCTTCATACATTATAGCATGCATACGCATCATATAACACAAATCTCATTTATTTTCGAGAACATCTTAAAAATCATGCAGTTCATGCATCATGACATTGCATACGACTAATACTTTGCCTTTTCAGGAAAAAGTCAATCAAAAGATGCTTACCATCTACCTTTACAATTCCAGATCAAAACCGGTAACAAGCCAGGAAAATTCTGTGGACGACTGATCGTGGGTTAATATCCGAAACCAAACAGGACAATTATCTACTTGATCATCCTCAGGCAACCCTACACCGGTTCCTTTTCTTTCAGAAGAAGTCTTACACAGGCTCATCAACAGGCAACCCTACACCGGTTCCTCCTCAACCTCAGATGTAGTTTTACACGAACTCATCATCAGGCAACCCTACACCGGTTCCCTCTCAATTTTCAAGACGAAGTCTTACACTGACTTATCATCAAAGTAACCCTACACCGGTTCCCTCTCAATTTTCAAGACGAAGTCTTACACGGACTTATCATCAAAGTAACCCTACACCGGTTCCTTTTCTTTCAGAAGAAGTCTTACACGGACTTATCATCAAAGTAACCCTACACCGGTTCCTTTTCTTTCAGAAGAAGTCTTACACGAACTTATCCCGAAGTAACCTTACCCCGGTTCCTCCATAAGTCTTACACAGACTTATCTCAAGATAACCTTACCCTGGTTCATCCAGAAGTTTTACACGAACTTATCCTGCAGTAACCTTACCCCGGTTCCTCCAGAATTCTTACACGGACTTATCTCAAGGTGACCTTACCCCGGTTCATCCAGAAGTTTTACACGAACTTATCCTGTAGTAACCTTACCCCGGTTCCTCCAGAAGTCTTACACGGACTTATCTCAAGATGACCTTACCCCAGTTCATCCAGAAGTTTTACACGAACTTATCTTGCAGTAACCTTACCCCGGTTCCTCCAGAAGTCTTACACGGACTTATCTCAAGATAACCTTACCCCGGTTCATCCAGAAGTTTTACACGAACTTATCCTGCAGTAACCTTACCCCGGTTCCTCCAGAAGTCTTACACGGACTTATCCCGAAGTAACCTTACCACAGTTCCTCCAGAAGTTTTACACGAACTTATCCTGAAGAAACCCTACACATGTTCTCTCTCTCCAGACGTAGTTTTACACGGGCTCGTCATTAAAGAAACCCTACACAGGTTCTCTCTTTCCAAAGATGCAGTTTTACACGGACTCGTCATCAGAAACCCTACCCAGGTTTTACTTCTTCCAGGATGCAGTTTTACACGGGCTCATCATCAAAGTAACCCCACACAGGTTCCCTTCTCTAACTCCAGACGTAGTTTTACACGGACTCGTCATCAGTAAACCCTACACAGGTTTCCTTCTCAGCTCTAGATGCGGTTTTACACAGACTCGTCATCAAAGTAACCCTACACAGGTTCCTTCTCCATTTCAGATGCAGTCTTATATGGACTCATTATCAGTAAACCCTACACAGGTTTCCTTCCTTCAAAGATGCAGTTTTACACGAGCTCATCATCAGTCAACCCTACACAGGTGTCCTTCTTTCCAAGATGCAGTTTTGCACGAGCTCATCATCAGGAAACCCTACACATGTTCCCTCTTTCAACTTACAAAAATTACAATTCAACAGACAACCTCCAGATGGCATCTATAAGCCCATCCACCTACCAACAGTCTCCAAATGGCATCTATAAGCCCAATCCCGACAAGGTTCTGTCACATCTCCAGATGGCATCTATAAGCCCATCCTCCTATCCACCATCTCTCCAAATGGCATCTGTAAGCCCATTCCCGACATCACATTGCTGATATTCTACTATGTAAGTGCAAATTTCTGGGCACTCTAGTGTTCAATCATCTTCCACCTTCGGATGACGAAAGGCACGCTAGCCAATCTACATCCTCAGGTCTAAGAAGATTTAACAGGGGCAACAGTTGTACCCCAAAATTTTCCCTCCCATATTCTTCAAAGTTTTGACAAGCATCATCTCAATTTTCTCAAGTCTACTCAAGGGTTGCACAGTTCAAACACCCTCCTAAGCCAGTCAAATTAGGGTTTTGGTTCTTGCAAGGAAGTTGAGGTTTTCAAGGGCTCAATCAAGTCCCATATGCTCATATACATTGTAAAGCACCTACATGTCAAGTTTCAAGGCTCACAAGGTCAAGTTGCACAGTCAAAAACCCTAATTGCTTCACAATCAACTGTAGGGGTAAAATGGTCATTTGGCAGTCAAAAGTCAAAAATTTTGGTCAACATCTTATTTTGAAGCCACAATCATCATTTGATCAAGTCTTGATCATGATTCCATAAGAATGGCTCAAAAATCATCAAAATGCAAAATTTTCCATTTTTTGACAGTTGAAAAGTCAACTGTAACTTGACCAAGGCATAACTTTTTCATGGTTCATCAGAAAAATCCCATCCAATGCTCATTTTGAAGGGGATGACATTCCCTACAACTCATCTTCACATTCCAAGTCCAAGAAATTCTGTCACAAAAAGTTATCAATTTCAACATTATAGGTCATTTTCAAAAGTCAACAAAAAGGCATTTTAAGTCAAAGACCATAACTTGAGATTGGTAACTCAAAATGACATGGGACCAAAGGCATTTGTTAGAGGACTTCAAGACCTTTCTAAAATGTCCAAGAACATGTTCATATGATCAAGATTGAGCAAGATATGCATTGAAGAAGTTGGGAAATTTTTGTGAAATGGCAAAAGTCAACTATCCTTGAAACTTCAATTTTTGACAAAAGGGCCCACTTTTTTCCACTTGATTCAGCCTTGTCATGCCACCCACGTGT
This sequence comes from Vicia faba, assembly GCA_948472305.1. Taxonomy (NCBI): domain Eukaryota; kingdom Viridiplantae; phylum Streptophyta; class Magnoliopsida; order Fabales; family Fabaceae; genus Vicia; species Vicia faba. The sequence goes on along the minus strand of OX451738.1, from coordinate 1,577,979,441 downwards.
CCCATGATCAATTTCAAGACCAAATAATTATTTTTCTATTTTTATTTAATTTTTATGGATTTAATTCATTTTAATCCATAATAATTCAAGTAAATCTAAAAAATTTAATTAAATGGTATCTTATGGTTTGAATAGCCTTCATGAAGCATTTGCAACCTACCAATTTCGTGCTAAGCTCATTTAGGCATGAAAATTCAAATTTTGAACAAGCTTTGAAAGGCCTTTAATGGTGGTTAAGACAAAATCCAAAGCTTAATTGCAATGGTTAAAGGCTCCTAAATGTGACTTATTCTCACTCATTACTACATATGCAAGCCTTGCAAGCCTCATTCACAACCTGAACATTACAAAAACGGCCAGAGCAAAATCCAAAAAGTGTCAAAAAAAGTGTGAGATCAAAAGGAGTATTGCAAGCCTTTTCAGGCCAAAAGGAGAACGTGACTCTCTTCTTTGCCATCCCTTGAAGCTAAAGCAACCCTTGCCACGTCCTAAGATCCATCATACCGTGCTGTAAGTTCTTCCCAGGTTCCCTAAAATTCCATATCATTTTTTCTTATGTGTTTGTGTGCAGGATGCCCAGTGCGTTTCACCATGAACCTTCAGCGTTCCACATGCCAAGTGGCCATGATCATCAATCCGAGGGCCAAAAAGTGATGAACACTATATTCTCCAGTCAACGTGCTCCAGGCAATATCCAAAAGTCAATAAGGCTGGTTAATGGGCCAACAATTTCTAGGCTTCACACCTCCATTGGGCCATCAACACCCCCATTGGTTTCTATTTCTTTTCTTTTTTTTCTATTTTCCTTTTCTTTTTATTTTCTTTTTTTAATTATTATCATTATTGTTAATTAACCTAACAAACTAATTTTTCCCCATAAAATTCAATAAAACAAAAAAAAAACACATTTTATTATTTATTAACTTATTTTGTAAATAAATTTTAATATTAATTAATTAGTTGTGTAATTAGAACAATTTCAACATTTTTTTTAATAAGTAAAATTAATTTAGAATTAGAACTTTCAACTTTTAATTTCTTTTATTTTATTTTATTAAAAACATAAAAAACACAAAAATATTTTCCTTTTAATTAAATTAATTAATTAGTTATTAGTTTTAATTTCATTAATTACAAAAAAGGACAAAAATTCAATTCTTTCTTAAAAAAGGGTCAACACCCTAAGACGTTCCCGATTCAATTTTCTTTCGCGCTTTATTTTCTTATTGATTATATTTATGTATCTGTACAGAGTATGTAATAGTTAAATAGGATTTTTATCGCTTTATTTAAATTCTCGCACTTTATTTTTCAAAACGGGTTTTTGTTTTTGGCGATGTATAGACCCGCGCCTTGTAATAGTTAGAATTTATCTTTCCGCAATTTATTTTCCGCACTCCTAACTGTTAAAAAAATGCATGAAAGAATGTATGAAAATAAAATCAATCTGTAGCTCACAAATAAACATGCAAAGACAAACATTAACTGAAAAACAACACACATGCACACACCACTCCTAGGGTACGCCTCACTGGTTGCCTCGAACGTGGTCATCAAGTATAGGGTGTCTTAGAGGTCGCCCTTTTGTCTAAGATCCAGTTTCCTCGAAACGGTTGCCTCGGATAAAAGGATCTAGGACATTAGAGTTACTTCTAAGGTGTCCTACCGTTGCTTCGGTGACCACACTGTCCCGATAATCGAATTGATCCGAATACCTCCGACGATGGTGCTACCTACCTCTCAATGGTGGGATAGCACTATCTAAAGGACTCTTACACAGCTTAATTCCTTAGAGTAGGTAGACTTCTCTTAAGTACTTGCTCTTTTCAAAACAAACAAAAACAACTTTTCGCACCTACACTTTCAAAAGTTTTCAAACAAATTTTTCATACACTCTTGAGGACTGATACAAGAGTTACTTAGAAACTTTTCAAACGAAACTTTTTTTCAAAACCCACACACACTTGAAAAGCAAACAAATTTTGAAAACATAAGAGCAAGTACCTAAGAGCCCGTGGATAACCACGGATAGAAAGGGTGCTAACACCTTCCCTTTCTATAAATCTACCTCCCGAACCGAGAAACATTCTCGAATAAGGAATTTTGCTGTGCTTTTGTCCTTTCCATGTTGGAGAACATAAAAGACGGTGGCGACTCATGCTTACCGCGACATTTCGCGAAACCAGCTTAAAAACAGTCAGTTCTATTTCCACCGATCACACATTTAGAGGCCAATACAAGACTCTTTGCCTATCCCAATCGATTCCTGGGAGTCTCAACAAGCTAAAGAAATCAAGAACCAAGTCTTTCCAGTCCCAAAAAGCTCTGTAAGTCCATCACGATATCCATGAAATCTTGAATTTGGTTAGCATGATTTAGGCATTGTTAGGATGAATTAATCACATATTCTTGATCTATGGAACATATGCAAGCTTTCTGTGTTGTGTAATTGCGTTTATATGGCCTATAGTATATTTCACCATTGCTAGGTGTTGTACCCCAAAATTTTCCCTCCCATATTCTTCAAAATTTGCCAAGTCAAAGCTTCAAAATCTCCCCAAGGGTTGCACAGTTCAAGGACCTCCTAACAGTCAAAAACTAGGGTTTTGGTTCTGACAAAGAAAATGAAGTTTCCAAGGGTCCAATCAAGTCCCACATGCCTACAAATATGGTCAAGAATCCTCATACCAAGTTTCAAGACTTACAGCACAAAATTGCACAGTCAAAAACCCTAATTGCCCTACAGTCAACTGCAGGGGCAAAATGGTCATTTGACAGGCAAAAGTTCAAATTTTTGGTCAACATCTTATTTTGAAGCCACAAACATCATTTGATCAATGCTTGATCATGATTCTCAAAGTATGGCTCAAAAAGTCTCAAGATGCAAAAGTTTCCATATTTGGACAGTTGAAAAAGTCAACTATAACTTGACCAAGGCATAACTTCCACATGGTTTATCAGAAAAATTCCATCCAAAGCTCATTTTGAAGAGAAAGACATTTCCTACAACTCCTCTTCATACTTCAAGTCCAAGAAATTCTCTCACAAAAAGTTATCAATTTCAACATTATAGGTCATTTTCAAAAGTCAACAAAAAGGGACTTTAAGTCAAAGGCCATAACTTGAGATTGGTAAATCAAAATGACATGGGACCAAAGGCATTGGTTAGAGGACTTCAAGACCTTTCCAAAATGTCCAAGAACATGATCAAAGCTTAAAAATTGAGCAAGATATGCCTTGTGGAAGTTGGGAAAGTTTTGGATATTTTAAAAAGTCAACTTTGCTTCAAATGTCTTAAAATTGCTAATGGGCCTCTTTTTCTTCCAAAATTCATTATCCAAAGCATGTGCACGACCATTTGTCCCAAAGGGAAGTTATTTATCATTTTTATTTAATTATTTGAATTTTTAATTGCTAATAATTCACTTAATTAATTAAAATATGTGAAAAATACCAAACCAATGCAATCAAATCTTTTTATGCATGAAATAGCCTCAAGATTTCGTGCATAATCAGATGGGGAAAGAATCAAGTTGATTGGACATGATTTGTATCAAATATGCATGAAAAAATATTGAAAAAGATTCATCAAAATCAAATCTTGAAAACCATTAAAAACAAGGCTATGGGCTTGGATTATTGACTGAATTCATTCTCTATACAAGTGCGAACCTAACCCTAGAGCCAAGAACCTCCAAGCTGCGCAGAAACACCATAACCAAGTTTGAGTTTTTATCAAAAAAATCAAAAACTGAAAGTGGCCTTAGAGGACGATTTAGAGGAAAAGATTGATCCCATTAGCTTGCCAAGGCATTACTGAAGCTAACTGAATACCTTTCCACGTCCATAGCCTCAAGAATTGGTACCTAGCTATCAAACGGTTTCATCTTTTTTGCATAATCGCATCTGATCATTCATGCCATAATTTTCAAATCTAATGCTTGTTTTGTATTACTCTTATCATTCTGAAGCTAACCCTGTTGTTTAATTAAGTTTTCATCACCCGTACGCGATTTCACCATGGACGATTATTAGGGTTACAAAACTTTCAAATTGGGTATTTTCATATACTGTAAAATTGAGACTTCTCAGTGCCATGGTTGAAATCAGGAGGCTTGGACGAATAGAACTACCCTATCGCGCCTAATTTATGAAGCACCATAGCCTAATCGCTATTTTGGAAAAGGGCGTATTTTGGGGGGGTTCAAAACCCCCGCTAACTCTTTTTTATGTTTCAGGCAAAAGCGCAACAAGGAAGAAGAAGATGAGGTGTAAGGCGATGGTTGGTTCATTTAAATTTTCGCGCATTTTTTTGAGTTTATGTTACTAGCGTGTTTTATGATATATGTTCTTTATTGTCCACTAATCCTACAAAGTAAGCGTTTGGTGCAGACGGTTGGTGCGTTGTCCTATAACCACAGGGACCTGGGTTCGACTCCCAGGTCCCCCTCCCTTTCCATAATATTTTTTCTAATATCATCCTGTGCAGCTTAAGTCCTATGGTTCATCATACGCTCACAATCTCAACGCGCCACATGGCCTGTAACCTCAATCCAAGGGCACTGATTGGAAGAACACCCTGGACGTTGGTCAAACATGCCACATGCTTCCTGAAAAAGTCAGAAGGGCCAGGATCTATTGGGCCAGAATTGCTAGGAATATACCTCCAATTTGGGGACAGACCCCCCATGGTTTGCCTTTCATTCTTTTTTCATATTTTTCTAGTTTATTTATTTTAATTAATTTCCTTTAAATTCTTTAATTTAATTTATTTTCATAAAATATAAAAAATAGTAAAAAAATCAGAAAAGACAAAAATCAAGATATATTTTATTTAATTAATATTTTTGTAAATAAAAATCATTAATTAATTTAGTTTTCAATTCTAGGATTAATTTTGACATTTTTCTTAATAAACCTAAAAATTGGTAGAATTAGGGTTTCAAGTATTTTTTTCATCCTTTTTCTTTTTTTCTCTCACCATTATTAATAATTAATTGTTTATTTTTGTAAATAAAATTGCATTAATTAATTAGGTTTAATTTTAGGTTAAATTTTAATATATTTTTCTTAATAAATAAAAATAGCTAGAATTAGGTTTTAATTTCATTTAATTATCAAAAATTCATAATTACAAAAAACTCAAAAATAATTTCTTTTTATTTTATTTTAATTAATTTGTTAATAATAATTTAATTTCATTAAAAAGGGTCCAACGCCCTCGCTTTCAATTTTAATTCAATTCGCGCATTGTATTTTATTTCTTATAATATTAATGTAATTCTCCCAAAGCCATGTAACTCGGACATTTTATACTTCTCGCACTTTATTTCTTTATTTTATGTCAAATCGGGTCCTGGATTAAATTTGGCGATGTGGACCCGCGCCTTTGTAATAGTTTAGGAACTTTTAATTTCCGCTCCTTTTAACTGTTAATAATTGCATGCAAGAATGAATGTCAAAATAAAAACAAAAGCGTAGATCACTAATACATGACAAGACAAAAATAAATGAAAACGACACACAAATCACACACCACCCCTAGGGTACGCCTCACTGTTGCCTTGCCTCTCGAAAGGTGATCGTCGAGTAGAGGATGTCTTAGTAAGTCCTCATGATCCGGGAACCTGGCATGAGGGTAGCTTCTAAGGTGTCTTCCTATTGCTCTGGTGATCACCATGTCCCGAACCTTCGAATTGACCCGAACACCTCCAACGGTGGTGCTACCTACCTCTCAATGGTGGGATGGCACTACTTTAAAGGACATTTACACAGACGAATTCCTTAGGGTAGGTAGACGACTCTAGATACTTGCTCTAATTTCAAAACAAATCAAAAATACTTTTCACACCGACACCTTTTCAAAAAGCTTTCGAAAGCAATTTTTTCAAACACTCTTGAGGACCGATACAAGAGTCGAACTGGAATTTTCAAAGAAACTTTTTAAAACCCACAGTTGAAAAGCAAACAAACAATTTTGAAAACACAAATGAGCAAGTACCTAAGAGCCCATGGATAACCATGGATATAAAGGGTGCTAACACCTTCCCTTTCTATAACCTACCTCCCGAACCGAGAAACTATCTCATAAGGAATTTTGTTGTGCTTTTGTCCTGTCCATTTGGAGAAAATAAAAGATGGTGGCGACTCTTGCTTCCGCGACATTTCGCGAACCAGCGTTAAACAGTCAGTTCCAGATCCACCGATCACAGAACTGGCGACTCTGCTGGGGAACTTTTAAAGTGAGGTGTACCTTATGACTAAGATCACTTGTGTTTTCAATTGCTGTGTTTGTTTGCTTTATTATTGTGGGCTGCATCGGAGTTACATAGATCCTAACCCGGATCTGGGGATACCCTGTTAGGTAGCATAAGCTGTGAGGGACCTGTCCGGCATAGACCGACATGGGTGAAGCAGTGGCTACGTTGGTGTGGCACCTTGGTCTGTACCGATATCCCTTGTGTCGCAACGAGGAGAATATGGGTCTTCTGAGGAGTCATTAAGCACCAACCGACCTTAGAACCTTAAATGACCCAACTTGGCCAATAGAACGGTAGCAGTATGCTACGCCCATTGAGGCTAAACTCTCGTGATGGTTCTGGCTGCAAGAAAAGATTGCGATGCTGGAGTTATGACCGATTGAGGATAGTCAGTGATATTGGGATCCTCTAGAACCAGGTTACTTCTGATAGGACAGGTCTTAACCAACGAAACTGAAAGAGGGTAGTACCTAAACTTCATGTTGGCCTAAACTCTAAGGGCTGTCTTGTGTGACTTGCGTGCCTTCAAACCTGACTACTTGCATGTTCTTGTTATCTGACACATGAGTTCCTTGCAGGTTTTATTTACAGTCCTTAATCTAGACTCATAACAGGGTTCATTTATATCACTCCACGCATAGCATAACATCATACCATCATACCATTGCATACATCCTGCATAAGGACTAACCCATTTCAAGGATCTCAAGGGTCTGTGATACAGGTCATGATGAATCAAATGTCTGGCAAGGGGCAAAGGGGATTTATTTTCCTCTAGCCAGGTTGATGACTTAAGTCAGGGGCTATGACCCACTCGATATGGTGAGCCTTGAATCTTGAAGAAGGACTCTCATCAACATGACGTTCCTTCCATCAAGCTACAAAATTCAAATTCTAACAACTTTCTTGTTTACCCCACGAGATCCTTGAAAACATTGCGTGCATGCATACACATCATTGTATAACAGGTACCCTCGTTGCAGGTCACTTACCTTCCTCGCTGTTTATTTCAGCAATGGCTTTCCAACCAGACAACCAGGATCCTCATGCTCAAGAGACTCAGTTCAGGGAGATCTTCTTAAGCCTATCCAAGGGGCAAGAAGAGTTGAGGACACTCCTCATGGGGAATTTGGCCAAGAAAAGTCCCGAAGATGACAAGGACGAACGGCTGAAACGCCTGCAAGCTGAGGTAGACACAACGAAAACCCAGATGCTGGGGCAAAGGGCTCTCATCCAAGGTTTAGCTTGGGAGCAAGAAGAGTTGAGGACCATGATCAGTCAACTTCACCAAGACAGATCCAACATGAAGCAACCTCGCCCAGAGAAACAGATTGATCAGGGTAAGCCAAGCAGGTCCAAGAGGCAATTCACCCAGCTTAACATGTCGCTGTTTCAAGCTTTACAACACCTATTGAGGTTGAATCTGATTACACTAAGGGCTCCTCCTCGGAACCCCAACATCTCTGCTCCTAACTATCATCCCGATAGGAGATGTGCATACCACTCTGATAGTCCTGGACATGACACTGCCGACTGCTGGGCTCTGAAGAATAAAGTCCAGGACTTGATTAATGAAGGGGCAGTGGACTTCTCCCAAGTGGGTCAGGCTGAATGTTTCTACCATCCCTACCGGATTCACAATTTGAAGTGACAAGCCTTGAGACTAGAAGACTTTTGTTCATTCGAATGTTCAAGTTGTAATTTTCTTTTGATTGTTCAAACATTTATTCATATCAAACGTTGTTATTTCATTAATGCATTGCACATGTCTGTTTTGAAGTAATTATTTCGTATCCACTATATGCAAACTGCTTTCATATTTTTGTGATGATCAATTCTCTATTAATAATTCTAAGCCTATTGAGGGAGGATGACGAAAACGATACCGCTATCTTTACAATATGCTTTTGAACAGACCCCGTTGATGAGGTACAGGCATTGTTTCAATCCCTAAACACTGGAGTTATAAGGAAGATAATCCCTCGTTACCCCCTTTGAGCCAAAGAAGTTGGAGTTTTTCTTTTCGAAATCTAAAACCCTTAATCATAACCTGGGGCAGGGTAGTTCTCTCAGTTGATCCAAGTGCATAACGAATGGCACCAAAGAGGTCCTTACAAAACAAAGAAAGACAGTGATGGTTCCGAACAATCATAAAGACAGGCAGTCATTACTTCTCAAAATAAAAACCCATTAAGTCAAAACCTATGAAGGAGACTTACAAAACTGGGGCATCCCGCTGACTGTAATCACAAAAGAAACAGTTCAGGTAAAAAACAGGGATAACAAAATCAAAAAAGGAAGAGGTTTTACAAACCCTCAACCAAAAAGAAATGACTGCCTATCCATAATAAATTGTCAACATCCGAACCATCACCGGAAAATCAGAGCAAAGACTCAAACAAGGTCTAACGTATGATCAACTGAGTTTAGGTTTGGAGAACATCACGAAGAGCGGGTGGGTACAAATAAAATTTGAGCCTTTATCCTTTGTTTCTTAAACCGTGAACCAGGCCACGTTACAACCCTAAAAAGTCCTAGCTGAAGCATGGGCTAGTTCGAAAGCATACTGTTACAAAGGTATCCTGACTCCTTAAGGCTCGCAGTAAAATAACGAGTTTGACATCACAGTTTACAAAAGAACTCACTTGTTTTATGAAAAAACTGCATTTTCAAAAAAGCTTCGAAACAGACATAAGCTTTGCATTTTTAACATAACTTTGTTTGCATATGACTTTGTGTTTGAACAGCGTAGAAGCTCGCACGACGAATATCTGATGAACAAAAGCACCCCAAACAAGGGGCATGACATGATCATTGTCCGTCATCTGGGGCAGTTAAGTCAAGATTCAGAGAATATCTCAAATGCCAAATAGCCTGGGGCAAATCTCCGTCTAAGTCACTTGGGGCATTGGACGATCAAACGAAGATCTTCTGGTGGCATGGCAACACAACAACATGGGCACCTCCCTACACTCTGAGAGCGGGGACATAGTCGGAAAAAATACTACGCATAATCAAAGACCCGCTAGGTTGACACACCTAGGCAAAAATAAGGGCTTCCCGGCGAACCAAAAGGGTTCGGGCAAAAATGAAGGGATGAAACGGAAAAAATCTGTACACCCGGCAAGTCGAAAACCTGAAAAGGCGGCTTGGGAAAAAATGGGTATCCCGATGGACTGAAAACCCGAAAGGGCGGTCCAGGCAAAAGTTAGGGATCAAAAGCGTACGACTATGTCCCGGCATCTTGTCACTTGCCTACCAGAGGAAGATTTTCCAATCAACAACCATCAGCACCTCACAGGTCTTTCTCTCCCACCTCAGAAATAGGGGCAGTAATGAGTCGTCCAGACGGTCTAATGGTTCTGTCCACCAAGGTGCCAAGGTGAGTTCGGCTGAAGAACATAACCAGCATATCCTAATTCCCCAGAGAGTGCGTCAGCAAGTCAGTGCACTCTCCCCAAGCAAAGCTATTATCAAACTTAAGGAAGTTGGGTATCCTCCCGCAGATCTCAACATTCCCCAGCAATGTACGGACATTTTTAACAAGCATCCCCGGAAGTCTGGACCTAAAGATTGTTCCCCGGCGGTATACTAGACATTCAATGGAGTCACCTCCCCAGTAGTTCAAACTTCCCCAAGAGAGTCCAATCTAGTTCCCCAGGAAAGTTGGAATTCATCTCCCCAAGCAGTAAGCCTATCCCCAGTAGATTCTGGAAGCTTATCCTCGCAGAGCACGAACGCGTCTCCCAGCTTTATTCAAAAAGTTATTTCCCTACCAGGATATAACTGGGTTATCCTCAGCTAAAAGCCATGGAAAGAGCGTCCTCGACGAAGTCTCCTTATCCCCAGCGAAGTCTATTAACACTTCCAACACAACAATGGTATCCCCAGCAAGTTATTATCAATAACTCAACAAAGTACCTCTCTCCCCACAGAGTATTGCTTCCCAGCAAGATCATTAGAGTACTTTTCTCCCCGCAGAGTAATCCATTCGCCAAGTTTATTCCCCAACGGAGTTATCTTCTCCTACCGGTATTCTTGCAACTATCATCCCCAGCGGAAGCAAAATCTATTCTTCAACATCAGCCCAGGATTGACTTCCCGGCACCCGTCAAGGATTTATTTTCCTAGACGACAAACATACATCCATGAACATCGCACTTCCATACATTATAGCATACATATACGCATCATATCTTACAAATTTCATTTATGTTGAGAACATCATCGCTTGATTCATATCATGCATGACATGTGACTGACCTTTACCTTTCAGGAAAGATCCAATTAAGTACTCAGCTATATTTCAAGACCTTGACCGGTTCAGTTAAATCGACCCTAAGATTTTTCTGTCTCTTATCCAGTCAAAGGTCTTCTCTGGTTCAGTCAGATCGACCCTAAGATCTCCCTACTTCTTATCCAGTTGAAGATTTCAAGACCTAGACTGGTTCAGTTAAATCGACCCTAAGATTTTTCTGTTTCTTATCCAGTCAAAGGCCTTCTCTGGTTCAGTCAGATCGACCCTAAGATCTCCCTGTTTCTTATCCAATTGAAGATTTCAAGACCTAGACCGGTTCAGTTAAATCGACCCTAAGATTTTTCTGTTTCTTATCCAGTCAAAGGCCTTCTCTAGTCCAGCTAAATCGACCCCTAACAGATTTTCCTGATAAAGACTCAGTAGAAGATATCCAAGATTCTCTCAGCGTTACTGTTGAGGTAGAAGTCGCCTATGGTTCTCTCCCCGTTACTGCGGAGGTAGTAATCGTCCCCAGATTCTCTCAATGATTACTATTGAGGTTGAAGTCTCCCAAGATTCTCTCAGCGATACTGTTGAGGTTGAAGTCCCCAGATTCTCTCAGCGTTACTGTTGAGGTAGAAGTCGCCCAAGATTCTCTCAGCGTTCCTGTTGAGGTAGTAATCGGCCAAGGTTCTCTCACCGTTCCGGTTGAGGTAGTAACCATCCCTGGTTCATTCATCACCTTTTGAAGATCCAGATCCAGCTCCTGTAACCAGACAGGACACATCTACACAAAGAATCTGGAGACCAGCTCCTGTAACGGGTCAGGTAATCCTTTTCTTTTGCAGGTACGCAAGCTCTCGCTAAGGAATATCCTACGCGATCAATATCCAGATGGCATCTATAAGCCCATCCACAATCCATCATCTCTTAGCATGGCATCTATAAGCCCATCATCCTATCCATCAATCTCCAAATGGCATCTATAAGCCCATTCCCGCATCACATTACTATGTGAGCGCAAATTTTTGGGCACTCTAGTGTTCAATCATCTTCCACCTTCGGATTACGAAAGGCACGTCAGCCAATCTGCATCCTCAGGTTTAAGAAGATTGAACAGGGGCAACTGTTGTACCCCAAAATTTGCCCTCCCATATTCTTCAAAATTTGCCAAGTCAAAGCTTCAAAATCTCCCCAAGGGTTGCACAGTTCAAGGACCTCCTAATAGTCAAAAACTAGGGTTTTGGTTCTGACAAAGAAAATGAAGTTTCCAAGGGTCCAATCAAGTCCCACATGCCTACAAATATGGTCAAGAATACTCATACCAAGTTTCAAGACTTACAGCACAAAATTGCACAGTCAAAAACCCTAATTGCCCTACAGTCAACTACAGGGGCAAAATGGTCATTTGACAGGCAAAAGTTCAAATTTTTGGTCAACATCTTATTTTTAAGCCACAAACATCATTTGATCAATGCTTGATCATGATTCTCAAAGTATGGCTCAAAAAGTCTCAAGATGCAAAAGTTTCCATATTTGGACAGTTGAAAAAGTCAACTGTAACTTGACCAAGGCATAACTTCCACATGGTTTATCAGAAAAATTCCATCCAAAGCTCATTTTGAAGAGAAAGACATTTCCTACAACTCCTCTTCATACTTCAAGTCCAAGAAATTCTCTCACAAAAAGTTATCAATTTCAACATTATAGGTCATTTTCAAAAGTCAACAAAAAGGGACTTTAAGTCAAAGGCCATAACTTGAGATTGGTAAATCAAAATGACATGGGACCAAAGGCATTGGTTAGAGGACTTCAAGACCTTTCCAAAATGTCCAAGAACATGATCAAAGCTTAAAAATTGAGCAAGATATGCCTTGTGGAAGTTGGGAAATATTTGGATATTTTGAAAAGTCAACTTTGCTTCAAATGTCTTAAAATTGCTAATGGGCCTCTTTTTCTTCCAAAATTCATTATCCAAAGCATGTTCACGACCATTTGGCCCAAAGGGAAGTTATTTATCATTTTTATTTATTTATTTGAATTTTTAAATGCTAATAATTCACTTAATTAATTAAAATATGTGAAAAATACCAAACCAATGCAATCAAATCTTTTTATGCATGAAATAGCCTCAAGATTTCGTGCATAATCAGATGGGGATAGAATCAAGTTGATTGGACATGATTTGTATCAAATATGCATGAAAAAATATTGAAAAAGATTCATCAAAATCAAATCTTGAAAACCATTAAAAACAAGGCTATGGGCTTGGATTATTGACTGAATTCATTCTCTATACAAGTGCAAACCTAACCCTAGAGCCAAGAACCTCCAAGCTGCGCAGAAACACCATAACCAAGTTTGAGTTTTTATCAAAAAAATCAAAAAATGAAAGTGGCCTTAGAGGACGATTCAGAGGAAAAGATTGATCCCATTAGCTTGCCAAGGCATTACTGAAGCTATCTGAATACCTTTCCACGTCCATAGCCTCAAGAATTGGTACCTAGCTATCAAACGGTTTCATCTTTTTTGCATAATCGCATCTGATCATTCATGCCATAATTTTCAAATCTAATGCTTGTTTTGTATTACTCTTATCATTCTGAAGCTAACCCTGTTGTTTAATTAAGTTTTCATCACCCGTACGCGATTTCACCATGGACGATTATTAGGGTTACAAAACTTTCAAATTGGGTATTTTCATATACTGTAAAATTGAGACTTCTCAGTGCCATGGTTGAAATCAGGAGGCTTGGACGAATAGAACTACCCTATCGCGCCTAATTTATGAAGCACCATAGCCTAATCGCTATTTTGGAAAAGGGCGTATTTTGGGGGGGTTCAAAACCCCCGCTAACTCTTTTTTATGTTTCAGGCAAAAGCGCAACAAGGAAGAAGAAGATGAGGTGTAAGGCGATGGTTGGTTCATTTAAATTTTCGCGCATTTTTTTGAGTTAATGTTACTAGCGTGTTTTATGATATATGTTCTTTATTGTCCACTAATCCTACAAAGTAAGCGTTTGGTGCAGACGGTTGGTGCGTTGTCCTATAACCACAGGGACCTGGGTTCGACTCCCAGGTCCCCCTCCCTTTCCATAATATTTTTTCTAATATCATCCTGTGCAGCTTAAGTCCTATGGTTCATCATACGCTCACAATCTCAACGCGCCACATGGCCTGTAACCTCAATCCAAGGACACTGATTGGAAGAACACCCTGGACGTTGGTCAAACATGCCACATGCTTCCTGAAAAAGTCAGAAGGGCCAGGATCTATTGGGCCAGAATTGCTAGGAATATACCTCCAATTTGGGGACAGACCCCCCATGGTTTGCCTTTCATTCTTTTTTCATATTTTTCTAGTTTATTTATTTTAATTAATTTCCTTTAAATTCTTTAATTTAATTTATTTTCATAAAATATAAAAAATAGTAAAAAAATCAGAAAAGACAAAAATCAAGATATATTTTATTTAATTAATATTTTTGTAAATAAAAATCATTAATTAATTTAGTTTTCAATTCTAGGATTAATTTTGACATTTTTCTTAATAAACCTAAAAATTGGTAGAATTAGGGTTTCAAGTATTTTTTTCATCCTTTTTCTTTTTTTCTCTCACCATTATTAATAATTAATTGTTTATTTTTGTAAATAAAATTGCATTAATTAATTAGGTTTAATTTTAGGTTAAATTTTAATATATTTTTCTTAATAAATAAAAATAGCTAGAATTAGGTTTTAATTTCATTTAATTATCAAAAATTCATAATTACAAAAAACTCAAAAATAATTTCTTTTTATTTTATTTTAATTAATTTGTTAATAATAATTTAATTTCATTAAAAAGGGTCCAACGCCCTCGCTTTCAATTTTAATTCAATTCGCGCATTGTATTTTATTTCTTATAATATTAATGTAATTCTCCCAAAGCCATGTAACTCGGACATTTTATACTTCTCGCACTTTATTTCTTTATTTTATGTCAAATTGGGTCCTGGATTAAATTTGGCGATGTGGACCCGCGCCTTTGTAATAGTTTAGGAACTTTTAATTTCCGCTCCTTTTAACTGTTAATAATTGCATGCAAGAATGAATGTCAAAATAAAAACAAAAGCGTAGATCACTAATACATGACAAGACAAAAATAAATGAAAACGACACACAAATCACACACCACCCCTAGGGTACGCCTCACTGTTGCCTTGCCTCTCGAAAGGTGATCGTCGAGTAGAGGATGTCTTAGTAAGTCCTCATGATCCGGGAATCTGGCATGAGGGTAGCTTCTAAGGTGTCTTCCTATTGCTCTGGTGATCACCATGTCCCGAACCTTCGAATTGACCCGAACACCTCCAACGGTGGTGCTACCTACCTCTCAATGGTGGGATGGCACTACTTTAAAGGACATTTACACAGACGAATTCCTTAGGGTAGGTAGACGACTCTAGATACTTGCTCTAATTTCAAAACAAATCAAAAATACTTTTCACACCGACACCTTTTCAAAAAGCTTTCGAAAGCAATTTTTTCAAACACTCTTGAGGACCGATACAAGAGTCGAACTGGAATTTTCAAAGAAACTTTTTAAAACCCACAGTTGAAAAGCAAACAAACAATTTTGAAAACACAAATGAGCAAGTACCTAAGAGCCCATGGATAACCATGGATAGAAAGGGTGCTAACACCTTCCCTTTCTATAACCTACCTCCCGAACCGAGAAACTATCTCATAAGGAATTTTGCTGTGCTTTTGTCCTGTCCATTTGGAGAAAATAAAAGACGGTGACGACTCTTGCTTCCGCGACATTTCACGAACCAACGTTAAACAGTCAGTTCCAGATCCACCGATCACACTAGGGCTGCTTGCTTCGATTTGGGAGTTTTCTGTGCAGGCTAAATTAGACCATAAAAGGGCCACCATTATGCTCAGGAGGTCCAGACTAATCGATTGGTGGCCCTAGTTTTTATTTATTTGGCTTACAATTGATTTTGAGAATGCACAGGTCTATAGCGACGGACGTTGTCCGTAGGTAAAGGTTGTCAAACCTTTTAGCCACGGAGAGAGGAAGGAGACAAAGACGTGGCTTCATCTTATTTGGCCATTTGAATTTCGCGTTAAATATTTCATTATTTCACCTGTTTTGCATATTATTATTATTAGTTACCTTATGTACAACAAAAACAAATGGTGCAGTGGTAGCCAGGCAGACATTAAGGCATTGGAAAGCTGGAGGTCAGGGGTTCAACCCCTGCCTCCAACATTTGTGTTTTTCCTAATTTCCTTCAGGTTATCCAGCGCGTTTGCAAGCCTAAGGACCATCATGTGTCCTCATCATTCAGCCTGCCAGATGGCCAGATGGCCAAATCTAAAGGCCACCACTGGAGGAGTACAATAGACCAAGGTTAATGCATGGCATGGGATTACAAAGTCATCGTGGATCATCATCTCTTGGGCCCAAAATCTGATATTCACACCTCCCCAAGTTACTACTTTCAGGCCCATTTCCTATTCTTTTTCTTTTTATATTTCATTTAATTTATTTATTTACTAACAATCAATTATTTTCTTTTTATCAGAAAATCACCAAAAATATTTATCTATCCAATTAAATTTAAGATATTTATTTTTTATTAAAAATTAATTAATTAAATTAGGTTTGATTAATTTAGATAACTTTAATTATTTTGTACATAATTAAAAATAATTAGAATAAATAGGTTTTATTACTAACTTAATTTTATTTTATTTTTTCCTAAAATAACCAAAAAAACCAAAAATAGGTCATGTAATTATTTTTATTAATTAATTTAATTAACTAATTAATTGCATATTTAATTTAGAAAACTTATTTCTTTTATTAAAAACAAAAACAAAAAAAAACAATTCTTCTTTTAATTAAGTTAGAAGGGTCAAAACCCTAATTTCTCGTCGATCTAATTTTCATCGCGCGCTTTATTATTATTTTTATCATATTGATGTAACTGCCTACAGTTTGTAATAGTTAATTAGGACGTTTATTTCATTTATCGCTTTATTTTTCAAAGGGTTTGTTTTTGGCTATGTAAATACCTGAAGCCTTGTAATAGCGTAGTTTAAATTCCGCATTTTAAATTCCGCAAATTATTAATTGTTAGATGTATGATAATAGGATGCATGACAAGAATGTATGATTAGTTTTAAAACAGTTAGATAACCCTAAATGTGCAAAGATAAATAAACTGAAATTGAATCACTCGCACATGCGCACTCCTAAGGTACACTCCCACTTGGTTGCCTTCGGTAAATGTTCATTGAGTATAGGATGCTTTAGTGGTCGTCCTTTTGTCTAAACAAAGATCAAAGTCCCGATTCGGAAAAGTTGCCTCGGAATGGTTACCTCGGAATTGTTGCCTCGAATAAATTGATCTAAGACATTAGGGTTATTACTAAGACGTCCTAACATTGCTTTAGTGACCGTACGTCCCTTTCGAATTGACCCTCAAAACTCCAACGATGGTGCTACCAACTCACTAATAGTGGGATAACACTGTCTAAAGGAAATGAACATAGAACGATTCTTTTTTCGAGTAGGTATGTAAGTGTTTAGTTATTGGCATGTATTTTTGTTAAAACCAGGTGTGTGAATGTCATGACTGATGTCATAACATTCTGGATTATTAGGTACTTTATGCAGAAAAAGAATGGCATACAGTAGCTGCTATTTATGAGTGTGTATCTGAGCATTTTGCAATGATCACATTTATCACTTTCTACCAAAATCAGTAAACAGGATTTCTGTTGTCAGAACAAATGTTAAGACTACTGATCTAACAGTTATGCATTTTGGTTAATTCTGAGATTTTTTAGGAATTTGGTTCATACATTCCAGAACAGAATCTCACTAGGACTTTAGGTTAACTGAGCTCAACCCTAATCTGGTTGATAAAGTCTTGTGGCCAAGTCTTGAGGTTAACCCTAATTAACCCTAGCTTTTCGTGGAAGCCCTAACTGAAGAAACAGCTGCATATATATTCAACAGAAAAGCTGATTGGAAATTAACTCTTTGACAGAAGATCAATTAGGGGCTGTATAGTTTTAACTGATGTAATCCAAGCATGTATCATTGTGATAAGTGACTTGGAGTAGGTTTTGATTGTAAGGGTTGTGTATCACTCAAAGCTTTAAAGCAAGAGTGTTTGTGTCACTTGACTAAAGCTTTGAAGCAAGGTCAAGTTAGGTTTATGTATCACTCAAAGCTTTGAAGCACGAGTGGTTGTGTTACTTGATTGAAAGCTGTGAAGCATAATCAAGTGTATGTTCTGAAGAGTGTCTTCATTAATTCATTAGTCAATTGTTTAAGTATCACTGCTGTGATTGAGGGGGAGTGAGTAGGAACTCAGGTTTAAGTTGAACTTAGATTGAAGTTGCATTGGGTAGGTCTTAAGTGAAGGAGATAAACTGGTTGGTTTATTCCTGAATTAATATCTCTTATAGTGGATTTCCTCCCTGGCTTGGTAGCCCCCAGAGTAGGTGTTGTTTCACACTGAACTGGGTAAACAATTGACTGTGTTCTTTACTGCTTTTTGTTTTACTGTCTTATAGAAAGTCAGATACGGTGTCATAATATTCACTGTGACATTGAGTATCTGCTGCCAGAATTTCAATTGGCATCATAGCAGGCACCCTGCCTGTCTTACTGGGTGAGATCTAGGGATATCACTTTCTGGCGCTATGGACAAAGAAGGAGTTTTTGGAAACAGACCACCCATTCTGGATGGATCAAATTATGACTACTGGAAACCTCGTATGATTGCCTTCTTAAAATCACTGGACAAAAAGGCTTGGAGAGCTGCTGACAAAGGATGGAACCATCCCACCATAACTAAGAAAGATGGGAAAATCAGTCAGAAGCCTGAGGATGAATGGAGCAAAGAAGAAGATGAGTTAGCCCTGGGTAATTCCAAAGCATTAAATGCCTTGTTCAATGGAATTGATAGAAACATATTCAGACTAGTACATCAATGTGAACTGGCCAAGGAAGTTTGGGACACTCTCAAAACTACCCATGAGGGCACATCCAAAGTAAAAATGTCAAGGCTTCAGATGCTGACTACCAAGTTTGAGAACCTAAGGATGATGGAAGATGAAACCATTCATGAGTTTCACATGAACATCTTGGAGATTGCCAACACCTCAGGAGCATTGGGAGAAAAGATGTTAGAAGAAAAACTGGTGAGAAAGATTCTCAGATCCTTGCCTAAAAGATTTGCAATGAAGGTAACTGCTATAGAGGAAGCCCAGGATATCAGCAAGTTGAAGGTGGATGAACTCATTGGGTCTCTTCATACTTTTGAGATGGGGATCAGTGACAATGTTGACAAGAAAAACAAGAGCATAGCACTTGTATCCAACACTGAAGATGAAAACAAGGAGGATGAAGAAGAAAATATTTCAGAAGCTATAGCCATGCTTGGAAGACAATTCAACAAACTCATCAAGAGAATGGATCCAAAGTCAAGGTCAAATGTTAAGAACATTCCTTCTGACATTAACATATCTTATGACTCCAGCAGAAGACCAAAGTCTGAAGAGAAGGGAAATCAAAGCAGAGGAATTCAATGCCATGGATGTGAAGGATATGGGCACATTCGAGCTGAATGTCCTACCTTTCTTAAGAAACAAAAGAAAGGAATGTCTGTTACCTGGTATGACTGTGATTCAGAAAGTAATTCTGAAGAAGAATCTGCCAAACTAGTTACTACACTAACTGGTGTTTGTACCTCTGAAAGTGACACTAGTGATGAGGAAGTGACATTTGAAGAACTGGCTGATACCTACAAGAAATTATGTATCAGAAGTGCTGAAGTCTGTCAGCAAAATGAGAGACAAACAAAACTCATAATAAAGTTGGAGGCTGAGAAAAGGGCAGACATTAAAACTATAAGTCATCTAGAAGTGGAAGTTCAATTGTTGAACTCAAAACTGAACCAGATGACCAAATCTGTCAAGATGCTGACAAATGGAACTGACAAATTGGAAGAAATCCTTCAGGTTTGACAAAATGTGGGAAACAAGTCTGGTCTAGGATTTGTGGGAGCAAAGAAATCTGGTGCAGAAAAGAAGATCAGGCCTGATAAACACATGTCAAAACAGATGTCACAACATAGCACTCAACATCGGGAACAGAGAAATATGAAGAAAAAGTACCAAATATAGATATGTCATCATTGTGGGAGGTTTGGTCTCATAAAGCCATTCTGCTTCAGATTGTATGGATACCCTAATCAGAACCCATGTGTCAAACCTAAGTCTAACAAGGTACCACATTCTCCACAGTGGAAGAAAAAGGCTACTGCCCTGATAGCCCACACTTCTCTTAGAGTCTCTGCAAAGGAAGACTGGTACTTTGACAGTGGGTGTTCTAAGCACATGACTGGAATCAAGAACCTTCTCAATAATGTTAAACCTCACACCACTAGTTATGTGACCTTTGAGATGGTGCTAGAGGAGAAATCAAAGGAGTTGGTAACTTGGACTGCCCTGGAGTTCCAAATCTAAATGAAGTATTATTGGTAAAAATCCTGACTGCTAATCTCATTAGTATCAGTCAATTATGCGATCTAGGATTCAAGGTCAACTTCTCAAAATCTGAATGTTTTGTAACTAATGAGAAACAAGAAGTTGTAATGAAAGGAGTCAAATCTAAAGACAACTGTTACTTGTGGGAGCCTGAGAACACTAATTACTCCACTGTGTGTTCTATTGCCAAAGAAGAAAAAGAGGTGAAACTGTGGCACCAAAAACTTGGCCATCTTCATCTAAGAGGAATGAAAAGGATTATATCCATGGAGGAAGTCAGAGAGATTCCAAGATTGAAAATTGATGAAGGAAGAGTTTGTGGTGAATGTCAGGTTGGTAAGCAGACTAGGATGTCACATCCAAAGTCAAGACATCTGACCACCTCTAAGGTTCTAGAACTTCTACATATGGATCTGATGGGCCCAATGCAGGTGGAAAGTCTTGGTGGAAAAAGATATGCCTATGTTGTTGTGGATGATTTTTCCAGATTCACCTGGATTAACTTCATTAGGGAAAAATCTGATGTATTTGAAGTTTTTAAAGAACTGTGCAAAAGAATTCAAAGAGAAAAAGTAGGGTGTATTGTCAGAATCAAAACTGATCATGGCAAGGAATTTGAAAATAGTAAATTTAATGAGTTATGTTCCTCAGAAGGAATTAGTCATGAATTCTCTTCTCCTATAACTCCTCAACAAAATGGAGTTGTAGAAAGGAAAAATAGGACCATACAGGAATCTGCCAGAGCAATGATACATGCCAAAAGACTTCCTATTCATTTTTGGGCTGAAGCTATGAATACAACCTGTTATGTCCATAACAGAGTCACTTTGAGAAAGGGAACCTCATCCACCATTTATGAACTCTGGAAAGGAAGAAAGCCAACTGTGAATTACTTCCATATATTTGGTAGTAAATGCTATATTATGGCAGATCGTGAACAAAGGAGAAAGCTGGACCCTAAAAGTGATGAAGGAATATTTCTAGGATACTCCACCAACAACAGAGCTTATAGGGTATTCAATTCCAGGACCAAAGTCATGATGGAATCAATAAATGTCATAGTTGATGATTATCATGAGGAAACAGATGTCCCTTGTAATGTTGAGACATTCTTTGAGACTCCAACTCAACAGAATGACCTACCTAACACCACTGCAGCAGACGCTGAATCCAAGGAAGCTAGCAAAATCCCCTCCATCAGAATTCAGAAAGATCATCCTAAAGAACTCATCATAGGAGATCCTAACAGTGGAGTCATTACAAGATCTAGAGAAATCATCTCAAACTCTTGTTTTGTGTCTAAAATTGAACCAAGAAATGTTAAGGAGGCTTTACCTGATGAATACTGGATTGGTGCAATGCAAGATGAATTGAACCAATTTAAGCAACATGAAGTTTGGGAGTTAGTTCCTAGACCAGAGGGAACAAACATCATTGGCACAAAATGGATATACAAGAACAAATCAGATGCTGAAGGAGTTGTCACCAGGAATAAGGCAAGACTTGTTGCCCAAGGATACACTCAAGTTGAAGGGGTTGATTTTGATGAGACCAACCCTGTAGCCAGACTGGAATCTATCAGACTCCTATTGGGAATTACTTGTCTCCTGAAGTTCAAGTTATTTCAGATGGATGTAAATAGTGCCTTCCTAAATGGGTACTTAAATGAGGAAGTTTATGTGGAACAGCCTAAAGGTTTTGTGGATCCAAACCACCCTGATCATGTCTAAAAATTGAGGAAAGCTTTATATGGCCTGAAACAAGCTCCTAGAGCATGGTATGACAGGTTAACAAAATTTCTCTCAGACAAAGGATACAGAAAAGGAGGCTTGGATAAAACCCTCTTTGTCAAAAATGAAGGAGGGAAGTTAATGGTAGCTCAAATATATGTTGATGACATAGTGTTTGGGGGAATGTCAGATCAAATGGTTAAACATTTTGCTGACCAGATGCAGGCTGAATTCGAAATGAGTCTCATGGGAGAACTGACCTACTTTCTTGGACTGCAAGTCTCACAGATGGAAGACTCAATTTTTCTATCTCAAAGCAAGTATGCAAAGAACATTGTCAAGAAGTTTGGTATGGAGAATGCCAGTCACAAAAGGACTCCTGCACCTACTCATTTAAAGCTATCCAAAGATTCAAGTGGGGTTAAGGTGGACCAAAGCCTGTATAGAAGCATGATAGGAAGTCTGTTGTACTTAACAGCCAGCAGACCTGACATTGCTTTTGCAGTTGGAGTTTGTGCAAGATACCAAGCTGATCCTAAAGTCAGTCATATCAACCAAGTGAAGAGAATTTTGAAGTATGTAAGTGGAACTTACAACTATGGCTTGTTGTACTCTCATGGTTGTGAACCAACTCTGACTGGTTATTGTGATGCTGATTGGGCTGGAAGTGCTGATGATAGAAAAAGCACCTCTGGAGGATGCTTCTTCTTAGGAAATAATCTGGTCTCCTGGTTCAGCAAGAAACAGAACTGTGTGTCTCTCTCTACTGCTGAAGCTGAATACATTGCAGCTGGTAGTAGATGTTCTCAAATGATCTGGATGAAACAGATGCTTACTGAGTATAATGTCACACAAGATGTTATGACATTGTACTGTGACAATCTGAGTACAATCAACATTTCCAAGAATCCTATTCAGCATAGCAGGACCAAGCATATTGACATTAGACATCACTTTATCAGAGACCTTGTAGAGGAGAAGACGATTAAACTGGAACATGTTGCCACTGAGCTACATCTGGCTGACATTTTTACCAAGGCACTTGATGCAAATCAATTTGAAAATTTGAGGGGCAAGTTGGGTATTTGCCAACATGAGGAATTGTAGCAATTAATTTTGCTTAAAACAAGGGTTGAAGGAGTTTTTTTTGTTAAGTCTATTTTGATTGGGTTAATCATATGTTTTCCCATTTCTTTCAAAATTATTAAGAAGTTGAATAGACACTCATTTACCTCCTTCCTCTCTCGGCTATGCAACAAATCCCATTCTCTCAATCAAAGATTTCTCTCTAGTTGCTACTGGTTTTCTAAGACTATCAAAATGTCCCAAACATCATCCTTATCCAAGACGACTGTTTCATCTGCTTCCTCTGATCAAGATTCTAGGGCAATCACATCATGCATGGATTCTGAAGTCCTGGAGATTACTCCTCTTAGAGTACTGGCAACTAACCCCTCTAAGGTTAAAAAGCTGAGAACAAGGCATGCAGGAAGGTCTCAAGCTACTTCATCCGGTAATCCCTCTCAACCTTCATCTTCTGTTCCAAATAGGGAAGGCTCAGCTTATGTTCATCAAGCAATAGCTAGGCTTGTTACAAGAATTCTGAGTGAGAACCACTCTGTACCCGGAATTTCTGTTCCTTTAAATCAAGAATCAGCAAGTCCAAAT
Source organism: Vicia faba (assembly GCA_948472305.1). Classification (NCBI taxonomy): domain Eukaryota; kingdom Viridiplantae; phylum Streptophyta; class Magnoliopsida; order Fabales; family Fabaceae; genus Vicia; species Vicia faba. Next base: position 1,577,955,992 of record OX451738.1, on the reverse strand, counting down.
GTTGACATAAATCCAGATGTCTCTGAGAATGTTGAGACACCGAATGACAACATTCAGAAATCATCTGATAATCTTGATGATCTCCAGAACCCTTCTGAGAAGGAGGTTGAACCCCCCGTTATTGATGTGGATGAAGACTACTCAGACAATGACCTAATTGCAAATATCAACCCTAGCATAGCTAGGAGAATGATGAACAGAAAAGGCAAGCAGGATGCTGCAAAATGTCTGACCAAAGTGAAGACTGCTGATGTTGCTCACAAGAAAACCAGGTCTGAAGGCAAGACTGGTGTAGAAACTGTGAAGACTGGATTGTCCAAAGGGAAGGTGAAAACCCGAGTACATGCTGGGAGTCTCTCAAAGCCCGTGAGACAACCAATAGCAAAGAAGAGAAAAGAGCCTGAACCTTCTGATTCTGATGAGGAATCAGAATTTGAAATTGATGCTGAAGACATTCCTCTCAGAAGGAAACTCCCTTCCAGCAAAATGGCTAAAGTTCCTGAAGTCCCCACTGACAACATTTCATTTCACCACCCTGAAAATGCCAACAGATGGAAGTATGTTTGCTTGAAAAGAATAGCCTTGGAAAGAGAACTGAACAATGGTGCCATGGATTGTAAGGAGATCATGGACCTAATCAAAGCTGCTGGACTAATGAATACTGTGGTAAAGTTTACCAAATGCTATGAAAATCTTGTCAAGGAATTCATAGTGAATTTGTCTGATGAATGTGCTGATGGAAGGTCAGCTGACTTTGAATGTGTCTATGTGAGAGGAAGAAAGGTTAATTTCTCTCCCTCTGAAATTAACAAATTCCTTGGAAGACCAGATGAGGCTTGCCCTGAACTAGAAGTTACTGACAATCAAGTATGCCAAACCATCACTGCAAGACAAGTCAAGTGTTGGCCCTTAAAAGGCAAGCTGAATGCTAGCAAGCTAAGCATGAAATTTTCCATCCTGCACAAGATTGGTGCAGCCAACTGGGTTCCTACCAACCATAAATCAACCATCTCCACGGGATTGGGAAGATTCATTTATGCTGTTGGAACCAGGACTGAATTTGACTATGGCAGGTATATCTTTGACCAAACTTTAAAACATGCTGGAAGCTATGCTGTTAAAGGCCCTATTGCGCCTTTCCCTCCCTCCTATGTGGTATTGTCCTTGCTCAGTATCCTGACATTCTAGTGGAAAGAGATACTGTATGCAAAAGAGCCCCTGCTCTTGGGTTGCAGTATAAGCTATTCCATGGATCTCATGTTCCTGATATTGTCATGACATCAGCTGAGACATCAACTGTAAAAACTCAGTCCAAGACATCTGATGTTATAGCTGTGCTGAAGGAAACCTGCAAAGAGCTGGAGACAAGGAAAAGGACTCTTGAGAACCTAATTGCCAGATTAGAACAGGAGGAGACTGAAGGACAAAGAAGGGAAGAGGATGCTACTGAAGATCAGCTCAATGCTGAAGAAAGTGCCTCCTCTGAAGATGACAGTGCTTGAAATTTGGTGGAGTTGTCAAGCTTGCTGCTGGTACCTGTTGCTGCAAGTGATTTCAGATTTTTTTATTTTATTACTCATTTTGGATGACTGTATAACATATAAGTACATGTATCTTTGGCCTATTTGTGGCTAAAGAGGGGGAGATATTTTGTGTTAATTACTTGGTAGACATTATTTTTTTCTGCAGACATATTCATTCTGCTGCTCTCTATTCTCTGATTGCTTAGGGGTTTTAGCCAAAAATTTGCCAAAGGGGGAGTTTGTAAGTGTTTAGTTATTGGCATGTATTTTTGGTAAAACCAGGTGTGTGAATGTCATGACTGATGTCATAACATTCTGGATTATTAGGTACTTTATGCAGAAAAAGAATGGCATACAGTAGCTGCTATTTATGAGTGTGTATCTGAGCATTTTGCAATGATCACATTTATCACTTTCTACCAAAATCAGTAAACAGGATTTCTGTTGTCAGAACAAATGTTAAGACATCCTGTACTGATCTAACAGTTATGCAGTTTGGTTAATTCTGAGATTTTTCAGGAATTTGGTTCATACATTCCAGAACAGAATCTCACGTGGACTTTAGGTTAACTGAGCTCAACCCTAATCTGGTTGATAAAGTCTTGTGGCCAAGTCTTGAGGTTAACCCTAATTAACCCTAGCTTTTCGTGGAAGCCCTAACTGAAGAAACAGCTGCATATATATTCAACAGAAAAGCTGATTGGAAATTAACTCTTTTACAGAAGATCAATTAGGGGCTGTATAGTTTTAACTGCTGTAATCCAAGCAAGTATCATTGTGATAAGTGACTTGGAGTAGGTTTTGATTGTAAGGGTTGTGTATCACTCAAAGCTTTAAAGCAAGAGTGTTTGTGTCACTTGACTAAAGCTTTGAAGCAAGGTCAAGTTAGGTTTATGTATCACTCAAAGCTTTGAAGCACGAGTGGTTATGTTACATGATTGAAAGCCGTGAAGCATAATCAAGTGTATGTTCTGAAGAGTGTCTTCATTAATTCATTAGTCAATTGTTTAAGTATCACTGTTGTGATTGAGGGGGAGTGAGTAGGAACTCAGGTTTAAGTTGAACTTAGATTGAAGTTACATTGGGTAGGTCTTAAGTGAAGGAGATAAACTGGTTGGTTTATTCCTGAATTAATATCTCTTATAGTGGATTTCCTCCCTGGCTTGGTAGCCCCCAGAGTCACTACAAGAAAATTGGTAGATTGCGACAGGTATTTTTGTAGATTACGACGGTTAAAACCGTCGCAATTTGCTTTCCACGATGGTTGCTTTACCGTCGCAGAAGTGTGTGTCCCCAACCTATTTCGCGACGGTTACAAAAACTGTCGTTCAAGTTTACGACGGGTTGATACCGTCGTGACTATCTTTTGAGTTTCTTTTAATTATTGATGGCGACGGTTCGATACTGTCGTGAATATCTTTTGAAATTGATTAAATTGTTTATGGCGACGGTTCGATACCGTCATGACTTTTGTTGATTATTTTTAATTGTTGATTACGACTGTTCGGTATTGTCGCCATGACTTTTGTTTATGACTTGATTTTTTTTTTCTATTATATATATTTTTTATTTAAATTATTATCTATGTAAAAAATTTTAAATGTAGTTTTTTTTTGTGTTATTATTTTCTTTAAATTATTTCTTCTTTAATATATTTATTTATAGTATTATTTTTTGTTTTATTTTCTATCACTTTGTAATATAGTAAAAATAATTTCAATAAAAAATATTTAACATCAAATAAGCATTATAATATCCAAAAAAATGTGTGTTCCATAATCATGTAAAATGCGAGTTCCATAATCATGTCAAGTAGTACAAAAAACCCAAAATATATCAATTCCTAATCTTATAATAATAAGTATCATTATGCCAAAAATACATGAGAAAGTTCACAATCTAATTATCTCGATCATAGCAAAGTCTAATTTGTCCCCCCTGAAGTTCCATTATCTCCAATACGGTAGCTAGACTCAGATGAACGTCTACCATCAGCGGGTGATTCCAATCCCTAAAAAAATGTATTAAAATAATTATCTTTAAAATAATACTCATAAAATTTAACTTTAAGAAAGCAGTACATTGAGCAATGGTAAGGATTGTTATTCATTATTAACTGGGGCCATATTCACTGGCAAACAGCCTAGTTTCAACACTTACAGTATTTGAACATAATTAACTGACAAATTTTCCCGTGAATGAATGACAGCGTGATAGCATTATTTTCCAGTGAATGGATAGCATGAAGCAATAAATAAAAATTTATTGGTTCTAAAGATATGTGATACGATCAGGAAGCTGGAAGTCAAGCTGCAAGGAGCCAATTTATCCAATTATCAGTAAAAATAATTAACAACTGAACCATGTGAATGCAAGTCAAGCCAAAGAGTGTAAACCTGTAGAGTTGCACACTGGAATTTCCTACTCAATGCATCAGATACACTGATATCTATCTTTGGTCCATAGAATGCACCATCCCCTTCATTCAACTGCAGAGTTTTATTTGGATTATAAGCACATAATTGAAGTTAACAAAGATGCATTACATTGAAAATAATAAAACAGATATACAAAAAATAAAAGAATGTATGAGAATATAAAAAATAGTATCAAGAAACATATAATTGAATTCAAAACATGAAAAGCATATACCTGCCATGGCTTGCCAAACTCATCCAAAGCCTCCTTGAGAGCACTTTCAGCCATATCCCACGTTTCATCATCTCCAAGCTTATTCTCTGGCCTCTACTCAAGTATTTAACACAGGTAAGGCAAAATAAATAACTGAGTCATTAAATAGATTAAACCAATTACTAACAGCAGAGTCTACCAAGCTTATCATGTACTACTATATCATGTATCAGAAGAAAAGAAAATAACAAGAAAGCTAGTTCTTTGTATTGAGGCCATATTCCCAATTATTAACTGTTCCTACTAATGTTATTTATTCACAAACTTCATCATATTTCAAACCATAGAGAAGTGTTCCTACTAATGTTATTTATTAAACATATAAACAAAACATGTGTATGTACACACACATACATATATGCACGCACAAAACCTACAGATATAATGATGTATGTACTAAATGACAATGTTTGTTTACTTATGAAGCTTAATGAGCACAACTTAATTACAGAAAACATTTCCAGGATAAAGAAGAAACAAAAACAGCACCGATTGACTTTTGACCACAATATCTCTACAAGAGGCATCAATGTAATTTATATTATGAAACAACAGTTAAAAAATGAGATAAAAGAAGACAGCCCTAGCACACTACCGTTTAATATGCAAGAAAAATATAACAGAAAAATAAGTACATATTACATAAAGATTTTAAATTCCATAAAAAGATACTAGCATAACACTTGTTGATATGTCACCGACAACAGTACACACCACTCAGAAAGAGTTGATTGATTCTAGTTGCATAATGTTCACAAGACAGCCTGTCCAGCGCCAGCAATTCAATTCCACTTTTCTTTCATCTTAATCCCCCTTTTTTTCGTCACTTACTAATTTACAAAGGAAAACACACATGCGCGGGGGAGAAGAACTATATATTAACTACATAACTATTATATGTAATCAAAAGAATAATTAGTGACACGGTGAAATGAATGGTAAAAGCATCAAACTTTGTTGCAAGGATAGTCTACTGGATTTAAACCCAATCAATGTCATCATTTAATCCTACCTAATGAATTGCATTTGCATCAAAATGCTTAATAAAGAAAGGCTAAAAATACCATTTACACATACATCTACATTACACCAAAATCCTACCGTTACCAAAGTAAACAAAGAAGTGACTAAAAGAAAAACATACCCATACAGCATTGTATTATCATAAAGAGTTTCCCTTATAACAGGTAAGGGCGCACGCACTTCATCTCCATCAGTAACACCACCCCTTGGATTAATTTGTTCACTAGAAAAATTCCAAAAGAAGTAAGAAACTAATCTTTACACTTAATTCCAAAACCATAACCCAGTGCCTCACATTACCTTAAAAGAGATTGATCTGTATAAGACTCAATGTTTTCTTCAAATCTCTTCCAGAACCAATATCACGCAAGGCAGTAAATCCTCTGTTAATTTCAATTCTCAATGCAACTGCAAACTGCAGAATTGGTTCTTCAGGAAGATGAACAACTGGGATGTGAGGAGCAGTCCTACAAAACATTATAACATTCATCACATGCATATGATTAGATAAGAGCCAATCATGCAAAATTGTGCCTCAAAACAATAAATTAACAGGTCCTGGAGAATCTTACTTGTGAATAAATGTATGAGCATTGGACCACAAGAACAATAGTGCAAGAACCAGAATCGAACTGTGACAAATGAGGGTAAGAAAGTGGTACTCAAGCAGCTCAAAGAAAACCCAAATAGCAGTTGCAACACCGAGTGCACCACCAGATATCTTCTTGTTCTTCCATAATAAGACATCAGCAGCTGCAATTCACCGTTGACCACAAGATAAATCAGCAATAATAAAACAAAAAATTGAGCAGTCAACTTTTCTTCTACAATAAGTGAGAACCAAATCAGAAAAACTATTACAGTAAAAATAAGAATCACAGCATTCAACATCCAGTTTAAACTTAGATAAATCATGTGACTCATAGACACACCATCAGGTCACTTTCATAAGCAAATTTAATTATTTTAGGTTCATTAACAATTAATGTATCTAGATCATATATTAACTAGATACACCAATTTCTAGATGAAAACCTTTATCTTCTCTATAACCCTAATTTTCATCAAGCAAAGTTACATTAAGATAAAATCATAGCTAACACAATAAGGGTTTTTGCTTCTGAATTGAATCATAGAAAAAAGAAACATAACCTGTTTGATAGCACTGGAAACAGAGAGAGTGGTGCTTTAATTGAGGCATTCAACACCAATCCAATCTATGAAGCCTAAGAGATCAACCTAATCAAGAGTATATGAACTAGGTTAGAACTTGTGTACCCTAAATCAAATAAGATAAACTTGACGATGATCATAATAGTGAATGATAGAGTTTGAATCTTACTTGACCCTTGTGAATAGCGGTGGCGGATTCTCCAGACATTGCTACTGATTTGTGCGACACGGAATACCTTCTTTGTGCGACTTCAAAGAGAGATCTTCCCCTTTGCTTAGCAATCGAAGGAGGCCAATACGAAGATCTCTAGAGGACATTTGATGCTTTCGATTGGATATCTCAGATCTGACACGTAGTCGTCTTTATGTACAAAGGAGTTTGTGATTCTGAAAAGAAAAGGAAATTGCGGTAGAATTTGAGAATCTTAGCGCGTGAATTGAAAGAACGTTACGAAAGGTTGAGAACGATCATAAATCTGAGCGGGGTCGGTTCTTAAACCGTCGTGGGATATGATACGTTCCAGCCAAAGGGACGGTGAAAGGAACAATCATGAAACAAGATGCGTTAAAAAGCTTTCTTGTTTTTTTAAATATATTTATATGCTATAATTCTATTTTTTATTGAATATCTATTGACATTATATATTATTTAAATACTACTAATATTAATATAGTTACTATTATATTATATAACTACTATTAATATAATTAATAGTTAGTAAGTAATATTATAATACTAATATTATAATTAATTAATTACTATTATTATATTTAATTAATAAAAGTGAAAAGATGGAAAAATAAAACAAATGGAAAAAAGTGAGAAAATAAAATAATAACAAAATAATAATTATGATTGGTCAAAGTAGTCGCGACACTCTGTTATACTGGTCGCGAGTGTGGAAAGAGGGCAGTTCTTTGGCAACTGTCTCAATTATGTTACTCAATATGCTTAAAAATCTACGACGGTTGGCTCTAACTGTCGTGACAACTGTCGCAGTCCAAGAATAAGGACGGATTTATGGGAACCGTCGCAACTCATGTGTCGTAAAACTCATTTTTTCTTGTAGTGAGTAGGTGTTGTTTCACACTGAACTGGGTAAACAATTGACTGTGTTCTTTACTGCTTTTTGTTTTACTGTCTTATAGAAAGTCAGATACGGTGTCATAACATTCACTGTGACATTGAGTATCTGCTTCCAGAATTTCAAGGTAGATTAGTTCTTAGATACTTGCTCAATCAAAATAAATTTTTCACACTTACACTCCTTTACAAACAAAGTTTTTTTCAAAAACACTTCATTACACTCTTGAAGACAGAAGCAAGAGTTAAATCGAAGTCAAAACAAAAGCTTTTCAAATCACACAAACACAAAGAAAACAATTTTGAAAATGATGAGCAAGTACCTAAGAGCCCGTAGATAACTACAGATAGAAAGGGTGCTAATACCTTCCCTTTTTATAATCTACCCCCCGTACTCAGAAATATCTCAAAAAAGGAATTTTTCTGTGCTTTTTTCCTTTCCTTGTTGGATAAAATAAAAGACGGTGGCGACTCTTGCTTACCGCGACATTTTGCGAAAACAAATGCAAAACGCAAACCAGTAATTCCTTAAAAAATAGGGAAACACGTCCCGGTTCTGGCCACCATATCGCACATGCAAACCCAAAAAGAAAATCAAGACTTGACTGGGGATAATGGGATCACAAACCCAATATTGTACCTTGCACCCACTGATATCGTCTTTAACTACCTGAGAAACACACAAAGATTGCGCACACCAGCAAAATGTCCTGAGAAAACCTTCATGAAGGGAGTAAATCTTCTTAAAATAACCGGAGTTTATTCATTCTTGGGATCACCATTCTTGTTGTCATTGTTTCATCATAAATCCAAAAGCAAATTGAATTATAAAGATCTCTTCTTCTTTTTTTGAAAAGTTAATTTTGCTTTTTAATGTTTTTTCTTTAACAGATATTATCAGTAATAAATGAAGTCTTTGCAAGCTAAGTAAAAAAATAAGAACACAAAGAATTTGGGAAAAATCTCGAATTTCATTAATAGAATGGTAGTCTGCGAATGGAGAGACTCCATGGATGATTTCAAAGTTTGGGAAATGGTAATACATAATGGAAAAGATACATTGAGATACAATGACCACTATCCCCCCTAACAACTTTTGAAATCCTGAGCAACAACTTTTGTTGAAGTATGGTGAGGATCTGAGAAGATTGTTGCTTCAACGATCAAGTCTTGTCTGACGTGGTTACTTGCCAAGAAAAATCTCTAACTTTTGCCTAAGCTGCCCTTGCGGGTTTTCAACTTAGCGGGAAATTTATTCTGTTTATGTCTCTAATTTTTGCCTAGACCGTCCTTTTGGATTTTCGGCCTACCGAGACGCTCCTTTTTGCCTAAACCGCCCTTTCGGGTTTTCAACTTTGCGAGCTATTCTTTTATTTCTTTAGGCGAAGTATTTCTTGACTGCGTCAGCATTCATGGGACGTGGGAACTCCTCGCCATCCATAGTTTCAAGAATTAATGCACCACTAGAGAAGGCTTTCTTAACAACATACATGCCTTCAAAATTGGGAGTCCACTTGCCCCTAGAATCAGTGTTGAAAGACATGATCTTCCTGAGCACGAGGTCGCCTTCTCTGAATTCACGAGGTTTGACCTTTTTATCAAATGCTTTCTTCATTCTTTTTTGATATAACTGCCCATGACATAAAGTTGTCATCCTCTTCTCTTCAATCAAATTTAATTGGTCAAACCTATTCTGGACCCATTCAGCCTTTGTCAATTTGGCTTCCATTATCACACGCAAGGAGGGAATCTCTACCTCGACAGGGAGTACATCTTCCATTCCATACACTAGGGAGAACGGGGTTGCTCCTGTTGAAGTGTGAGCAGATGTTCGATATCCATGTAGAGCAAAAGGTAGCATTTCATGCCAATCCTTATAAGTGACAACCATTTTCTAGATAATTCTCTTGATATTCTTATTAGCAACTTCAACAACCCCATTCATCTTTGGCCTGTATGGAGATGAATTGTGATGAACAATCTTGAATTCTTCGCACAGTTCTGTCATCATCTTGTTGTTCAGATTCGAGCCATTGTTAGTGATGATTCTGCTCGGCACACCATACCGGTATATAAGATTGTTTTTGATGAAACGCACAACCACCTATTTGGTAACATTGGCATATGAAGCAGCTTCTAGCCATTTGGTAAAGTAGTCAATTGCTACCAAGATGAAACAGTGTCCATTCGAAGCTTTTGGTTCTATCATCCCAATCATGTCAATACCTCACATAGAGAAAGGCCATGGGGAGGAAATCACATTAAGAAGTGTCGGAGACACATGTATCTTATCTACATAAATCTAGCATTTATGGCACTTCTTTGCAAATTTGTAACAATCAGATTCCATTGTCAACCAATAATAACCTTCCCTTAGCATCCTTTTAGCCATCGAATGTCCATTAGCATGAGTGCAAAATGAACCATCATGGATCTCATGCATCAACATGTCTGCTTCGTGTCTATCCACGCATCTGAGCAGGACCATGTCATAATTTCTCTTGTATAACACATTTTCACTGAGGAAGAAACTACCTGCCAATCTTCTCAGTGTCTTTATATCTTTCCTTGATGCACCAATCAAATATTCCTGAGTCTAAAGAAAATGCTTGATATCATAGTACCAAGGTTTTTCGTCTGCTACCTCCTCTGTCGCAAACACATGAGCGGGCCTATCCAGCCGTCGAACTGTAATTTCGGGTATATCATTCCAAGTATTCACTTGGTACATGGAAGCCAGAGTTGCCAGAGCATCCGCCATTTGATTTTCATCACTAGGGATGTGATGGAATTCAACTTTATTGAAGAAGGGTAATAATCTTCTAGCATAATCTTTGTAAGGGATCAAGCCAGGGTGACGAGTGTCCCATTTTCCTTTAATCAGATTTATTACCAAGGCTGAATCACCATACACATCCAGAATCTTGATTCTGAGATCAATAGCTTCCTCAAGACCCATGATGCAAGCCTCATATTATGCCATATTATTAGTGCAATCAAATGTCAACCTTGCAGTAAAAGGAATGTGCGATCCATGAGGAGTGACAATTACAACACCGATTCCTTTACCATAAGCATTCACAGCTCCATCAAATATCATACTCCAACGAGATTCAGGGTCGGGGCCCTCCTCAGGCAATGGTTCATCATAATCTTTTGCTTTTAGGAACATCACATCCTCATCAGGGAATTCATATTCTGTAGACTGATGATCCTCCACTGGTTGGTGGGCAAGGTAATCTGCCAACACACTACTTTTAATAGCTTTTTGAGTGTGGTACTCGATAACATATTCAGATAGCAACATCTGCCAGCGGGAAATTCTCCCAGTAAGAGCAGGCTTTTCAAAAATATACTTAATCAGATCCATTTTGGAGATCAACCAAGTGGTATGATTCAACATATACTGCCACAAACACTTTGCTGCCCAGGCCAAAGCACAACATCTCTTCTGTAGCATAGAATATCATGACTCACAATCAGTGAACTTCTTGTTGAGACAATAAATGGCAAACTCTTTCTTTCCCATTTCATCCTATTGTCCCGGAATACAACCCATGGATTTATCTAACACTGTTAGATACATAATCAATGGTCTTCCTTCTACGGGAGGGAGTAAGATAGGAGGTTCAAGCAGATACTCTTTAATACTTTCAAATGCCATTTGGCCGTCATCCGTCCATACACAACCTTGATCTTTCTTTAACAACTTAAAGATTGGTTCATACGTTGCAGTCATGTGAGAAATAAATCTGGAGATATAATTCAAATGCCCGAGGAAACCCTGGACTTGCTTTTCAGTTCTTGGTGCTGACATTTCTTGAATTGCTTTGACTTTGTCAGGGTCAACTTCAATTCCTTTCTGTCTAATAATAAAACCCAACAATTTCCCCGATCTAACTCCGAAGGTGCATTTATTTGGACTCAAGTAGAGACGATACTTCCTCAAACGCTGAAACAACTTCATAAAATCTTCTATATGCCCTTCTTTTGTTTGGGATTTGGCAATAATATCATCAACATATACTTAGATTTCTTTGTGCATCAGATCATGATATATGGTTGTCATAGCCCTCTGATACGTTGCACCAGCGTTCTTCAACCCGAAGGGCATCACTCTGTAACAGAATGTTCCCCAGGGTGTGATAAACATTGTTTTTTCCATGTCCTCTGGAGCCATTCTTACTTGATTATACCCGGAAAATCCGTCCATGAACGAGAATACTTTGAATTTTGCTGTGCTATCCACTAACATGTCAATGTGAGGCAATGGAAAATCATCTTTTGGACTAGCTTTATTTAGATCTCTGTAATCTACGTAGATGCATACTTTTCCGTCTTTTTTCAGTACTGGGACAATATTGGCAATCCATTGAGGATACACTGATGTCACAAGAAAACCAACATTAATCTGCTTTAGGACCTTCTCTTTAATCTTCACTGCCATATCCGGGTGGGTTCTTCTTAGCTTTTGTTTAACTGGAGGACACTCTGGCTTCAACGGCAAACGATGCTCGATAATGTCTGTATCTAGACCAGGCATATCTTGATAAGACCAAGCAAAAATATCCACATATTCTTTCAACAGCTCAATCAACCCGCTCTTTACATCAGGATTCAATGGTGCTCCAATCTTGACTTCCTTCGGATATTCTTCTGAACCCAAATTAATCACTTCCAAAGGCTCCTTATATGGCTGCATGGTATTTTCCTCATGCTCGAGCAACCGTGAGACCTCTTCTGGAATCTCATCATAATCTTCTTCTTCAGCCCCAAACATAGGACAATCAAAGTTGGGAGAGGGTGCAGGGTCATTGTACTCAACAGGTTTTTTAATTAATCTGCACATATGATTTATGATTGTTTTTAGAGACTAACACATATAACAAGTGATCATGCAAATTAATTTTCAGCTATTATTTATTTTGAAAGGTTTTTATTTTTATTACCATTTCCCAGGAAAAAGCGGAAAATAAAAGACATAATTTGGAAGCAAAGATAACTTTTATTAATGATCTTAAAAGTTATGGCAAACAGATAAGCTCTACAACATTAATACTTCCACCTTGGGTAGAGTGAAAGCTTTTCAAAAGAAAGAAACAAATTAACAAAACAAATTACTTTGAAATATGTATGCAAGAAGGAACATCAATGGTGATCCAGTTCTGAACTCGGACTCCATGCGTCACATAATTCGGTACTTCCTGCTCTGCTTCATCCTCTTCAACAACATTAATTCCAGAACCAATCGGATGGAGGTAGCCTCCACTGCGGAAAACATCATGATAACTGTTCACAGAAGACTTTGACTTCAAACTCTCGCCTTTGCCATTCCTCAAAGAGAAACCCAAACCAGCTCTATTTTTGTTCACGGGTGGATCCACAAGTCGTCCCTAAACTGCATTATGACCATTGCGCACAACCTGTTGCGCGTCCTTCAGGGAAACCACAGAATTCTCATTCCTCCTTATGTTGTAAATAGATAGGGCTTGGAACTGGGTTCCAACAGTAGCCTTATCCGCTTCTATAATACTAAAAGAGGCTAGAGGGGATATCAACAACGCCTGCTCCCCATTTATGATCACTACCTTCCCTTCACGCACAAATTTTAGCTTCTGATGCAGAGTTGAAGTGACAGCCCCTGCTTCGTGTATCCATGGGCGTCCTAGCAAACAACTATATGCGGGAATAATGTCCATGACCTGGAAGGTTATCAGGAACAAATATGGTCCTATATGGATGGGCAAGTTCACTTCACCGATGACAGATTTCCTCGACCCATCAAAAGCCTTCACAATGACGCCACTCGGGCGCATAGGTGTTCCCTGATACTTTAACTTCATGAGGGTACTCCTTGGTATAACATTTAACGCAGATCCGTTATTAATTAGCACATTAGATAGCGAGTCATTCTTGCAGTTCATAGATATGTGGAGGGCCAGGTTGTGATTCCTCCCTTTATCTGGTAATTCATCATCGCAGAAACTCAAGTTGTTACATGACATAATGTTTCCAATTACGTTGCTGAATTGATCTAACGACATGTCATTCTCCACAAAAGCTTGGTCTAGTACTCTCATTATTGATTCTCTATGAGCGGAGGATTTCATCAATAAAGCTAGGATGGATATCTTTGAAGGAGTCTGTAATAGCTGATCTACAATTTTGTAGTCGCCCATCTTAATTATCTTTAAGATATCGTCCATTTCTTTCTCTAATGTAGCTCCACTAGTCTCTTATGTAGCCTTCTTAGGCTCATCATTCTCAGCAATTTCCAGCAACAACATCTCTTCGAACAACCGGCGCAAACACACGACCGTTACGGGTCACCCTGCTATTATTGGCTATATTTCCAACATCTGGCATTGGCTGGATGGGAACTTCCACCCCATCTTGTAAGATTGTAGCGTTGTATTTGTAAAACATAGCCTTATCTGATTCGTATGGAATAGGACCTGGAAAACTAATTACCAACGAGGCAATAACTGGTTTGCTATGGTACTCCATCTCAAGATTAGTGGGTGCACCAAAACAAGGTACAACGATGTTTACCCCTTCCTCAACACAATTAGCCATCAAAAGGTCATTTCCCGCAAACAAATCTTCGTCTGAAGAGAAATACTCATCCGTAGAGGCGTACTCTTCCTCTGACTCTTCTTTCATCAAACAAACTTCAACCATATCAATCTCGTGATAATCATCTCTCTGACCTGTGATCTTGATAATTCCATTACCTAACAGCAATTGAACACCCTCTCTCACAATAGAACATCGTCGGCGGTCTCGATAGCAAACTATGCAAGATCCATATTGGTGTTCCACCTGACCAGCAGTACGACAGAAAGTAGCATGCAACTGCACGAGATCCTCATTCAAATGTTTCACATCAAAAATTCTGAATTCACCCAGACATCCAGACACCATATTCACTTCCTCTTCATATTCTGCCTTAGGCCTGATTATATGGATTAAACTATCATCCATCATTTCCTGTAAATCAGCCTTTATCTTCTCGCAACCCTGTATGTTTATACTGCAAATAGCACACCCGGCATGGTCATGCATATAATAACTGAATTCACAGAGGTCTGTATGCATCTTCACCAAATCCCCTCTAACCAGATTAATGTCAAAAATATGGAAGTCACCTGGACAACCGGCCACCATATTCACAACATTCACTTCCCCGTGCTTGGGTAGAGGGTTGTCTTTCACATTAGGTCCCATGTCTTTGAAAGATAGAATTCCAGACTTCGCCAACTTTTGTACTTCATTCTTCAAAGGATAGCAATTTTCAACACTATGCCCTGGTGCTCCCTGATGAAAGGCACACGTCTGGTCTGCTTTATAATACCAAGGAAAAGGCGAGGGTGCGACTGGAGGTGGTCGTGTCTAGACCAACTTCTTCTGAATCAACGCTGGTAGTAGCTCTGCATAACTCATGGGGATAGGGTCATAGTTCTCCCTTATCTGATTATTCCCTTGGTTCTCCTGCTGGGACTGTCTTTGATAAGCAACGATAGTCGAAGCGACATTCATAACAGGAGTAACTGAGGCAACTTGTTGGTGATGCTGATAATTCCTTTTAGAAGCGTTCACTCTCCTCTCTTGTATGACAGTATTTGTATCCCCCTCTTTCTTCTTTGTAAACCCATAAGCTGGCTTTTTCACACCTTCGAATCCTTCACCCATCATCAAACGACCTTCTCTTACTGCCTCCTCTAGGCGGACACCCATTCCTACTATCTCTATAAAATCACTTAGGGCACTTGCTACCATTCTTTCGTAGTAGAAAGCGCCTAGCGTCTTCAGAAAAATCTTAGTCATTTCCTTCTCCTCCATGGGAGGAATCACTTGTGCAGCTACTTCGTGCCATCTCTGCACATACTCTTTGAATGATTCTCTGTCTTTCTGAACCATGGCCCTAAGCTGGTCATGGTCGGGCGCCATGTCCATATTGTACTTCTATTGTTTAATGAATGCTTCTCCCAAATCATTAAAAGTATGGATGTTGGCGCTGTTTAAACTCATGTACCATTTCAACGCTGCACCGGTTAGACTATCCTGGAAAAAGTGAATCAGTAGATGCTGATCATCAGTGTGGGTAGACATTCTCCTCACGTGCATCACCAAGTGAGCACAAGGGCAAGTGTTGCCCTTGTACTTCTCAAACTCCGGGACCTTGAACTTAACAGACACTTTAACATTCGGGACCAAACACAACTCATTCACATTCTGCCCAAATAGCTCTTTCCCCTAAGAGCCTTCATCTCTCTTTGCATTCTATCAAACTGCTCTTGGAAATCATCCATTCTGTCATAAAGACCCAAGTCTTCACTTGGCGGAGGGAAAGGACGACACACATATTCATTAACAAACAAAACCAAATTCATCGAAGGAGGTGCAACAGGAGCAATATGCACCACAAGAGGTGATGGAGTAACAACATTTTGAACCACTGGAGCATCTTGGGGGCCCAAATTGAAACCTTCAGGTGAAAAGTTCTCTGGAATTCCCCACAGATAACCCCAAGGCATACGGTTTTGAACAACAGCCAGAGTAGCAGATACAGGAACAACTGGAACTTTAGCATTTGCCCTTGTTGGTTGAGGTTGAACACTCAGTGGATGATTCTGAGCAACCACCAGAGCTTCCATCAGAGTAGTCAAGTTGGCCAAGCCAACCTTCAAGGCAAAAACTTCTTCACGTAGCTCGCGATTCTTCTGTTCCAAATTGTCCATTTTCCTTTTGAAGTTAGCCCGAGTGTTGTAGTGATGAGTCAGTTTGCTGAACGAAGTAAAAAGCTGGGTAAGGCACCTGGATATGCATAATAAATGCAATAAATATGTGCAATATGATGCATGATATGCAATGCATATGATTATTTTTGCTTCATTATTTAATATTTCAAGGGATTTACAGTTTATAGACATATTGCAAACATCAAAATAATAACACATTTGAAATACTGAAATTTTTTATTATAATAACTCCAAATGGGTTACAAGTTTCAATGATACCAAGTATAAGATGAAAATACAATCTAAAAATCCTGAGAAAAAGAACTGATAAAGATCAATCTGTACGCTGGCGCTTCCCTGTGAGCCTGGTAATCTGAGCCCTCAACCTCTGGTTTTCTTCCATATGTCTTACGGCAACCTCCTTCTAATCATCCGAAGCAGGAAGTGAGTAATCAACACCTGTTTAAGGCTTAGGAGAAAATATATCCCCATGCCTCTCCATAGACTCCACCGCTCGACTCTCAAGGATCTCGATCAAATGGTATTTCTCCTTCAAGTCTGCTTTATAAGAACTCTCTAAAGTCTGGAACTTGTTCTTCCAGGCATCCCTTTCCTATTGCATCCTAACCATAACAAGCTGTAGCTCCTCTAGATCATCTAATAAGGGAGGACTAGTCTTTACAAATAGATCAGGCAGTGTCTCCCGAGTATACGGCATCTTTAACTGAATAACTCTCGATCGGACCCACTGAAGATATGGCTCCAAAGAAACAGCACCTCGAGGTCCCAAATCCTTCCTACTCTTTTTATGAATGTGACGCTAGAACTTTGCAATCTGTTCCCTAGTTTCCCTGTGATCTTCTCCTTCCTTCAGAAAGAAACTACTCAAATCGTTACTATTAGGTTTATCCCTCATCGGATAACCAAGTTGTCGCCGTGCAAGAACAGGGTTATAATTAATTCCTCCCTTTGTACCAAGAAGAGGTACATTGGGGAAACTACCACAACTGTCAATAATCTCTATATCCTGATAAGTTCGATGATACCAATCAATATCCGAGTGAGTAAGTGCCATGATCTTAGGAGCCCAACGGGGTTCCCTCTTGACATCCAAAAAAGCATTGGACTGAGGTATATGAGAGATGAACCATCGGTACAACAAAGGCGTGCAACAGATAATCATTCCCCCATGATAGGAGCTCCGAAGATGAACAGAGTAATAAGCATCACCCAACAGTGTAGGAACTGGGTTTCTAATCATGAAAATCCTGATAGTGTTAATGTCGACAAACTTATCCACATTAGGAAATAAGAACAATCCATAGGCAAGTAAAGCAAAGATGGCCTCATAAGCAATTGTACTCTTCATCCTGGAAAAGTAACGAGCTTTCTCCAATAAGAACTGAGCTGGTAATCCTCTAATCCCTCCTTTGGTAGTTGTTGTACCCCAAAATTTGCCCTCCCATTTCTCATTGATTTCTCCTCACACAGCTCTTGAAGCTCAAGACCCAGTTAGGGTTTCATCTGCTCAAGACTCCTCCTTGTACTGCTAACCCCAAATTAGGGTTTGTGTTTGCACAAAGATGTTTTGACCTAAAATTCCCAAGATGACTTTCTTGCTTCATATTGACCTCCTAAGTTTATCCATACCAAGTTTCAAGTCCTGATTCCAAATTTTGCCCAGTCAATTGGACAGTTGACCTAGAAATCAACTGTATTGGGGAAAAAGTCAACTGTGGCCAATTGACAGTCAAATCTCATGAAATTTGATCCACATAAACATTATGAACTCATATGAACCATTTGATCAAGTTTGGATCACAATTCCACAAGAAATTTGATCAGATCACTAAAAGGGTAAAATGGTCATTTTTAGGGTTTTGACTGTACAGAGGAAATTTTTGACTGTTTGACCTAGCCAATGGCAAACCAAGCTCACATATGGACTCAAGGACCCCATGGAATTATCTTGACATGCTCAACAAGTTCAAAAGATCCCAAGTACACAAGATTGACAGTTGAATTTCCCAGTCAATTGATCAGTTTTGACTGTATACTGAAAAGTCAAACTTTGACTTTTTGGTCAAAATCAAGAGTCAAGATTCATTTTTCATCAAAACATGCCAAATCATGAAACTTGTTCACCAAGAAATCACAAATTGCAAATTAGGGTTAGAAAATGGAATTTTTCATAACTTAGAATTTTTCTAAGTTATGAAAAACCCTAATTTTTTCCCAACTTTGCCCCACCTTTTCACCAAGATCCATTTGGATTCAAACAAAAGTCAAAACATGAAAGTTGTATCTTGTTGCATAATCTACAACTTTGATTCACAAAGTTTTCTCATTTGAAGCTTGTATCTCAAGTTACAATTTTTTGAATAAGGGCACTAAACCATTTTTAACTTAGTAGAATTTTAACCTATTTTGACAAGGTTTTCTACCCCACTTCAGGGCCATTTTTCATACCCTTCCACTTGGAATTTCAATTTGCATTTCAAAGATGGATTGTAGTAAACATTCCAAGCTTTCCAAAATGTCCAAGAACTTCTCAAACAACCTCATGGTTAGAGAGAATCGAATTTCACAATATAGCAAAAAACCACTTTGTTCATGACCAAGTTCCATGTCCATAACTTTGCAAATTTGAACTCAGCATAGTTTGTGCTACTTTACAGGTCCTTAAACCAAATTACACTCCTTAATTTAATGCTTGTTCATTGTGCCAAAGTGTTTTTCCATGAGTTCAAGCATTGTACACAAGATTGATCCATTTTTAGATAAAGTAAACTTTCCATTCTTGAAAAGATTAGCTTTATGTCCAATTGCAAATCAAGAAGGTACAAGCTAAATCCTTTTGGCACAAGATTATGGACAAGTTGCTCTGATCAAGGGAGACTTGGCAGCAGGATTAGAGCCCCCCTACTGATCTAAAACACCAACTTGCTTTGTTTGCTTAAAATTCAAGTAACATGGCATATCTCACAACAACTTTCATATCAGCCTAGACACACAAGAAAGAACTTATCAAACACATTCCAAACTACCCAACCAAGCTTTTGCACGAGCCATTTGCCTCTCAAACACTCTCCATCTCAGAAGCACCACAAAACTGCTCAAACAGAGCAACCCCTGCAGATTGAGTGCTATCTCTCAATCCCTTCAAGCATTTTTGTCCAAACTTGTTCCTCTACCTTCCTTACAACCTATGCAAGCTATCCAGAAGCTAAGGCACGATCTGTAGTTGCTCTAACCACTTCCACCATTTTCACATCTTTAACTTGCAGGTGAAGTTCTACAGCTTCATTCAGAAGCTTTCAAGACAAAGTAAACATTGGAATAGCATCCCTGGACCTCAAGGAAGCTTCTCCAATCATCACCTTGCACTGAAAGTTCCTCATTCTCCAGATAGAAGTTCAACTGAATAGGTAAAACTTTGAACTCGTATCTCTCTTATTATGCATCTTTAGTCTTAAGTTTGTGAAGAAACAAGGTTCTACTCATAGCCCTGAACATGTATATATCTTTACTTTTCATTTCTTTTGTCTGAGTAGAGAGAATTTGAGCTTTGAAAATGACAGAAAAATTAGGTTAGGATTTGGGGGAGGAGAAATTCTCCCTCATCTTAGAGAGTTAGATCAAGTTATGCATATGGTTAGAATCGTGATTTCATGCTTAACATCTTTTGTGTTGGAAGTTTGTACAAAAAATCAAAGAATCAGGATTTCAAACACAAGCTTGCAGGCGCGCGTTTTGTGATTCAGAGGTTGAAGAAGAAGTGGTTTGGGCTGGGCCTGAGCATTTTTTCTTGTTCACACCATCTTTTCTGTTTTGCACCCCCAAGCCCATTTGCTTTATTTTTAATGATTTTTGACATTTTCTTTTTTTATTTGATTCATTTATTTTTTCTCAGCATGTTAAAATTTTGAAAATATTTTTCTCATCATTTTTTGATTTTATTTGGTTTTTATTTGATTTTCTTTTGATTTGTACATAAATATATATATATATATATATATATATATATATATATATATATATATATATATATATATATATATATATATATATATATATATATATATATATATATATATATATATATATATATATATATATATATATATATATATATATATATATATATATATATATATATATATATATATATATATATATATATATATATATATATATATATATATATATATATATATATATATATATATTATTTAGGATAAAATAGAAAATATGTAAAAAATACTCCTATTTTTATTTTTATTTTTATGTAACCCTCTGAAAATATTTCATATAAAAAATACTATTTTCTAAAAAAATTAATTATTATTACTATTTATATATATAGTACATATTTAAAATAATGTAAATATACATATATATATTAATATACTTAGAGTAAAAATACCCAAAAATGTACATATTTTATTTTTTAATATTTAATACTAAAAAAGGCCTTTTTATAAATATACCATATTTTATTTTATTTTTGTATGCAAATAATAAATATTATGTGAATTGATTAATTAATATACATTTTGATTAAAATTAGGGTTTTTGCCCTAAATGTGAAAATACTCAAAAATAATACCTTTTCATTTCCTTGTTTTATATTACATAAACCATACTTTTTTCATACATATAAAAAACTTTCTTTTTGCATTTTTGCATATTTATTTAATTTCTATTTAATTATGCAATTTATTTACCTTGCAAATATTCAAAAATGATGTAATAATTTAGATTTAAATTCTTGTCTAAATATTCCCCATTTGTAAATTTGTACCCCCCTCCCTATATTATTATGTTGTAATAGCGTAGGAATTTAAATTTCGCACTTTATACGCTTTCTAATTATGCCATGTTAGAATTAGGGTTTGCATGCGAAAAAACGACAAAAAATAGTTTGACCTAATACAAGATGAATGAGCATGAAAATAAACAACACATCTCACACTAGCACCCCTAGGGTACTCCACTTTGTTGCCTTCAAATAAATGGGCCATGTTGTATGTTGAATTTCTTTGGGCAAAGCAAACAAATTGAATGATCATAGTCCCTCGATAAAACTTTTCAAAACAAAACAAAAACAAATGATCAAGTCCCTTAAAGAAAATTGCCCAAAGACATTTAACGTCGTTGCAATTATGGTCCAAACGATGACCCGCGCCTGTCCCTTTCATCTCCTAAGACAAGATTGTCCACCAAATGCAATGGTGGAACAAAATTGTCAAAAGGTTTAAAAACATAACAAAAATCTTTGAGAAAACTTTAGGGTAGATAAACTCTCAAGTACTTGTCAATTTGCAAAGAAAACACTTGCCTAATTTCCAAACCCACTTCACAAACACTTTCAAAATCAACTTTTCAAACCCTTGAAACATCTTTTTTTAAAAAGATAAAACACCTTTTGTAAAACATTCGAGTAAAGAATTGTTACAAGGTTAGCCTAGCACAAGGCATCTTTTCAAAACATTTTCAAAACCACACACAAAACACCATTTCAAACAATTGAAAACCAAGGCAAGTTGATCTAAGCAAGTACCTAAGAGCCCATGGATAACCATGGATAGAAGGGGTGCTAATACCTTCCCCTTCTATAATCTACTCCCCGAACCCAAGAAAAATCTCAAAGGTTTTTGCTGTGCTTTTTAAACCTTTCCTTAGGATAAAATAAAAAGTCGGTGGTGACTCTTGCTAACCGAAACATTTGCGAAAACAAACGCAAAACCCTAGTCAGTTCTCCCACCGTATCACAGAACTGGCGACTCTGCTGGGGAGTACTTCTTTAAGTGGAGTAACCTTAGGGCTTAGATCACCCTCTTGCATGACTAATTGTTTGATTTGCTTGCTTTATACTTGGGCTCTATTGTTTGGGTTTATAATCCTCCACCCGGATTTTGGGAAACATTCATAGATAGCAATACGTTGTGGAAACTGTGCGGGGTATACCGACACGGTCTAAGCAATAGCTATATTAGTGCGACATATTTGTGAGTACCGGTAACTCTTGAGTTCAATCAAGGAGAGTACGGGGCCGCTGAGTGATGTCACTAAGCACTAATGACCTAGAACCTTACTTGACCATCTTGGCCTTTTATTAGGGGTAGTGAGATGACCGGCTTTGGTGCAGTCCGAAGTTGGTAGATACTCGATACTACACTCATTGAGGGTTGTTTTCTTGGAATATTTTGGTCGCTAGTTAAGTGGCTAAACCAAAACAATGAACAATGAAAACAATCCAGTGATATTGAGCTCCTTAGAACCCGGTTACTATTTATAGGACAGGTTTTTAAGCCAACTACACTCAAGAGGGTACTTACCTATGAAACCCCATGCAAGCCTGAAACTAGGGTTTGGTGTGATTTGCTTGTACATATGTCTTGTGCATACATCATAAACATCATAAAGCATCATATGCATTCACTAACCATTTCAAGGGTTTGGATCTTCATCATTGTTCTTGTTTTGTAGGTCATGGAAATACCTCGCAGAAATACCATCCAAGTCAACCTTGTGAAAATCTCTCCTCAACTCAAGGAGATCACTTCAAGAATTCCGGAAAATTCATCCTTCAGTGAAAGACATGGTAGACTGCTCAGCCTAGTCAACACCAACATTGAAGAAGACATGATAAAAGTGCTATTCCAGTTCTTTGACCCTCTTCACCATTGCTTCACTTTCCCTGATTATCAGTTGGTTCCCACTTTGGAGGAGTTTTCTCAACTCCTAAGAATCCCTATCCTTAATCAACTACCCTTCAACGGTACGGAGAAGGAACCAAAGCCTGAAGATGTTGCTCGAGCACTACATCTACAACCATCTAAAATCAAGGGGCATTGGGAAACCAGAAGCGGCGTCAAAGGATTCTTAGCAAAGTTCTT
This sequence comes from Vicia faba, assembly GCA_948472305.1. NCBI lineage: Eukaryota > Viridiplantae > Streptophyta > Magnoliopsida > Fabales > Fabaceae > Vicia > Vicia faba. The sequence goes on along the minus strand of OX451738.1, from coordinate 1,577,932,855 downwards.
GTTTGAGAAGGCACAAGAATGTTGGAACTCATTGGACCTACAAGCCCTTGAAGAGATTGTGGCACTCCTTATCTATGGGTTGGTCTTGTTCCCAAATCCTGACCAATTGGTAGATGTCAATGCTGTCAAAATCTTCTTGTCCAGAAACCCAATACCAACATTGCTTGGGGACATCCTTCACTCATTTTACACACGAACAATGAGAAAGAGGGGTGTTCTCATGTGCTGTACTCCTCTCCTCGCAAGGTGGTTTATTTCGCACCTTCCACAATCTGTCTTGAAGAATGATCAAGGTATAAGGTGGTCCCAACGGTTGATGACTCTCACTCATTCTGATGTACATTGGTGTTCTCGGTCCAGAGAGAATGTCATCGTTGTCGATCGTTGCGGAGAGTTTCCTAATGTTCCTTTGCTTGGAATCAGAGGAGGTATCACCTACAATCCTTGCCTAGCTTTGAGACAATTTGGATATGCACGGAGGGATGGCCCTCATGACATGTTGATTCCTAGCCTAGTTTTTGACTTCGACAACGATGCGCAAGGACTTCGCCAAAGATTCATCAGAGCTTGGGGAAAACTCAACAAGGTTGATAGCAAGACTCTAGGACACAAGAACTCCATCCCTCTTGAGCCCTATCTCAAGTGGGTACGAGCCCGAGCCCAAAGTCTAATGATGCCTTATCCTCATGTACTCCCAGTGATTAAAGAGCCCGTCAATGAAGGAGAGGTTCCCTACACCATCCTGCATCCAGACATGCCTACATCGTGGGAGGAAATGCAGAAAAGTTGGATTCAGCTCAAGGAGGAACGGAACACTTTTGAAGCTAGTTACTACGCCAGTGAAAAGAAGGTTCTAGAGCTTACCCGCCGACTCCACGAGAAAGAGGCCATCAATACCTACATCGCACCAAAGAGGATGCGCAATGTCTTTCTGCCTTGAGAAGTTTATGTTGTAATATTTGGCCCATGGGGCATTCATGTACTAACAAATTTCTTCTTATTAATATGACGTGCGTTCTTCTTTGTCTGAAACAATTTTGAATGTCCTAAATCCTTGAATGCATTGCATACATCAGCATACCATTCATCATGTGCATAAGCAGGTCTCACTCCAGGTTTCCTTATCTATCTGCTGTTTATTTCAGTAGGATGGATCTCGAGCAAACAGTTAAAGACCTACAAGTCCAGAATGCACAGTTCCAGCAACTCTTGATGACCTTGGTCAAGAGTCAAGAGGATATCAAGGCTCATCTGGAGAGTAGAGACCCAGTGAAGAAGAAAAAGAGGGTCGGAGTGGCTACTTTGGGGAGAAGATTTGACAGAGAAGCTCGGAGGGTGCTTGAATTTCCTCCTACTTCTGATGAAGGGACTAGTAAAAGAGATCGAGTTGCGGTGCCTTCCGAGTCTGATGCAGAGGAGGAAGAGGTTGAAGAGGATGAAGATTATTCTGACCAGCAGTATCCTCCAGCTGATGATAAGTACAAGGGTTTAGAAGACAGATTGGCTGCTATGGAATTGCAAAGGGTACCGGGTTTGGATTTTGAAGACATGGGCTTGGTCGCCGGAATTGTGATTCCCCCAAAATTCAAGGTGCCAGTGTTTGTAAGGTATGACGGGCTGTCCTGCCCCAAAATGCATCTCAGGTCCTATGTGAGAAAGATTCAACCCTATACAGCAGATAAAAATCTCTGGATTCATTTCTTTCAAGACAGCCTGTCGGGAGCTCAGTTGGAATGGTTTTATCAGTTAGAAGGGACCAGTGTCAGAAATTGGGAAGATTTGGCCACCGCTTTCTATAAACAATACCAGTATAATTCTGATCTTGCTCCTACTCGTACCCAACTTCAGGGTATGTCACTAGGAACAAGTGAGGGATTCAAAGAATATGCACAAAAATGGAGGGATTTGGCTGGCAGGGTGCAGCCTCCTTTAACCGATCGTGAGCTCGTTGATATGTTTCTTGGGACCCTATCTGGGCCATTTTTCAATCATTTAATTGGTAACTCTTCCGCGGGGTTTACTGATTTGATCTTAACGGGCGAAAGAATCGAGGCTGGCATCAAGTCAGGAAAGATTCAGAAGGGTGTCGCTGCAAGTGTTGAGAAGAAGCCGTTTAAGAAGGAGACAGCTATGGTATATTCTCAAAGAAGAGCAGGGAAGGTGGAGCGTCGGCCGACTGTGGGGGCCGTAATGATTCAAAACACTCCGAGTGAGCAGCCTCGCTACAACCAATCCAGACCAAATCAGCAACGGGTGGAAAGGCCACAACGGCAGTTCACCCGTATTAATATGACTCCAGCGCAGGTGCTTCCCCATCTGTTGAAATTGAATCTTGCCACCATCAAGGAGGCGCCAAAGAATGTAAATACATCCTCTCCGCATTATCATGCCAATGCTAAATGCGCCTATCATTCAGACAGTGTCGGACACGACACCAATGATTGTTGGGCACTCAAGCATAAGATCCAGGACCTGATAGAGGCTAAGGAGGTAGAGTTTGACGCTCCAGAAAAACCCAATGTGATATCTGCACCTATGCCGAAGCATGGTCGGAATGTCAATGCCATTGAAGAGGACCTGTATGTTGCCGACGTTAGTGATCTGACTACTCCACTGCTAACCATTAAGTTGAATTTGTTAAGGGCCGGGATCTTCCCGGGATGTAAAGAAGACTGTTACTGTTGCCACTCTCTGCCGTTTGATTGTCCGCTATTGAAGAAAGGCATCCAAGGCCTCATGGATAGCCGACAAATTTTGTTCGAAAAAATTCCTGCCGTTCCAGTTCATGTTGAAAATGTCTCAATCATAACCATTCACGCCAATCTTTCTGAGGCCGTCAAAAAGCCAGTTAAGATTACACCAGCTGCAAAATCTGTTCCCTTAAAGATAACCATGCCAGGGCCCGTTCCCTATGTTTCTGAGAAGTCGATACCTTGGAACTATGGTGGTGACATCTACTACCATGGTATCAAGCAAGTTGAAATAGTTGAAGAAAGTTCAGATGATGAAGAAGCCAGCATTAGCAACATTGCGGGCACCAACAAAATCACCAGGAGTGGGAGAGTATTTTCTCCAGAGATTGCTCCTCCAAAAGCAGTCTTTGGACCCTCATTAGCTAAAGAAGTCCTCCCTGCACCAGTAAAGCTCTCTGCCAGAACTCCTTTGATTGAAGAAATTTTCGTTCCTAGTGCTGTCTCTCCTACCATTGCCGATAAAGGAAAAGGAATACAAGATGAGCCCGTCAGGACGAGGGCTCAACCTTTGGTGATTCCTGAAGCCTCCAAGAAAGAAATGGACGAGATTTTGAGGATAATCAAGAGAAGTGACTACGATGTGGTGGAACAGTTGGGGCAAACCCCCTCCAAGATCTCCATGCTGGCACTATTGCTTTGCTCAGAAGCGCACGCTCAAGCTTTGATTAAGTTTCTGAAGGCAGCTCATGTGCCCCAGGAAACCTCTGCGGATCAATTTCAGAATTGCGTGGCTAGCCTGACTGCGGACAATGGACTAGGTTTCTCTAATGCCGACCTGACCCCTAAAGGCCGAAACCACAATGATGCGTTGCATATTTCAATCGAGTGTCGCGGAACCACCCTTGCACATGTTTTGGTTGATACTGGTTCATCGCTGAATGTTTTGCCTAAGAAGGCCTTGGACCGGCTAGATTGCGAAGGTTTGGAATTGAAGCCGAGTGATATTGTCGTCAGAGCTTTCGATGGGTCGAAGAGAATGGTCCATGGAGAAGTTGAAATTCCTATCAAGATAGGTACTGAGGTGTTTAAATCCACTTTCTACGTAATGGACATCCGTCCATCTAACTCCTGCCTGCTGGGTAGACCTTGGATACATCATGCTGGGGCAGTCACCTCCTCCCTACATCAGATGCTGAAGTATCCCGTAAAGGGAAAGATCATTACTGTCCATGGTGAAGAAGAGTACATGATTAGCCATTTAAATTCTTTCCGATATGTGGAGATTGAAGGGGAGTTCATTGAGACACCGTTTCAACATTTCGAAGAAGTGCTTCCTGAGATAGCAATGGCGAAGTTGGCAGCTGAGACACCGAGACAGATGGCCAGAATGGCATCTCTGGAGGATGCAAGGGCGGCAGTTAAAGAAGGGAAGAATTCAGCGTGGGGGCAGTTACCCGATTTTCCGCATAAGGTTGATAAGCGTGGATTAGGTTTCACCACCGCTGGCCAGAAAGCTAGCGCCGGTCAAAGATTGAGAGAGCGCCAGTCAAAATTTCTCCTTACCAAATCAACGCCCTGGAAGATGAAGACAAAGAAAGCAACTTTGAAGATTGGGTTTATCCAACTGTCGGAGGAGGGTTGAGCAATTGGGAGGCAAAAGACTTTGTCCCCATCACTTTTATTCCTCAGTAATTTATCTATCGAACATTTCCTATTTTGGTCTGTAATATTTTACTTTCAAACAATCCGTACACTATCTTTGTCACCTCCTGCCTTGCCCGGGGCATGTAGGTCCACTTGTAAGGGTTTTGACTATTTTTCATATTCATATGCCATGTTTAATGATTCATTGGACGTTTTTCATCTGATAAAACTGCTTATGTTCATTTTCTTTCCTTTTGCATTTTTTGTTTAAGGATGGCTATCCCTTACACACACCCACACTCACCAATGCAGGTACCCATCCACTCCGGATTCCATGGGTGACTATTCTGCTATATCTTTCAAAAACTCTGAAGATCTGGTCAATCTAGCCGAGTATGAAGATGACGGAGGTTGTGAAGTACCCGGGGAACTAGCCAGACTTCTGCAACAAGAGGAAAGGGCCATCTTACCGCATGAAGAGCCATTGGAAACTGTTAACTTGGGAACCGAGGAAGACCGGAAGGAAGTGCAAGTGGGTGCCAACTTGGAACCGGATGTCAAGGAGCGCCTGATACAGTTGTTGAATGAGTATGTTGAAATCTTCGCTTGGTCATATGAAGACATGCCGGGTTTGGACACAGACATCGTGGTTCACCGTCTCCCCACAAGAGAGGATTGTCCACCGATCAAGCAAAAAGTTCGCCGAATGAGGCCTGACATGTCTGAAAAAATCAAAGCAGAAGTAATGAAGCAGTTCAATGCTGGCTTTCTGGCTGTTACGTCCTATCCTCAATGGGTCGCTAACATTGTGCCAGTGCCTAAGAAGGATGGCAAAGTCAGAATGTGTGTGGACTACCGGGATTTGAATAGGGCCAGCCCTAAGGATGATTTCCCGCTACCTCATATTGACATCTTGATCGACAATACAGCTCAGCATAAGGTGTTTTCCTTCATGGACGGATTCTCGGGCTACAATCAAATCAAGATGGCTCCCGAGGATATGGAGAAAACAACTTTTGTCACACAATGGGGCACTTTCTGTTACAAAGTGATGTCGTTCGGGCTGAAGAACGCCGGGGCAACTTATCAACGCGCCATGGTAGCTCTATTTCATGACATGATACATCATGAGATTGAAGTTTACGTAGACGATATGATAGCTCGGTCACAAACAGAGGAAGAGCACCTTGAACATTTGGAAAAGTTGTTTACCAGATTGAAAGAATACAAGTTAAGGTTGAATCCAAGCAAATGCACTTTTGGAGTTAGGTCTGGTAAACTCCTGGGATTCATTGTAAGCAACAAAGGCATTGAAGTCGATCCGCCAAAAGTAAAAGCAATACAAGAGATGCCTGCTCCCCGTACTGAAAAGGAAGTTAGAGGTTTCTTGGGGCGCATAAACTATATTGCCAGATTCATTTCGCATCTGACTTCTACCTGTGAGCCAATTTTCAAACTCTTGAAAAAAGATCAGGTAGTTGAATGGAACGACGACTGCCAAGCTGCTTTTGATAGAATCAAGGAGTATTTGCTAGAACCTCCTATTCTGATGCCACCCGTCGAAGGAAGACCATTGATCATGTATTTGACCGTCTTGGATAACTCAATGGGGTGTGTTTTGGGCCACCATGACGAGTCTGGTCGAAAAGAGCATGCTATTTATTACCTTAGCAAAAAGTTTACCGACTGTGAGACTCGCTACTCACTGCTCGAGAAAACTTGTTGCGCTTTGGTATGGGCTGCTCGCCGACTAAGACAGTATATGCTGACCCATACTACCTTGTTGATATCCAAAATGGACCATATCAAATATATCTTTGAAAAGCCCGCTTTATCTGGAAGGATAGCCAGATGGCAAATGATCTTGACCGAGTATGACATCCAGTACACCACCCAAAAAGCTATAAAAGGGAGTGTATTAGCTGACCATCTGGCTCATCAGGCTATCGAAGACTATCGACCCATGAGATTTGATTTCCCAGACGAGGACATCATGAATTTGGACAACATTAAAGGTGATGGACCGTATGACGGACCCGAAAAGGGATCCCGATGGACCCTGTACTTTGATGGTGCTTCAAATGCACTCGGAAACGGCATTGGCGCAGTACTCATTTCTCCGGAAGGATGCCACACTCCTTTCACGGCCCGACTTTGCTTCAGCTGCACAAACAATATGGCTGAGTATGAAGCCTGCATCTTTGGTCTCAAGGCTGCTATAGACTTGGGGATCAAATCTTTGATCGTATTTGGGGACTCGGCTTTGGTCATCATCCAGATCAAAGGAGATTGGGATACCAAGCATCCTAATCTTATCCCATACAAAGAACATGTTCTGACATTGTTGCCTCACTTCGAGCAAATTACCTTCGAGCATTTCCCGAGAGAAGAGAATCAGCTAGCTGATGCTCTGGCCACAATGTCCTCCATGTTTAAACTCAACTGGGATAACGAGGCTCCCCAAATCACCATCGAGCGAATGGATGAACCCGCGCATTGTCACGAGATTAATACCGAAGAAGTAGTGGAACAACCTTGGTTCCTTGAAATCAAAAGGTATCTCGAGACCCAAGATTATCCTGAAGGAGCTTCCGTGAATGATAAGAAGTTCTTAAGGAAATTCGCTGCTAAGTTCTTCCTGAGCAACGGCATCCTTTACAAACGAAGCCATGATTGTGTATTACTCCGATGTGTGGATAAGGCTGAAGCAGAATTGATCATGACTGATATACACAGCGGCCCATTTGGCACTCACTTGAGCGGGCATACAATGGCTAAGAAGATCCTAAGGGTAGGCTATTACTGGTCTACCATGGAGGCTGACTGCCATCAACATTCCCGTACTTGCCACAAGTGTCAAGTCTATGCTGACAAAGTTCATATTCCTCCGGTTCCCCTCAACGTCCTGACTGCTCCGTGGCCCTTTGCAATGTGGGGCATTGATATGATTGGAGAAATCAAGCCCACGGCTTCCAACGGACATCGCTTCATCCTGGTTGCCATTGACTACTTCACTAAATGGGTCGAAGCAGCTTCCTTCGCCTCTGTTACTAAAAATGTGGTTGCCCGCTTCATCAAGCAAAATCTCATATGTCGGTATGGTGTTCCGGACAGAATCATCACAGACAACGGTACAAATCTGAATAATACAACGATCACTGCATTATGCGAACAGTTCAAGATTTATCATCACAATTCATCTCCCTATCGGCCGAAGATGAACGGTGCTGTTGAAGCTGCGAACAAAAACATTAAAAAGATTATTCAGAAAATGACAGTCACTTACAAAGACTGGCATGAGATGTTGCCGTTTGCGCTGCATGGATACCGTACGACGATACGTACTTCAACTGGGGCAACCCCATTTTCTTTGGTTTATGGCATGGAAGCTGTTTTGCCTATGGAAGTTCAGATCCCGTCTCTAAGGATTATGAAGGATGCAGGTTTGAATGAGGATGATTGGATGCATACCCGACTTGATCAACTCAATCTGATCGACGAAAAACGACTTGCGGCTATATGTCATGGTCAGACGTATCAAAAACGGATGATCAAGGCCTTCAATAAGAAAGTCAGACGTCAAGTGTATCAAGTCGGAGATCTAGTAGTCAAGCGGATTATCTTACCACAAAGTGATCCCAGGGGCAAATGGACTCCTACGTATGAAGGACCATTTGTGATCAAGAGCATATTTTCTGGTGGTGCAATGATTCTGACCACCATGGACGGTGACGATTCGCCGCACCCTGCGAACGCAGACATAGTCAAAAGATACTACGCATAAAATAACCCGACAAGTCGAAAACCCGAAAGGGCGGCTTGGGCAAAAATGGGCATCCCGGTGAACCGAAAACCCGAAAGGGCGGTTCAGGCAAAAGTTAGGGATAAAAACAAAAAATCTGTACACCCGGCAAGTTGAAAACCCGAAAGGGCGGCTTGGGCAAAAAGGGGTTTCCCGGTGGATCGAAAACCCGAAAGGGCGATTCAGGCAAAAGTTAGGGAATTAAAGCGTATGACTATGTCTCGTCAGATCACTTCAAAGACAGTCTCTTCATCAACCGGTTCCAGGTTTCTGATCAATTCAGCCATCGTCAAACGAAGCATTGAATGGACAGATGTTCGGAGTTGTGAAAGCTACAGCAGAATGGAATCCCATGGAATTATTTCACATAGCCCTCTTTGTTTTGTATAAATTTTTCAAATATTCACGACAAGATCCTCTTACTAGGATGATTGTCTCCTTTGTACAAATATACCCAAAGAAAATCAATACAAATATTCTTCCCAAAATTTGTGTCATTTCCCTTTTTCTTTTTCTCTTGCACTATTTGTTTTATTTTGAGAAACGTCCAATGTTTTGTTAAATAGGCATATGCATTTGAAACATGATCACTTCCTAATTGAACCTAAGAAAAGGATTACTGATAGGATGAAAGTATAAACGGATATTTTGACACTCTTTCAAAGGAAATCCCTCAAGAGATTTGGAATCCATAATCCCTAGCAAACCCTGAGGTTGATCTCCAGCAGATTCCCAAGACTTATCCCCAGTAAGGTCCCGAAGGGTATCTCCCCCGCAGAGCACGAGCGTCTCCCCCGAGTTTTATTCAAAGTTATTCCTCACAAAGGCTTATAACTGGGTTATCCTCAGCGAACAACCACGGAAGATCGCGCTCGCCAAAATTCTTCCCATCCCCAGCGGAGTTCCTCAAAATTCCCCCAACAATAACTTATCAATACTATCCCCGGAGGAGTTTATCTTTGCAAATCCCCAGCCAGAGAATCTTCCGGAAATCATTTTCCCTCGGAGTTTAAGCCTCAGTATCCCCAGCAGATCAAAAGCTTCAAATGGACAACCCCCAGCGGAGTCAGACTTTCAAACCTTCTCCCCACAGAGTTTTAGGAAGAAAAGCTTGAGTTCCCCAGTAAAATCTCCAGAGATACTTCTCTCCAAGCTGAAGATTCTCAATCTGGCCTCCCCAACATTAAGTCTACTAGTTTGGTACTCCCCAGTAGAAGACTTCAGGAACTCCCCAGAAGATTGGTATACAACCCAAGCTCCAGGTTCCCCAGCAACGACCCAGGACTTATCTTCCGCTATCCCGGATTCATCTATCCTGTGCAAGACAGCTCTCCGGCTTACATGCACATCCATTTACATTCATAACACGAAATATACATTGCATCATGCATCATATCATTGCATACAACTAACTCTTTGCCTTTTCAGGTAAGATCAGTCGACAGACTAAAATCATTCAAATCTCAAGACTTCTGAAAACAGTTCATGGATTCTTCCCAAGTAACGGATGTTAATCTATCAACTTGTTCAGATGCAACTTTTTAAAGACAGTTTACGGAAGCTTCCCAACAACGGATGCTGCTCTATTGCTGATTCAATCTCAAGATTTCTGAAAACAGTTCACGGGTTCTCCAAGTAAACGGATGTTAACCTATCACTTGTTCAGATTCTTCTCAAGACTTCTGAAAACAGTTCATGGATTCTTCCCAAGTAACGGATGTTAATCTATCAACTTGTTCAGATGCAACTTTTTAAAGACAGTTTACGGAAGCTTCCCAACAACGGATGCTGCTCTATTGCTGATTCAATCTCAAGATTTCTGAAAACAGTTCACGGGTTCTCCAAGTAAACGGATGTTAACCTATCACTTGTTCAGATTCTTCTCAAGACTTCTGAAAACAGTTCATGGATTCTTCCCAAGTAACGGATTTTAATCTATCAACTTGTTTAGATGTGTTGTACCCCAAAATTTGCCCTCCCTTTCTTCAGGAAACCATCTTAGATTTTTCAAAGTCCCCTGAAACAAATCCAAGTCCTGAGTTATCCTTTTGCCCAAGCAAGTCACTTACAAGAGCAAGATGATCTCACAAACTCCAGAAACAACGCTTTCATCTTGAGGAAAATCAAATTCTAAGTGCTTAGAATGTTTCTTTAAAATAAGTGTTTTTAGAAAAATCAGCGCTTCAGAACTTCTGGACCCATTCCAGATGAAGACGGTCAGAAGTTGCAAGCTTGGCTCAGCATGGTCAGAAGTTGGCTCTTCAGCAGCTACATCAGTTCAATCAGAAGTTGTAAACGTGGTTCAGAATGTAAGCCTCAAACAGAACATGCCCCTTCAGCAGTTACACAAGCTCAGTCAGAATTTGCTAAAGGAATGCAAGAGAAGCATGAAAGTATGAAGGCTCCTTCAGAACAGGTTGAAATCAGAAGATGAAAGGTCAGAGGGATAGGTGTCACATTGATACAGAATCCCTAAGCCCAGATTGTCCAGAAGTAGATCCAAGGAACGTACCAGAAAACCAGGAGAATCTCCAGACAACAGGTAGCCAAGGCCAGAGCATGGTTTACGCTGCTGATTCAACAACCAGAATGTTGGTATTGACAGGTCTTATCACCATTTAATGCCCATTAATGCTTCCAACCACTCCTGAGCATTCACGTGTGGCTTGGAAAATGCTTTTGCACAGATTCTGGCATGGGTCTTCACGCCACCGCCCACTTCAGAGGTCACTTCTCCCCAATCTACGCCTGCTGCTGCTACCTAGGCTGAAAAGATAGCTGTTATCACAACTTCCCAGGAATTTCTGTCAAAGAACAAATTCAAACTCTGTTGGCGCCTTAAATGTTCAAGGCATCCACAAGAACTTTGCCTATAAATAGAGAGCTTTCACCACTGCAAAAGACGTTCAAGAAAAGAAACAGAAAAATTGCTAAGAGAGAAACGAAACTCCTAGCAACATAACATTCTGAAACTCTGCCAAAATTTCCAGCTTTGTTTCATAACTTTAAGTTTCTTACCTTCAACTTCATCAAACATCCAGCTCTTTTCTGTGAACCAAAAACGTTCCTTCCAAACTTCTGACCCTATACACGTATACACCTTCACTTCCCCTTTTCCAAATCTGTCCAGAACACCACCAGAACCAAAAGCTAACTTTCACCCACCATTTTCCAGACAGTCAGGTAAGCACCTGCTGACCCTCACCACACTGTTAAGCATCATCAGCTGTGCATATTCAAGTAACATAATGTAAATATCCATGTTATTGTTGTTTATGTTCTGAGGACTCTCATACCTCAGAACGTTCTGAGCCAGTATAGGACTTGCCTGTGACCTTGGTGATTCTGACCTCTGAGACATTTTGTTATTTTGCTGGATCTGTTCCAAATATGTTTTCTGTTTTGTGGAGTAACAACAGGATTGCAGATGTTCTGATTAGTGCAGGAAAAAGCCAAGTGCTGACTTTGACGTTAGCACATCTGAAGCCTGTTTTGTTGTCAATGACATCAGAACCTCTGAGAGTTATTGCCTTTTCAGCAGAACCTGAACTTCTGGGTTCTCCACTAACAAACTTCTGTCTTGCAGCGCAGGGAAATCAGAACTTCTGGTTTCCCCACTAACAAGGTTCTGTTTTGCAGGTTCTAGAGTCAGAAGTTCTGACTCATCCAGTTTCACCAACAGGTTGATCATCTGACAGCGGATCTGGGTCAGAACTTCTGATGGCCTCCCAACAGCGCGCGGGCTCCCTCTCTCTCTCTATATATCTTGTTTTTTGCTATTTTCTTTTTTGTCTATTTTTCTCGTTGAACCCCCCATGTACAAATGTGTATCCCCCTCCCCTAATTATTGTAATAGCGTAGGATTTTACATTTCCGCTTCTTATTGCTAGTAATTAGGACGTGTATGACAAGATAAAATCAATGAAATAGAAAAACCTAATTCAAAGAAAAACTCTTGTATGCAATAAAACACACTTGCACACTAACACCCCTAGGGTTATATCCACTTGTTGCCTTTCAAAATTGGGCCATATTGCATGTTAGGTCTCTTTGGGCAAAACAAACACAATTCAAATGATCATAGTCCCTCGATGACGCTTTCGAAAGTTGCCTAAAAAATGATCAAGTCCCTTAAGGAAAATGCCCAAAGATACTTGGCACCATTGCAATTATGGTCTAAACGATGACCCGCGCCCGTCCCTTTCACATCCTAACACAAGATTGTCCACCAAATACAATGGTGGAACAAAATTGTTAAAAGGGTTAAAAACATAACAAAACCTTTGAGAACTTTAGGGTAGATCGCTCTTAAGTACTTGTCAACTTGCAAAATGAAAACACTTGCCTGTTTTTCACACCTCACAACACTTTCAAAAAACAACTTTCAAAAAACGAATGAAAACATTTTCAAAAGACATACACCTTTGTATACATCCCAACATGGATCATTACAAAGGTTGCCACCACATTGGCCTCTTTTTAAAAACATTTTCAAACCCACACACACAAACACCATTTCAAACAATTGAAAAAGGCAAGTGATCTAAGCAAGTAACTAAGAGCCCATGGATAACCATGGATAGAAAGGGTGCTAATACCTTCCCTTTCTATAATCTACTCCCCGAACCCAAGAAAACATCTCAAAGGTTTTTGCTGTGCTTTTTTTAAACCTTTCCTTAGGATAAAATAGAAAGTCGGTGGCGACTCTTGCTCAACCGAAACATTTGCGAAAACAAACGCAAAACCTCAAGTCAGTTCTCCCACCGTATCACAGAACTGGCGACTCTGCTGGGGAAGACTTTAAAAGTGGAGTAACCTTAGGGCTTAGATCACCCTCTTGCATGACTAATTGTTTGATTTGCTTGCTTTATACTTTGGCTCTATTGTTTGGGTTTACAATCCTCCACCCGGATTTTGGGAAACATTCATAGATAGCAATACGTTGTGGAAACTGTGCGGGGTATACCGACACGGTCTAAGCAATAGCTATATTAGTGCGACATATTTGTGAGTACCGGTAACCCTTGAGTTCAATCAAGGAGAGTACGGGGCCGATGAGTGATGTCACTAAGCACTAATGACCTAGAACCTTACTTGACCATCTTGGCCTTTCATTAGGGGTAGTGAGATGACCGGCTTTGGTGCAGTCCGAAGTTGGTAGATACTCGATACTACACTCATTGAGGGTTGTTTTCTTGGAATATTTTGGTCGCTAGTTAAGTGGCTAAACCGAAACAATGAACATTGAAAACAATCCAATGATATTGAGCTCCTTAGAACCCGGTTACTATTTATAGGACAGGTTTTTAAGCCAACTACACTCAAGAGGGTACTTACCTATGAAACCCCATGCCAGCCTGAAACTAGGGTTTGGTGTGATTTTCTTGTACATATGTTTTGTGCATACATCATAAACATCATGAAGCATCATATGCATTTACTAACCATCTCAAGGGTTTTGGATCTTCATCTTTGTTCTTGTTTTGCAGGACATGGAGATTCCTCGCAGAAATACCATTCAAGTCAGCCTTGTGAGAATATCTCCTCAACTCAAGGAGCTCACCTCAAGAATTCCGGAAAATTCATCCTTCAGTGAAAGACATGGTAGACTGCTCAGCCTAGTCAACACCAACATTGAAGAAGACATGATGAAAGTGCTATTCCAGTTCTTTGACCCTCTCCACCACTGCTTCACTTTCCCTGATTATCAGTTGGTACCCACTTTGGAGGAGTTTTCTCAACTCCTAAGAATCCCTATCCTTAATCAACTACCCTTCAACGGTACGGAGAAGGAACCAAAGCATGAAGATGTTGCTCGAGCACTACATCTACAACCATCTGAAATCAAGGGGCATTGGGAAACCAGAAGCGGCGTCAAAGGATTCTTAGCAAAGTTCTTGTTTGAGAAGGCACAAGAATGTTGGAACTCATTGGACCTACAAGCCTTTGAAGAGATTGTGGCACTCCTTATCTATGGGTTGGTCTTGTTCCCAAATCCCGACCAATTGGTAGATGTCAACGCTGTCAAAATCTTCTTGTCCAGAAACCCAATACCAACATTGCTTGGGGACATCCTTCACTCATTTTACACACGAACAATGAGAAAGAGGGGTGTTCTCATGTGTTGTACTCCTCTCCTCGCAAGGTGGTTTATTTCGCACCTTCCCCAATCTGTCTTGAAGAATGATCAAGGTACAAGGTGGTCCCAACGATTGATGGCTCTTACTCATTCTGATGTGCATTGGTGTTCTCGGTCCAGAGAAAATATCATCATTATCGATCGTTGCGGAGAATTTCCTAATGTTCCTTTACTTGGAATTAGAGGGGGTATCACCTACAATCCTTGCCTAGCTTTGAGGCAATTTGGATATGCCCGGAGGGATGGCCCTCATGATATGTTGATTCCTAGCTTAGTTTTTGACTTCGACAACGATGCGCAAGGACTTCGCCAAAGATTCATCAGAGCTTGGGGAAAACTCAACAAGGTTGATAGCAAGACTTTGGGACGCAAGAACTCCATCTCAAATGGGTACGAGCCCGAGCCCAAAGATTGATGATGCCTTATCCTCATATTCTCCCTGTGATTAAAGAGCCCGTCAATGAAGGAGAGGTTTCCTACACCATCCTACATCCAGACATGCCTACATCGTGGGGGGAGATGCAGAAAAGCTGGATTCAGCTCAAGGAGGAACGTAATACTTTTGAGGCTAGCTTCTACGCCAGTGAGAAGAAGGTTCTAGAGCTTACCCGCCGACTCCATGAGCAAGAGGTCCTCAACACCTACATCACACCAAAAAGGATGCGCAATGTCTTTCTACCCTGAGAAATTATTTTGTAATTTTTGGCCCATGGGGCATTTATGTACTAACAAATCTTTTCTTATGACGTGCGTTATTTTTGTCTACAACAATTGTGAATTTCCAAAACCCTTGAATGCATTACATAGATAGTATCTCATGCATCATGTGCATAACAGGTACCCATTTTTTTCTACAGGTTGCTTAATCTTCTTCGCTGTTTATTTGGAACAGTCAGTCATCATGAATCCAGACTCATCCAGTGAGCAAGCAATCAAGGCCCTTCAGGCCCAAAGTGCACAGTTTCAAGAGATGGTCCTAAGCCTAGCCCAGGGGCAGCAAGAGTTGAAGACTCTACTCCTGAAGAAGAAAAAGAAAAAGAGGACTGCGTTGTTCAACACCGGACGCGGATTTGGGAACACACTCCATAATGAAGCTGATCCAACTACTTCTTCTGCTGAGAAGAACAGTCCCCAAGGGGGAGGAGCTCCTAGTCCCGCGGTCTCCGACAACGAGACGGACTATAACGACGAACAATACCCACCTGCTGTTGACAGATACAAGCAATTGGAGGACCGTTTGAGCGCCATGGAAATTCAGAATGTGCCGGGACTGGATTTCGGAGATTTGGGGTTATCTTCTGGGGTAGTAATTCCACACAAGTTTAAGGCGCCTGCCTTCGCCAAGTATGATGGGGTCTCCTGCCCAAAGCTGCATTTGAGGTCGTACGTAAGGAAAATCCAACCTTACACGGCGAATAAGAACCTTTGGATTCACTTCTTCCAAGATAGCCTCTCGGGGTCGCAACTTGAATGGTTCTACCAGTTAGATGGAACTAGCATACGACACTGGGAAGATTTGGCAAGCGCATTCTACAGACAATACCAATACAATTCTGATCTCGCTCATACGCGTACCCAACTTCAGGGTATGTCTCTAGGAACGGGTGAAGGGTTCAAAGAATACGCTCAAAAGTGGAGAGATTTAGCTGGCAGGGTGCAGCCTCCATTAACTGATCGAGAGCTGGTTGATATGTTTCTGGGGACGTTGTCTGGTCCGTTTTTCAATCATTTGGTTGGTAACTCCTCCGCTGGGTTTACAGATTTGATATTGACGGGAGAGAGAATTGAAGCTGGCATCAGGTCAGGAAAGATACAAAAGGCTGCCTCCACAAGTGCTGAGAAGAGGCCGTTTAAGAAAGAAGCAAGCGCCGTCTATGGTCTTAGAAGACAAGTCAAGCCCGAAAGTCGCCAAGCCGTCAATGCTTTGGTCATCTCAAAACCTGTTGCTGCTCCTCAGCAGTACAATCAACAAAGAAGTGAAAGGCCCAAGAGGCAGTATACTCGGCTGAGTATGACCTTATCTCAAATTTTACCCCAACTGTTATCCACCAACCTGGTGACCCTCAAAGAAGCTCCTAAGGTTGTCAACACTGCGTCTCCTAAGTATAACCCAAATGCCCGGTGTGCTTATCATTCTGATAGTCCCGGGCACACTACTGATGATTGCTGGGCCTTGAGAAACAAAGTGCAAGATCTGATCGACGCAAAGGAAATTCAGTTTGAAGCGCCGGAGAGACCAAATGTTTTAACTGCTCCTATGCCCCAGCATAGAGTAAATGCCGTTGAGGAAGAAATGTATGCTGTTTCGGTAGATGAAGTTGTTACCCCTCTGAAGACCGTCAAGAAGAACTTACTACTGGCCGGTTTATTTCCGGGTTGCAGTGAAGGTTGCCTGTTCTGTGCGGTTTCCCTATCTGGTTGTCCCTTGCTAAAGATAGGCATCCAAAGCCTAATGGATAGCAAGGAGATTCTGTTTAAGAAGTCGGCTGTTCAGTTGGTTCCGGCAGAAGAAGTTTCCGTGGTTACCATCTTCAATAATCCAATCAAGACTCTCCCGAAGAAACCTGTTCAAATCATGACTGTTGCACCTGTGGTTATTACTGTTCCGGGGCCTCTCCCCTATGTATCTGATAAAGTTGTCCCCTGGCATTATGGGGCAGATGTATATGTGAATGGGATCAAACAAGAATTCGACACTGGCGCCAGTATCTGCGATATCGCTGGTCCAGCCAAGGTCACCCGCAGTGGCAGGCTCTTCTCGCCTGACATTGCACCGCCCGCTATTCGAAAACCCCTCCTTATAAAACCTGCAAGTTTACCTGTTCCTGCTGCTGATCAAGTTGTTTCCCCTGCTGCCGAGTCCTCAAATGCTCGGGGCAAAGGGATTGAAGAAGAGCCTGCCCAAAGGGAGGCACCAATACCTGTAAATGCTGAGGCCTCCCAACAAGAAATGGAGGAGATCCTGAAAATAATAAAGAAGAGTGACTTCAATGTTGTCGAGCAGCTGGGGCATACGCCCTCCAAGATCTCCATGCTCTCTTTATTGCTATGCTCCGAGGCCCATGCTAAAGCCTTGATTTCATTTCTCAAGACGGCCCATGTACCCTAGGAGACATCTGCAGTCCAGTTCGCTGATTGTGTAGCAAATCTGACAGCAGACAATGGCTTGGGTTTTTCAGATGTTGACCTGACTGCGAAGGGAAAAGACCACAACGACGCCCTGCATGTCTCTATCGAATGCAGGGGCACTACTCTGGCGCATGTATTGGTGGATACTGGTTCTTCCTTGAATGTCCTACCGAAAAAGGCTTTAGACCGTTTGGATTATGAAGGCCTAGAATTGAAACCCAGCAATATCATCGTCAGGGCCTTTGACGGTTCAAAAAGGATGGTTCATGGAGAGGTTAACATCCCTATTCGTGTGGGCTCCCAAGTGTTTGACTCTACTTTTTATGTGATGGATATACGTCCATCGTACTCTTGTCTACTGGGTCGACCTTGGATCCATAAAGCTGGGGCAGTAACCTCTACCTTGCACCAGAAGCTGAAGTACCCTGTCAGAGGGAAGATCGTCACTGTGCAAGGAGAAGAGGAGTATATGGTGAGCCATTTGAATTCCTTCAGATACATTGAGATGGACGGGGAGTTTATTGAAACCCCCTTTCAGCATTTCGAGGAGGTACATCCATTTTCAGCAGCAGCAGAAACAACAGTCGAAGAGAATGTTTCCTTGAAGATGGCTTCCCTAAGGGATGCCCGGGCTGTGGTTCAGAAAGGCGATTGTGTCAACTGGGGTCAGCTCCCTGACTTCACTCAGAAGAACGACAAGTTTGGGCTGGGCTTTACTGCAGAGGCTCAGAGGAATGTGCGCAAGGAGAAGATCAGAAAGGCTCCGGTTTTTATCTCCAGTTCAAGGGTGAATGCTATTGAAGAGGATGCAGAGGAAGCAGAGTTTGACAGTTGGATCTACCCGACTACCAGCGATGGACCAAGCAACTGGACGGCAAAGGATTTTACACCTATCACATTTGTCACGCAGTAATTGATTTCTTTTGATTTCCAATTTGTAACAAACAATATGTTAAAACTTTGTTGGCTCAGTGTCCTACCCGGGGCATCGTAGCTCCATTTGTGAGGGCTTTTTGTATGTCATTTCCACATATCATCAATCAAAACATTGGACGTTTGTTGCATTTCAAATCTTGTGCTCTTTTTCTTTCTGTGTTATATATATTGCAAAACAGCTATATTTACACACACTCACTTATACAGGTTTCAATCCACCCTGGATCTCACTGGTAACAGCTCTGCTACCGCCAGTTATGACTTCGAAAATCCGATCAACTTGGCCGAGGACGAAGGTGAAGATGATTGCGAAGTACCTGGTGAACTCGCAAGACTGCTACTCCAGGAAGAGAGAGCTATTCAACCACATGAACAGCCGGTGGAGACAATTAACCTGGGTACCAAGACGGATAGGAAAGAGGTCAAGATTGGTGCTAATCTAGAGCTCGGCGTGAAGCAACGATTGATCCAGATGCTACAAGACTACATGGAGATTTTCGCTTGGTCCTATGAAGATATGCCTGGTTTGGATGCCGACATTGTAGTTCACCACCTGCCAACCAAGGAAGATTGCCCTCCGGTAAAGCAAAAAGTCTGACGGATGCGTCCAGAGATGTCTGAAAAGATCAAGGCCGAGGTTATGAAACAGTTTGATGCCGGGTTCCTTGCAGTAACTTCTTACCCTCAGTGGGTTGCCAATGTGGTGCCAGTACCGAAGAAGGACGGTAAAGTCAAAATGTGTGTCGACTACAGGGACTTGAACAGGGCCAGCCCCAAGGATGACTTCCCCCTACCTCACATTGATGTCCTTGTTGACAATACAGCTCAACACAAGGTGTTCTCCTTCATGGATGGTTTTTCAGGGTATAATCAGATCAAGATGGCTCCAGAGGATATGGAGAAGACTACATTTGTGACTCAGTGGGGCACCTTCTGTTATAAGGTCATGCCATTCGGATTGAAAAATGCTGGGGCAACCTATCAACGTGCCATGGTTGCTTTATTTCATGATATGATCCATCATGAGATTGAGGTATACGTTGATGACATGATTGCAAGGTCTCAAACTGAGGAGGAGCATCTTGACCATCTGAGGAAGTTGTTTGACCGACTCAAGTTATACAAGCTGAGGTTGAATCCCAACAAATGCACCTTTGGGGTAAGATCCGGAAAATTGCTGGGTTTCATTGTAAGTGATAAAGGTATTCAGGTGGACCCTGCCAAGGTAAAAGCCATACAAGAGATGCCGACTCCAAAAACAGAGAAAGAAGTCAGAGGTTTCCTAGGACGACTGAATTACATTGCCCGATTCATCTCACATCTGACTGCTACTTGTGAGCCAATCTTCAAATTGCTGAAGAAAGATCAAGTGGTACGCTGGAATGATGAATGTCAGGCCGCCTTTGAAAGGATAAAGGAATATCTCCAAGAGCCACCCATTCTTATGCCACCGGTGGAAGGAAGACCTCTGATACTATACTTGACAGTGCTCGACAATTCAATGGGGTGTGTGCTGGGACAGCATGACGAGTCTGGCCGAAAAGAGCACGCTATTTATTACTTGAGCAAAAAGTTTACCAACTGTGAGTCTCGTTACTCACTGCTTGAGAAAACTTGCTGCGCTCTTGTATGGGCTGCTCGCCGGCTGAGACAGTATATGCTGACTCACACTACTTTATTGATTTCAAAGATGGATCCCATCAAGTACATATTTGAAAAGCCCGCTCTGTCTGGAAGAATAGCGAGATGGCAAATGATCTTAACAGAATATGATATCCAGTATACAACTCAGAAAGCAATTAAAGGAAGTGTACTGGCCGATCATTTGGCACACCAACCTATGGACGATTACCAATCATTGAACTTTGATTTTCCAGATGAAGACATCATGGTGGTAAATGACTATGGAATACCTGGACCGGATGAAGGACCTGAGGAGGGATCCCGATGGTCTATGCACTTTGATGGAGCCTCCAATGCTTTGGGTAACGGCGTCGGCGCTGTAATCATATCTCCCAAAGGAACTCATACTCCACTCACCGCCCGATTATGTTTCAACTGCACCAACAATATGGCAGAATATGAGGCATGTATCATGGGTTTACAAGCTGCAATCGACTTAAGGATCAAATTTCTAAGTGTCTTCGGAGATTCCGCTCTCGTGATCAATCAGATCAAAGGCGAGTGGGATACGAAACACCCGAATCTTATTCCTTACAAGGAGTATGTGTCGACCTTGCTTCCCCACTTTGAAGAGATAACTTTCGAACACTTCCCTAGAGAGGAGAATCAGCTAGCGGACGCCCTAGCTACGATGTCTTCAATGTTCAAAGTTAAATGGGACAACGAGGCTCCCCGAATCATTATCTGGAAGTTGGATGAACCGGCATACTGCTGTGAGTTAGAGGCTGAGAAGGTTATTGAAAAACCCTGGTATCACGAGGTAAAGAGGTACTTGGAAGCTCAGGAATACCCTGAAGGTGCGTCTGTCAATGATAAAAAGTTCATGAGGAGGTTTGCCGCAAAATTCTTCCTCAGCAACGGCATTCTCTACAAACGAAATCATGATTCAACTCTGCTACGTTGTGTGGATAAGGCTGAAGCAGAGAAAATTATGATGGAACTACATGAAGGCACGTTTGGAACACATTCCAGTGGACACACCATGGCTAAAAAAATCCTTCGGGCAGGATATTTCTGGTCCACAATGGAAGCTGATTGTTACCAACACTCCCGAACTTGTCATAAATGTCAGATCTATGCTGACAAGGTGCATATCCCACCGGTTCCTCTGAACGTCCTGACGGCACCTTGGCCTTTCGCAATGTGGGGCATCGATATGATCGGTGAGATCCGACCGACGGCATCCAATGGGCATCGCTTCATCTTGGTGGCGATCGATTACTTCACGAAGTGGGTTGAGGCAGCGTCCTACGCCACAGTAACCAAGAGCGTCGTAGCACGTTTCATCCGGCATAATCTGATCTGTCGGTACGGTGTCCCGGAAAGAATCATTACGGACAATGGTACCAATCTCAATAACAAAATGATCACTGAACTCTGTGAACAATTCAAAATACAGCACCACAATTCTTCTCCCTACCGACCGAAGATGAATGGGGCTGTAGAGGCAGCCAATAAAAATATCAAGAAAATTGTGCAGAAGATGACAGTGACATATAAAGATTGGCACGAGATGTTACCATTCGCTCTTCATGGATACCGTACCTCAGCCAGAACGTCAATCGGGGCAACTCCTTTCTCCTTGGTCTATGGCATGGAGGCCGTCTTGCCAATTGAAATCCAGATACCCTCTCTCCGGATAATGAAGGATGCAGACTTGAATGAAGATGACTGGATCCAGACTCGACTTGATCAATTAAATCTGATTGACGAAAAGAGGCTCACTGTTATCTGTCATGGTCAAACGTATCAAAAACGGATGATTAGGGCATTTAACAAGAAAGTCAGACCGCAAGAGTATCAAGTTGGGGACCTGGTAATCAAACGCATCATCCTTCCTCAAAGTGATCCCAGAGGCAAATGGACCCCCACGTACGAAGGGCCATTTGTGGTTAAACGTGTGTTCTCAGGAGGAGCCATGATCTTAACCACCATGGATGGTGACGACCTTCCTCACCCCGCCAATGCAGACATAGTGAAAAAATACTACGCATAAATAAAAGACCCGCTAGGTTGACATACCTAGGCAAAAATAAGGGCTTCCCGGCGAACCAAAAGGGTTCGGGCAAAAATAAGGGATGAAATGAAAAAATCTGTACACCCGGCAAGTCGAAAACCTGAAAAGGCGGCTTGGGCAAAAATGGGTATCCCGGTGGACTGAAAACCTGAAAGGGCGGTCCAGGCAAAAGTTAGGGATAAAAGCGTAACACTATGTCTCATTGGATCACATCGCATCCAGAATTCGGTATCAACTATCTGGCTCCAGATTTCGGCATTGATCAATCAGCTTCATCTTCAACTAGGTAGCAAAGCGATGAGACGTTCGAAGACATAAAGGCAATAGCAGAGTTGGAACCCAGTGGGATCGTTCACATAGCTGTTTTATTTCCTTTTCAAAATTCTATGTTATTTGGCGGCGTCCTCTTACTAGGATGTCAGCCTCTTGTATAAAAACGCCTATTCGTAGGCAAAGTTCAAATCAATACAAATTCACTTGTCCATACAAATTACCATTGTTTTCTTTTTTTCTGTTTTGTCTTGCGAAGAACGTCCAATGTTCATTTTTTGGTATATGCATTTGACATTAAAATTGCTGATTCATAAAAATTTGCATATGAAACAAAAGATCAATTGCAGGTGACATCGGAAACAGGGGCAATGTGGAGTTATCCGATGCAGTCTGATTGCTTTGTCCGCCAAGGTACCCGGTTAGATTCAACTGAAGGATGTGACCAAATCATCCCAACGCCCCGCAGAGTAAGACAAGAGTCGGCAATACTCTCCCCAAGCTGAGTTGATTCCCCGTCAATCCTGAAAAGGCAAAACCACCCCGGCAGGTCTTAAAGCTTATCCCCAGTAGATTCTGGAAGCTTGTTCCCTGCAGAATACGGACGTCTCTCCCTAACTTTATTCAGAGTTATTCCTCACGAGGGCTTATAACTGGGTTATCCTCAGCTAATCGCTACGGAAGATCGCCCCCAACAAGGTTCTTTCAATCCCCAGCGGAGTTTATCTTTGGCATCCCCAGCGGAGTTTATCTTTGGCATCCCCAGCGGAGTTTATCTTTGGTATCCCCAGCGGAGTTTTTCAATCCCCAGCGGAGTTTATCTTTCAAATCCCCAGCGGATTTTATCTTTGGTATCCCCAACAGAGTTTATCATCGTTATCCCCAGCGGGATCCATCATTAAAGTCCTCAGCAGGCCTCTCATCCAAACTTCAGCAAAGTATCTCGGCCACAGGGCAACTCCCCAGCCAATCGTCAAAGATCTATTTTCCTAAGACGAAGATGCATTCATAAACATTTCACACTTTCATACATCTTGCTTACATACATGATAAAGTGCATACAACACTATCTCATGTTGAACATCATGACATCATGCATCATGACATTGCGTACAACTTATGTTTTTGCCTTTTCAGGAAAAAGACAATCCTAAAAAAAAAACAAAACAACAACTACCTTCAACTGTCACAAATTCCGGATTCGATACCTGTATCTAGCCAGGGCATATCTGAGAGTGATCAGTTTCCAGACTCGATTCCTGTATCTAGCCAGGGCACGTCTGAAGAGTTCAAAGATTCGATTCCTGTATCCAGCCAGGGCACATCTATCAACTACAACGTTTCCAGACTCGATTCCTGTATCTAGCCAGGGCACGTCTGAAGAGTTCGAAGATTCGATTCCTGTATCCAGCCAGGGCACATCTATCAACTGTCACGTTTCCAGACTCGATTCCTGTATCTAGACAGGGCACGTCTGAAGAGTCCGAAGATTCGATTCCTGTATCCAGCCAGGGCACATCTATTAATGACTATTTCCAGATTCGACTCCTGTATCCAGCCAGGGCACATCTGTGAGCAACCGATTGTAGATTCGATACCTGTATCTAGCCAGGGCACATCTGCATAAGGAGATTGAAGATCAAACACCTGTAACAAGCCAGGAAAACATCCGTCTTTCTCAAATATACAAATTTCTCGCTAAGGAATCTCTTATGCGATCGACACTTCCAAATGGCATCTATAAGCCCATTCTCGACAAGGTTCTGTCACGTCTCCAGATGGCATCTATAAGCCCATCTCCCTATCTATCACCTCTCCAAATGGCATCTATAAGCCCATTCCCGCCATCACATTGCTGATACTCTACTAAGCGAGTGCAAATTTTCTGGGCACATTAGTGTCCAATCTCCTTTTACCTTCAAGTCGCGAAAGGCAAACTTGCCAATCTAACTCTTCAGGTCCAAGAAGATTGAACAGGGGCAACTGTTGTACCCCAAAATTTGCCCTCCCTTTCTTCAGGAAACCATCTTAGATTTTTCAAAGTCCCCTGAAACAAATCCAAGTCCTGAGTTATCCTTTTGCCCAAGCAAGTCACTTACAAGAGCAAGATGATCTCACAAACTCCAGAAACAACGCTTTCATCTTGAGGAAAATCAAATTCTAAGTGCTTAGAATGTTTCTTTAAAATAAGTGTTTTTAGAAAAATCAGCGCTTCAGAACTTCTGGACCCATTCCAGATGAAGACGGTCAGAAGTTGCAAGCTTGGCTCAGCATGGTCAGAAGTTGGCTCTTCAGCAGCTACATCAGTTCAATCAGAAGTTGTAAACGTGGTTCAGAATGTAAGCCTCAAACAGAACATGCCCCTTCAGCAGTTACACAAGCTCAGTCAGAATTTGCTAAAGGAATGCAAGAGAAGCATGAAAGTATGAAGGCTCCTTCAGAACAGGTTGAAATCAGAAGATGAAAGGTCAGAGGGATAGGTGTCACATTGATACAGAATCCCTAAGCCCAGATTGTCCAGAAGTAGATCCAAGGAACGTACCAGAAAACCAGGAGAATCTCCAGACAACAGGTAGCCAAGGCCAGAGCATGGTTTACGCTGCTGATTCAACAACCAGAATGTTGGTATTGACAGGTCTTATCACCATTTAATGCCCATTAATGCTTCCAACCACTCCTGAGCATTCACGTGTGGCTTGGAAAATGCTTTTGCACAGATTCTGGCATGGGTCTTCACGCCACCGCCCACTTCAGAGGTCACTTCTCCCCAATCTACGCCTGTTGCTGCTACCTAGGATGAAAAGATAGCTGTTATCACAACTTCCCAGGAATTTCTGTCAAAGAACAAATTCAAACTCTGTTGGCGCCTTAAATGTTCAAGGCATCCACAAGAACTTTGCCTATAAATAGAGAGCTTTCACCACTGCAAAAGACGTTCAAGAAAAGAAACAGAAAAATTGCTAAGAGAGAAACGAAACTCCTAGCAACATAACATTCTGAAACTCTGCCAAAATTTCCAGCTTTGTTTCATAACTTTAAGTTTCTTACCTTCAACTTCATCAAACATCCAGCTCTTTTCTGTGAACCAAAAACGTTCCTTCCAAACTTCTGACCCTATACACGTATACACCTTCACTTCCCCTTTTCCAAATATGTCCAGAACACCACCAGAACCAAAACCTAACTTTCACCCACCATTTTCCAGACAGTCAGGTAAGCACCTGCTGACCCTCACCACACTGTTAAGCATCATCAGCTGTGCATATTCAAGTAACATAATGTAAATATCCATGTTATTGCTGTTTATGTTCTGAGGACTCTCATACCTCAGAACGTTCTGAGCCAGTATAGGACTTGCCTGTGACCTTGGTGATTCTGACCTCTGAGACATTTTGTTATTTTGCTGGATCTGTTCCAAATATGTTTTCTGTTTTGTGGAGTAACAACAGGATTGCAGATGTTCTGATTAGTGCAGGAAAAAGCCAAGTGCTGACTTTGACGTTAGCACATCTGAAGCCTGTTTTGCTGTCAATGACATCAGAACCTCTGAGAGTTATTGCCTTTTCAGCAGAACCTGAACTTCTGGGTTCTCCACTAACAAACTTCTGTCTTGCAGCGCAGGGAAATCAGAACTTTTGGTTTCCCCACTAACAAGGTTCTGTTTTACAGGTTCTAGAGTCAGAAGTTCTGACTCATCCAGTTTCACCAACAGGTTGATCATCTGACAGCGGATCTGGGTCAGAACTTCTGATGGCCTCCCAACAGCGCGCGGGCTCCCTCTCTCTCTATATATCTTGTTTTTTGCTATTTTCTTTTTTGTCTATTTTTCTCGTTGAACCCCCCATGTACAAATGTGTATCCCCCTCCCCTAATTATTGTAATAGCGTAGGATTTTACATTTCCGCTTCTTATTGCTAGTAATTAGGACGTGTATGACAAGATAAAATCAATGAAATAGAAAAACCTAATTCAAAGAAAAACTCTTGTATGCAATAAAACACACTTGCACACTAACACCCCTAGGGTTATATCCACTTGTTGCCTTTCAAAATTGGGCCATATTGCATGTTAGGTCTCTTTGGGCAAAACAAACACAATTCAAATGATCATAGTCCCTCGATGACGCTTTCGAAAGTTGCCTAAAAAATGATCAAGTCCCTTAAGGAAAATGCCCAAAGATACTTGGCACCATTGCAATTATGGTCTAAACGATGACCCGCGCCCGTCCCTTTCACATCCTAACACAAGATTGTCCACCAAATACAATGGTGGAACAAAATTGTTAAAAGGGTTAAAAACATAACAAAACCTTTGAGAACTTTAGGGTAGATCGCTCTTAAGTACTTGTCAACTTGCAAAATGAAAACACTTGCCTGTTTTTCACACCTCACAACACTTTCAAAAAACAACTTTCAAAAAACGAATGAAAACCTTTTCAAAAGACATACACCTTTGTATACATCCCAACATGGATCATTACAAAGGTTGCCACCACATTGGCCTCTTTTTAAAAACATTTTCAAACCCACACACACAAACACCATTTCAAACAATTGAAAAAGGCAAGTGATCTAAGCAAGTAACTAAGAGCCCATGGATAACCATGGATAGAAAGGGTGCTAATACCTTCCCTTTCTATAATCTACTCCCCGAACCCAAGAAAACATCTCAAAGGTTTTTGCTGTGCTTTTTTTAAACCTTTCCTTAGGATAAAATAAAAAGTCGGTGGCGACTCTTGCTCAACAGAAACATTTGCGAAAACAAACGCAAAACCTCAAGTCAGTTCTCCCACCGTATCACAAGATGCAACTTCCTGAAAACAGCTTGCAGGTTCCTCCCAACAACGGATGTCAACCTATTGCTTGTTCAGACCCCCAATCCAGAAATGGTCCAAAGCTTGGACACTTTCCTAATATTCCCTTCCAGATGGTATCTTTAAGCCCATCCCCTACAAGTTTCTGTCACTCTCCCAGATGGCATCGTTAAGCCCATCTCCAAATGGCATCTCTAAGCCCATTCCCGCATCCAGTGCTTTGATGAGTGCAAATTTCTGGGCACTCTAGTGTCCAATCTCCTTTTACCCTCGAGTCACGAAAGGCAAGCTTGCCAATCTAACTCTTCAGGTCCAAGAAGATTGAACAGGGGCAACTGTTGTACCCCAAAATTTGCCCTCCCATTTCTCATTGATTTCTCCTCACACAGCTCTTGAAGCTCAAGACCCAGTTAGGGTTTCATCTGCTCAAGACTCCTCCTTGTACTGCTAACCCCAAATTAGGGTTTGTGTTTGCACAAAGATGTTTTGACCTAAAATGCCCAAGATGACTTTCTTGCTTCATATTGACCTCCTAAGTTTATCCATACCAAGTTTCAAGTCCTGATTCCAAATTTTGCCCAGTCAATTGGACAGTTGACCTAGAAATCAACTGTATTGGGGAAAAAGTCAACTGTGGCCAATTGACAGTCAAATCTCATGAAATTTGATCCACATAAACATTATGAACTCATATGAACCATTTGATCAAGTTTGGATCACAATTCCACAAGAAATTTGATCAGATCACTAAAAGGGTAAAATGGTCATTTTTAGGGTTTTGACTGTACAGAGGAAATTTTTGACTGTTTGACCTAGCCAATGGCAAACCAAGCTCACATATGGACTCAAGGACACCATGGAATTATCTTGACATGCTCAACAAGTTCAAAAGATCCCAAGTACACAAGATTGACAGTTGAATTTCCCAGTCAATTGATCAGTTTTGACTGTATACTGAAAAGTCAAACTTTGACTTTTTGGTCAAAATCAAGAGTCAAGATTCATTTTTCATCAAAACATGCCAAATCATGAAACTTGTTCACCAAGAAATCACAAATTGCAAATTAGGGTTAGAAAATGGAATTTTTCATAACTTAGAATTTTTCTAAGTTATGAAAAACCCTAATTTTTTCCCAACTTTGCCCCACCTTTTCACCAAGATCCATTTGGATTCAAACAAAAGTCAAAACATGAAAGTTGTAGCTTGTTGCATAATCTACAACTTTGATTCACAAAGTTTTCTCATTTGAAGCTTGTATCTCAAGTTACAATTTTTTGAATAAGGGCACTAAACCATTTTTAACTTAGTAGAATTTTAACCTATTTTGACAAGGTTTTCTACCCCACTTCAGGGCCATTTTTCATACCCTTCCACTTGGAATTTCAATTTGCATTTCAAAGATGGATTGTAGTAAACATTCCAAGCTTTCCAAAATGTCCAAGAACTTCTCAAACAACCTCATGGTTAGAGAGAATCGAATTTCACAATATAGCAAAAAAACCACTTTGTTCATGACCAAGTTCCATGTCCATAACTTTGCAAATTTGAACTCAGCATAGTTTGTGCTACTTTACAGGTCCTTAAACCAAATTACACTCCTTAATTTAATGCTTGTTCATTGTGCCAAAGTGTTGTTCCATGAGTTCAAGCATTGTACACAAGATTGATCCATTTTTAGATAAAGTAAACTTTCCATTCTTGAAAAGATTAGCTTTATGTCCAATTGCAAATCAAGAAGGTACAAGCTAAATCCTTTTGGCACAAGATTATGGACAAGTTGCTCTGATCAAGGGAGACTTGGCAGCAGGATTAGAGGCCCCCTACTGATCTAAAACACCAACTTGCTTTGTTTGCTTAAAATTCAAGTAACATGGCATATCTCACAACAACTTTCATATCAGCCTAGACACACAAGAAAGAACTTATCAAACACATTCCAAACTACCCAATCAAGCTTTTGCACGAGCCATTTGCCTCTCAAACACTCTCCATCTCAGAAGCACCACAAAACTGCTCAAACAGAGCAACCCCTGCAGATTGAGTGCTATCTCTCAATCCCTTCAAGCATTTTTGTCCAAACTTGTTCCTCTACCTTCTTTACAACCTATGCAAGCTATCCAGAAGCTAAGGCACGATCTGTAGTTGCTCTAACCACTTCCACCATTTTCACATCTTTAACTTGCAGGTGAAGTTCTACAGCTTCATTCAGAAGCTTTCAAGACAAAGTAAACATTGGAATAGCATCCCTAGACCTCAAGGAAGCTTCTCCAATCATCACCTTGCACTGAAAGTTCCTCATTCTCCAGATAGAAGTTCAACTGAATAGGTAAAACTTTGAACTCGTATCTCTCTTATTATGCATCTTTAGTCTTAAGTTTGTGAAGAAACAAGGTTCTACTCATAGCCCTGAACATGTATATATTTTTACTTTTCATTTCTTTTGTCTGAGTAGAGAGAATTTGAGCTTTGAAAATGACAGAAAAATTAGGTTAGGATTTGGGGGAGGAGAAATTCTCCCTCATCTTAGAGAGTTAGATCAAGTTATGCATATGGTTAGAATCGTGATTTCATGCTTAACATCTTTTGTGTTGGAAGTTTGTTCAAAAAATCAAAGAATCAGGATTTCAAACACAAGCTTGCAGGCGCGTGTTTTGTGATTCAGAGGTTGAAGAAGAAGTGGTTTGGGCTGGGCCTGAGCATTTTTTCTTGTTCACACCATCTTTTCTGTTTTGCACCCCCAAGCCCATTTGCTTTATTTTTAATGATTTTTGACATTTTCTTTTTTTATTTGATTCATTTATTTTTTCTCAGCATGTTAAAATTTTGAAAATATTTTTCTCATCATTTTTTGATTTTATTTGGTTTTTATTTGATTTTCTTTTGATTTGTACATAAATATATATATATATATTATTATTTAGGATAAAATAGAAAATATGTAAAAAATACTCCTATTTTTATTTTTATTTTTATGTAACCCTCTGAAAATATTTCATATAAAAAATACTATTTTCTAAAAAAATTAATTATTATTACTATTTATATATATAGTACATATTTAAAATAATGTAAATATACATATATATATATATATTAATATACTTAGAGTAAAAATACCCAAAAATGTACATATTTTATTTTTTAATATTTAATACTAAAAAAGGCCTTTTTATAAATATACCATATTTTATTTTATTTTTGTATGCAAATAATAAATATTATGTGAATTGATTAATTAATATACATTTTGATTAAAATTAGGGTTTTTGCCCTAAATGTGAAAATACTCAAAAATAATACCTTTTCATTTCCTTGTTTTATATTACATAAACCATACTTTTTTCATACATATAAAAAACTTTCTTTTTGCATTTTTGCATATTTATTTAATTTCTATTTAATTATGCAATTTATTTACCTTGCAAATATTCAAAAATGATGTAATAATTTAGATTTAAATTCTTGTCTAAATATTCCCCATTTGTAAATTTGTACCCCCCTCCCTATATTATTATGTTGTAATAGCGTAGGAATTTAAATTTCGCACTTTATACGCTTTCTAATTATGCCATGTTAGAATTAGGGTTTGCATGCGAAAAAACGACAAAAAATAGTTTGACCTAATACAAGATGAATGAGCATGAAAATAAACAACACATCTCACACTAGCACCCCTAGGGTACTCCACTTTGTTGCCTTCAAATAAATGGGCCATGTTGTATGTTGAATTTCTTTGGGCAAAGCAAACAAATTGAATGATCATAGTCCCTCGATAAAACTTTTCAAAACAAAACAAAAACAAATGATCAAGTCCCTTAAAGAAAATTGCCCAAAGACATTTAACGTCGTTGCAATTATGGTCCAAACGATGACCCGCGCCTGTCCCTTTCATCTCCTAAGACAAGATTGTCCACCAAATGCAATGGTGGAACAAAATTGTCAAAAGGTTTAAAAACATAACAAAAATCTTTGAGAAAACTTTAGGGTAGATAAACTCTCAAGTACTTGTCAATTTGCAAAGAAAACACTTGCCTAATTTCCAAACCCACTTCACAAACACTTTCAAAATCAACTTTTCAAACCCTTGAAACATCTTTTTTTAAAAAGATAAAACACCTTTTGTAAAACATTCGAGTAAAGAATTGTTACAAGGTTAGCTTAGCACAAGGCATCTTTTCAAAACATTTTCAAAACCACACACAAAACACCATTTCAAACAATTGAAAACCAAGGCAAGTTGATCTAAGCAAGTACCTAAGAGCCCATGGATAACCATGGATAGAAGGGGTGCTAATACCTTCCCCTTCTATAATCTACTCCCCGAACCCAAGAAAAATCTCAAAGGTTTTTGCTGTGCTTTTTAAACCTTTCCTTAGGATAAAATAAAAAGTCGGTGGCGACTCTTGCTAACCGAAACATTTGCGAAAACAAACGCAAAACCCTAGTCAGTTCTCCCACCGTATCACAGTAGTCATATGGGCTTCTACCTCAGACTCCCCCAGATGAATCAAAGCAAAATCTCATGTGGTTTTAGCTCACCCTCCAAACTAGTAAAAGGAACACGATCAGTAACAGGTATATCCAATAGATAAGAATATTCCTCCAGTGTAGGCATCAACTGATAATCGGGAAAAGTCGAATCATAGAACTGGACCAAGGTCGATAGAAAACCCTCCTTTATCTTCAGCTTCATGAGAGGAATAATGGATCCATACTTCTTCCGAAAGTCTGCAAGACACTCAATCTTTGAAATTAGACTGACCAACTCATCTATCTTGGGATCTTTGAAACTGTATTTCCTGGTCTTTCTCTTTTCAGAATCCATGGTTAAAAGTACATGAGATATTCACAAATAGTCAACCTTTAAATCCCTTGAAATATTATTTTCTTCAAAAGATGCTTATGAGTGCATGGATGCATGATGCAACAATCACACACAAGATCACAGATATAAGGTTTATATGTTCAACGTCACGAGCATGAGGTCAAAGGTACTACCCATAAGGTGTTGGTCTAAAAAGTTATCACCTTCCGAACAAGGTTCTAGAGGTTCCCAGAGTCTACATCCTTCCTTCGGATATTACCAACTTCCCGATTAACTCGGTAATTAGTAATATTCTCAAGAAAGACTCGTCCGAGCGTAGTATCGTGTGACAACTATTTCCGGATTACTCCGTCATAGCTTCCGCACTACACCTAAAAGGCCAAGATGGGTTAGGTAATCTACGGTCCTCAGCTTCAGCAGGCTCTCAGGTCAAAAGCAGTACGTCTTCCCGATTACTCGGTAAATGACACTACAGACACAGGGGCCTCCACTGAGTGAGGGATCTCATGCCTCCTTTTTTGGGATTACTCCCTCAAAGTTAACATGACTATATCGCTCGTCCTATATTAAAGTTTTCCCAAGTCTGGGTATAGGACTTATGAGTAATCACCAAGCACCCTAAAAACCAGGAAAATCCAAACAAACATATATACACAATATAACACATAAACAACAATAGCACATATACAGATATAAACAAAGATAGGCTTAACCCACTTAGGGATGGACCAACAAGAGGTCAATCTTTCCCCAGTGAAGTCGCCATTTTTCTGTAGCAGTAGAAATGTTCAAGACTAAGCCATTGGATTGACTAGACTTTATAGAAATCAAAATAAAAATCGCCACCGTGCTTTATTGTTTCCAAAGGAATGGGAAAATAGTGAATAACCCAAAAAGGGGGAAAGATTCAAGGTAAGGGGGTTGGTTATGCAAAGGGAAGGTATTAGCACCCTAAACATATACGGTACTCCGCAGGAACCTCTTTGTAAAATCTGTATATTTTGGCTATAAAAATGTTACATGTAAAATAGATGGTGGAGGTGAGAAAAAGAAATATATTTTTTATGATTTTTGCACCCGCCGCGGTTGCGAACCTTTAGTGCCTACGTACCATCTTTTGTGCAATAGGGGATCAGGGTACACGTAGTTCCTCTTTAAAAAGTTTGAAACACAAGTGTGTTGGTTAATTTTAAGAGATAAGACATCATCGTCATTGTCCGTGTGGAAAACATACTTACTACCCACAATCATGAGAAAGGAGAATTTGTATCATCTCAAAGTGGAGGATATGGCTTGGATTTTAAAATCAACAATGCCTCACTCAACACCCAGGTGGAAAATATCTCTCTTCACTACATATTATAGAAGTATAGTTGTTTCCATCACTATAAGGATTGACAAGAGTCTAACCTTTTGAGAAAAGTTTTAAAGATAAAAGTCAAAGTTGCAAAAATGGTTTGAAATGAGATTAATTGACTTTTAGTCTTCTCACAAAAAGGATAAAAGTATTATTAAATTGATTGAAGTTTATTGATGAAAATGTTTTGAAAATGCATGGACATAAGTCCAAGTTTATTATGAAAGTGGTTCAAGTTTAGAAATAAGAAGAGTTTTCAAAAGGATGGAGAGGATTTTTGAAATTAAATAAGACGGGAGGAGAAGAAAAGACTATCCTAAAGCATAATGTAAAAGCTAAGGAGAATAATCATCTAACCAACAAGAAGCCAAAACTTGAAATTATGAGTCAATATAGAATTCTTATTCTTTGGATTTAAACCAAGCAAGCAAAGATACTAGACCTCTTCAAATGTATTAAGTCTTCACAAAAATTGGGCAGAGTAACGGTTGTATACAGGTGAATTCCAGAAAACCTGCACACAAAAACAAACAGGCAACCCAATGTCTTGAGGTAAACCTCAAGAGCTCCAGACAAAATAATCAGATAAGATCACAAGGTCTCCAAGATAGGCCAAGGTTTCTAATCCTAAGTCCAAGAAAAAGTCCCATGCTCCATAATACCAAGGATAGTAACCAAATAGTCCAAGTACCATTCAGAGTTTTTTAGGGTTTAAATTAATTATTAAGTATCTTGAGAAAGGAAAAGAAAAGCTCAAGTGAGCAAAGTAAAAATGACAAGAAAATAAATTCTCAAATGAGCAAAGATGAAAATGGCATGAAATGAAAAATGCTAAAGAATAAATAGTACATAAAGCATAAAAGAGAATAAAAGCAAAAGATAAACAAGTCAATAATTAGTGGTTAGTTGGATGACCATCTTGAAACTTGCATTTGGAACTCATTAGAGGATTGGTAGAACCAAATCCTCCACACAATAAGTTGCATTTGCTTTTTGTCAAGTATATCATCCATTTGGAATTCTCACAAGTACCATTTAATGATCAACGATGTTTAAGTGATCAGCATTGACTAAAGGTGTTGTAGATCCATTAGAGGATTGGTAGAACCAAAGCCTCCACACAATGAATCTCAAGGTTATTGGATCCAAGAGATCAAATTAACATACTTGGGCTTACAATCATAAGTTTGGGCCACAAATGATCATTTATTTGAACCAGGACAAAATTTAGCGTTATGTTAAGCAATCGTAAGTGGACTTATATAGAAGTTGCACCTATTTTGAGGCTGGTCAATAGTAATATATGCACCATTTGTTTTGAGACATGATATAGAGGTCATGCTCCAACAACATTTAGTGCAATGAGAAGGGGATGCGATGAAGGGGATTAGGGCAAAAAGATGAATAAACCACTTTTGAATTAAGAATTTAATCCAAACTATTATTAAAATCATTCATCCATTTTTATGGAGTTAAACTCAACACCATGGATCCAATGATGTTAATAAAGCCATGATAAAAAAATCAACCCAAGACAGCCAGAAAATAATCATAAAATAACAATATAATTAATATATACATTAAAGGGTTTAAAAATGTTTTAAAAAAATGGAAAATAATGAGGAAAATGTCAATTATATTCAAATTTATCAAGAAATGAAAAATAAGACCATGGAAAAATCTGAATAGAGGCCAAGTAATTTTATAAAAAAATTGGGAATTTTTAAAAGTCAGATACTATTTTTAAAAATTAAAATAAATGGGTAAAATAAACAAAATTAGTAAAAAATTAGTAAAGTCAGAAACAAAAATAAAATAAGGTCACCAATATTTGTCACAATATCATTGGATCATTCCATAATTTTTTCAGAATTTAAAAATATGTAAAAGTATTTTTAAACATTTTAAACAAATCAAATAAGTGCAAAATTCATAAAAAATACCAAAACACAAAATTAAGTTGTGAAAAAATAAAAATCAGAAAGAGAATAATCAAAAATATTTTTCATAATTTTTTCAGATTTTTTGGACTAAAAATGAATTTTCTATGATTTTTTTAAATTTAAAACAATTAAAATATAAAAATCAGAAAAAGAAAATAAAAGTAAAAGATGTGGACCATTGGATGAGAGTCAAAACGGATTAGTAATCAAATCCAAGGGATCTGGCGCGCTGTGCATATCATGGTCTTTAATGAATAATGTACAGAATCATTAATAAAATCAGAATTCGAAAATAACAAATGGCACGCCTTGATTGGTCAGAAGATGACACGCTGGTCATCTTCAACCTCTAGCCATCACGAATTGCAGGTTTCTCAAACTGTAAAATCAAAAGCTAAGATCTATGTCATTCGCTTCGTCTCTTCAAGACGAAGACAACCACACCCTCGCGCCAAATTTATATAAACTGTAACTCAAGCAATTTGGAAAGAAAGTTTTGAAAAGGGATTTGAAAATTCATGGTCAAGACGTGTTTCCAGTGAACTGTAAGTGTTGCAACTAGAACCAGGGAAATGAGAGTAACACAGTGATATCAGAGTTTTGAATAATTGATGAAGGAATCTACCTATTGAAGTTGAGTTGCAGAGCTCTGAAACTGGACTTCTATGGAGAAATATAGGCACGATTCTTGAATGTAATTATATGGTTAGCTTCAGGGAAGATCAAGGAAGGTGAATTGATGGAAAAAAAATGGATTGAAAAAGGCTTGAGAATAGAATTCGAAGTAGCTGAATTATGGGTTGTGAAGCAAGTTTGGCAGGGTGATTCTGGCTATCTAAGCTTGGGAAATTGAATGGGGTATGAGCCTCTATTTATATGGAATCAAATTGAATGTTCAAGCGTGTGAAATGATGAAGTTTGGAGGGAAATCGTGTGAACCTGATGCACGAGCAAAGTGTGATCTGATTTGCATCAAAACTCATCCATTCCTTGCGTTTCAAGGCTCTAATTCACTTTGGCAACTTGGTTAAACATGTTTAGATCACAAACGCGTGCTAATTTGATGTTTAGAGGCCAAAACATGAATTTTAAACTTTGGCTTATGGAGAAACTTCAGTTCCAAGTTACCAAGTTCAATCCAATGGCATTTTCTCCTCAAGGGGTCTTAAGGCAAAATTATTGATGCTTTAGAAAGATGAGGTTACAAGATTTGCAATGGAAAAAGAATGGAATCAAATGGAAGCTTGAGCTGAAAGTTACATGGAGTCAAAGTTGAAGAAAAAGAGTTGACTTTCCATACTTAGAAATATTTCAAATTCTTCTTTAAAAATGACCTATAATCCTTTGCATCCAAACATGGCCTTCCACTTAGAATTTGCTCTTGATCAAAAAAGATGGAATGAAGTAGATCTCTTGAATGACATTTTTCAATTGGAACCACTCAAAATATCCAAAAATTGAACAAGTTATGACTTGTTGAAGTTGGCCAAAAATCATGAAATGACCTATAATCTTTTGCATTCTTAAGGCAACTTCCCTCCATTTTATCACCTTTCACATAAAAGAAGGCATGAAGTACACATATTTAGGATCATAATGAAAAAAGAATGGGCCCAAGGTGATAAAAATTGACCAAGTTATGACCATTTGAAGTCACATATGGAAAATTGGGGATTCATCTGGATGACTTGTAATCTTTCTTGTTCACCAAGTTCCTTCCACATGAAAAATTCTTGGAACTTTTGAAGTGATTTATTGGTAACTCTTTGAGGAGAAGAATGTTTTTGGAATCACTCAAAAATACCAAAAGATGAGCAAGATATGCTCCTTTGAAGTCCAAAACCCTAACCTCTAGATCTAGAGAATGCTTTGTAGAACTTTGCCAAGTTTAAACAAACTTTTTGTGCCAATATTCTTCCTTTATGAATAGAAATTGTTGAGGATGATGATGAGGATTCATGGCCACCAAAACCACTTCCATACCAATTCTTCCAAAACAACTTCAATGGTGAGGTTTGAATTTCTCAAGCTATTGCCTAGGGCATGGAAATAAGCTCATGAACCCATGATGCAACTTGCTAGACCTCATTGCCTTTACCTACATTATTAACAAGTAAGACAAACCAATATTGTATATTTTGTTAATTAGAGAGAAAATCAAAGCAAAATATCCATGATCACAAAAGATAACAAGTTAAGGTGCTTGGTAACTCCTCAAAGAGCAAAGCTAAAGATAGGTAGAAGAACCAAGAGCCCTAATGTGATCTTGTTGTGATTAAAATAATATGGTATGATGAAGGGATCTTAGGGGGAAAATTGGGGTACAACACTTCCCAATTTGGTGACCATTTTCCCAGGACTCTATCCCTTCTATTCATAGGCAGGATCACTTTCTAAATGATATCTTCAAAGACGAACGCCTTTGCATTCAACCTTTTATTATAGGCCCTTGCTACTTGTTCTTTCTGCCTGAACAAAGTATGTAATGCTGCTAGCCTATGTTCTTCAACATCTACCAATGTATCATACATCATTCCCCAACAATATTCAGTAGGAATACCTTATTACCTTTTCACCCTCACTGATTACAGATGAATCTCTAGAGGCAATACTGCTTCATGACCATAAACTAAGTTGAAAGGCGTTGTGTTAGTCGACTCCTTTGGCGAGTTTCGACATGCCCACAATGCTTGACCCAGAGATGTATGCCAACTTCTAGGCTTTTGGCCAACATGTTTTTTGATCAAACTTATAATGACCTTGTTTGCTGCTTCGACTTTCCCATTTTCCTAAGCGGAATATGGCGTTGATGTTAACAATTTGAACCCTATTTTGTAACGAACTCAGTTACCTTTC
Source organism: Vicia faba (assembly GCA_948472305.1). Classification (NCBI taxonomy): domain Eukaryota; kingdom Viridiplantae; phylum Streptophyta; class Magnoliopsida; order Fabales; family Fabaceae; genus Vicia; species Vicia faba. The sequence continues at coordinate 1,577,894,747 of OX451738.1, read as the reverse complement.
GACCTATGAACACGGTTCCTTGGTCCGTTGTTATAGTTTCTGGTATTCCAAACCTATGTATGATTTTATTTTGAATAAAGGCCATTACTTCCTCTTGATCTATTTTAACCAAAGCGACGACCTCTACCCGTTTTGAAAAATAATCAATACCCACTAAGATGTACCTGTGGCCTTTCGATGAGGCATGTTTGATTTCTCTTATAATATCCAAAGCCCGTCCCTTGAAAGGCCAAGGTTTGATAACATAACGTAATTCACTAGCTGATACATGTTGAATTCCAGAATGTTTTTGGAATTCTTGGCAGCTTTTGGCGAACTCAATGCAATTTTTTAACATGGTCGGCCAATATACTCCTATTCGACACAACAACCATTTCATTTTTTGTACTGCCTGATGCGTACCACAAGCTCCACTATGTACTTTATATGTTGCTACATATGCTTCGTTTTCCTCTAAGCATTTTAACAACACTCCTTCAGATTTTTCCTGAAAATTTTGTTTCCCATTAATTTGTAACTTAACGCCCTGTACTTTACATTGCACTCTGTCGTCCCAACTGGATTTTGTAAGTAATCGGCTACAGGTTTCCTCTAATCATTCTCAGCTAATGCATCAATGGCAAAAACTTCTTCCACCACTTCAAAATTTCCAAAATAATCATATTTCAGGAGATCATGGATCACTTCAGGCGCTGCCCCCCAAGTTTTTGTCATTTGCATGTTCTCAAACACTAATTTATCTTTTACTTCAATGAATTTGTTTATGTTCTCTTTAGATAACTTATATCCAGACGCTAATTGGGCCATGTCGTTCGCCTCTTGGTTGTCAATACGCCTAACATGACTAATCGGCACGTTATCAAATTTCTAAAGTAACGATAATGCTTTGGCCACATACATTACCAGGTGATCCTTAACTCATTTGTATTCTTTGGTCAATTGTTTCACCACTAACTCTAAATCTCCTTTGATGTCAATGTTTTTGATTCCCACGTCTAACATAATTTGAAGTCCAATTATTAAGGCTTCATATTTATCCTTATTATTAGAGCATTCGCCTTTAATCTTTTAACAAAATCTAGTCGGAACTCCATCTGATGATAAAATAAAGATCCCTACTCCAGTTCCTTGTTTATGTTTAGAACCATCAAAATAGCATTACAAAGACTTAGTACTTACATAGGCTTCATTAATGTCGACCACTGAATGGTTAACTACAAAGTCTGCAATAATTTGCCCTTTAACTGCCTTTAAAAGAACATATGTTAAGGAGTATTCAGTTAATGTTGGCACTCATTTCCCAATTCGACTGTGCAAGATAGGTTTAGGTAACATATTCTTAATGATATCAAAATTAGAATAAACAGAAACTTCAATTGGTTTTATATAATGCTTGAGTTCAGTACATGAAAAATATAAACATAAACATAGTTTTTCAATTGCATTATATCTAGTCTCAGCGTCATTTAACACTCGACTGAGATGATAAATGGCTCTTTCAATCCCATTCTCATCTTCATGGGCTAGCATGCTTCCCAGTGTTGACTCTGACGCTGCAATGTAAAGTTTCATGCCTTTGTTTCTGTTTGGGGGTGCTAACATTAAAAGCTTCACCAAGTAGTCTTTTAAATGGTCGAATGTCTCTTGGTGTTCTCTTTCCCACGTGAACTCAGACTCTTTGCTTAGTTTTAACAAAGGATAGAACGCCAAAGTTTTCCACTCATGTTGGATACAAATCGTCTTAAGAAGTTTATCTTTCCCAACAAAGATTGGAGCTCTTTCTTCGTTGTTGGCACTTTTGTACTCAATACCGCCTTGGTTTTGTTCTAGTTAATCCCTATACTCTTATTGTGTACTACAAAACCTAGAAAATCTCCAGCACGAACACAAAAAGCACATTTTAATGGATTCATTTTTAATCCATATTCCCTCATTCTAACAAAAGACTATCGAAGATGGTCTAAATGACCAGCTCCTGAGGGCGATTTGACTACAATGCCATCAATGTACACCTGCATGAAGGTGTCTATGAAATCATGAAACATTGAGTTCATTTCTCTTTGATAACTAGCCCCAACATTTTTCAAACCGAAAGGCATGACTACCCACTCGTATGTGCCTAGTGCCTTAGGGCATCAAAACACAATTTTAAGGTTATCCTCTTCAGCGATACAAATTTGGTTGTAGCCTGAATATCCATCCAAAGGACTTAAATATTCATATCTTGCGGTCGAATCGACCATCATTTCCGCCACAAGATTTGGATATTCTTCCTTTGGAGTGACTTTACTTAAATCCCTAAAATCTATGCAAATTCTTAAAGTTCCATTTTTCTTCAGCACAGGGACTATATTAGCTAACAATTCAACATACCCGGCTGTCCTGATGAATCTGCTCTTCAACAACCGTTCGATCTCTATTTTGATTTTGGATATTGTTGTACCCCAATTTTTGCCCCTAAGATCCATTCATCATACCATGTTGATTCAATCACAACAAGATCATATTAGGGCTTTTGGTTCTTCTCCCTATCTTTAGCTTTGCTCTTCTGAGGAGTTACCAAGCACCTTAACTTGTTTTCTTTTGTGATCATGAATATTTTGCTTTTATTTTCTTAAAATGCAATGTTGGTTTGTCTTACTTGTTAATAATGTAGGTAAAGGAAATGAGGTTTAGCAAGTTGCTCCATGGGTTCATGAGTTTATTTCCATGCCCCAGTCAACATAGCTTGAGGAGTTCAAACCTCACCATTGAAGTTGTTTTGTAAGAAATGGAATGACAAGGCTTATTTTGGTTCAACATATTTCAAAGTTATCAAAATTGATTCAAAAGTACAAGGGGTTGAGGGAAGAGGTTGTCATGATTGGACAAGGTCTTGTTCCTATTAGTCACAAGAGCACATTTCTCTCAAATTTCAAGATATAGAAGTGGTTTTAGTGGCTATGATTCCTCATCATCATCCTCAACAACTTCTATTCACAAAGAAAGAATATTGGCACAAGAAGTTTGTTCAAACTTGTCAAAGTTCCTCAAAGCATTCTCTTGATTTAGAGGTTAGGGTTTTAAACTTCAAAGGAGCATATCTTGCTCACCTTTTGGTATTTTTGAGTGATTCTAAAGACATCTTTCTCTTCAAAGAGTTACCAACAAATCACTTCAAAAATTCCAAGGAGTTTTCATGTGGAAGGAACTTGGTGAAGAAGAAAGATTACAAGTCATCCAGATGAATCCACAATTTTCCATATGTGAATTCAAATGGTCATAACTTGGTCAATCTCTATCACCTTGAGTCCATTATTTTTCTATGATGATCTTAAATATGTGTACTTTATGCCTTCTTTTATGTGCAAAGTGAGAAAATGGATGGAAGTTGCCTTAAATATACAAAAGATTATAGGTCATTTCATGATTTTTGGCCAACTTCAACAAGTCATAACTTGCTCATTTTTTGTATATTTTGAGTGGTTCAAATTTCAAAATGTCATTCAAGAGATCTACTTTATTCCATATTTTTTATCAAGAGCAAATTCTAAGAGGAAGGCCATGTTTGGATACAAAAGATTATGGGTCTTTTTTTGAAGAAGAATTTGAAATATTTCTAAGTATGGAAAGTCAACTCTTTTTCTTCAACTTTGACTCCATGTAACTTTCAGCTCAAGCATCCATTTGATTCCACTCCTTCTCCATTGCAAATCTTGTAACCTCATCTTTCTAAAGCATCAAGAATCATGCCCTAAGACCCCTTGAGTTGGAAATGACATGGATTTGAATTTGGTAACTTGAAACTGAATTTTTCACAAAGTCCGAATTTTGAAATCCATAATGTGACTTCTAAACACAAGATTTGTGCGTGTTTTTGATTTAAACTTGATTAGAAAACTTGCCATAAGTGATTAGCACCCCAAAACGCAAGGTTTGGCTGAGTTTTGATGGAAATGAAGTCACACTTCACTCGTGCTCGACCCTTACTCAATTTCCCTCCAAACTTCCTTGTTTCTTCAAATTTTCATTCTCATCCACTTCCCTATAAATAGAGGGTCATCCCCCATCCATTTTCCCAAGCTTAGAGAGCCAAGAACACCCTGCCAAAACCTCACACGAACCCACTTTTTTTTAATTCAGTTTCTGAAATTTAAGCTCCCTTTTCCAAAATTCTTTGCGCATTCATCATCCTTGAGCATCATACAAACTCTCCAGCACTTAAACCAATCAAAACGAGCCATAATTCAAGCTACAGAAGTCCAGTTTCAGAGCTTCTAACTTGAACTTTGAAAAGGTAGAATTCTCCACCATTTGGATCCAAATCAAGCACTAATCTATTCTACTCCTTCTTCTGATTCTAATGCTGCTTACAATTTTTAAATCCATTGAGAATTGAGAGAGAAATCTCAAATTGAAGGTGCTCGCTATTTTCTGGGTTTTTGATTCATATCTCTCTCCATACCTTATATAAATTTGGCGTGATGGTTGTGTTAGAATCGTCTTGAAGAGACGAGTTCAATGATGCTAGTCTGGGATCTTAATTTTTCCATTTGAAGGATCTCACAAAATCCCCATTGCAGGGTGACTGGAGGTTGAAGACGATGACATGTCTCGTCTCAGCCAATGATAGCGTGCCAAACGTTTTAATTTCATTGGTTGCCCTTTTTCTGATCACATGTGTGTTTCACTAAGGTCCATATCAAGCACAACGCGTCTGGTCCATTGGATTAGCTTACTAACGCGTTTTGACTATGATCTGATGGTCCACATCTTTTTGGTTTTATTTTATTTTCTGATTTTATATTTTTATTGATTAAATTTTAAAAAATTCTTAACTCTTTTATTTTTTATCCAAAAATTATGAAAAAATTCACAAAAATACTTTGAATTATTTCTGATCTCATGAATATTTTTTCACATTTTTATTTTGACATTTGGTATTTTTTTATATTTTTTGTATTATTTTCTTTCTTTTAATTACCTAAAAAATACTTTCTGACATTTTTTTAATTCCGAAAAAATTCATAAATATTATTTTGTATATTTTTGACTTTCTGAAAATTTTATGGAATTTTATGTTGAGGTTTACTATTTTTTACCTATTTTATGTTTGTTTGAACAATTTTAAATAGTTTAAAAATAGTTTCTGACTTTTAAAAATTACTAAATTTTTTATAAAAATATTTGGATCCACTTCTGATTTTTCTATAGCCTTATTTTTCATTTCTTGATTAATTTGAACATAATTGATATTTTCCCCATTATTTTCTATTTTTAAACATTTTTTAATGTATATATTAAATATAATATTATTTTGTGATTATTTTCTGGCTAATCTTGGGTTAGGTTTTGGATCATGAACTTTATTAACATCATTGGATCCATGGTGTTGAGTTTAACTCCACACAAAAAATGGATGAATGATTTTAATAATAGTTTGATTAAAATTTAATTCAAATGTGGTTTGTATATTCTTTTTTTACCTTAATCCTCTTCATCTCATCCCCTTCTTATTGCACTAAGTGTTGTTGGAGCATGATCTTTATATCATGTCTCAAAATAAATGGTGCATAGATTGCTATTGACCGGCCTCAAAATAGGTGTGACTTCTATATAAGTCCACTTATGATTGCTTAACATAGCGCTAAATTTTGTCCCGATTCGAATAAATGATCATTCGTGGCCCAAACTTATGATTGCAAGCCCAAGTATGTTAATTTGATCTTTTTGATCCAATAACTTTGAGATTCATTTTGTGGAGGTTTTGGTTCTACCAATCCTCTAATGGATCTATAACACCTTTGGTCAACGCGTATCACTTAAACATCGTTGATTATTAAATAGTACTTGTGAGAATTCCAAATGGATGATATACTTGACAAAAAGCAAATGCAACTTGTTGTGTGGAGGCTTTGGTTCTACCAATCCTCTAATGAGTTCCAAATGTAAGTTTCAAGATGGTCATCCAACTAACCACTAATTATTGTCTTGTTTTATCTTATGCTTTTATTCTTTTTTCTGCTTTATGTACTATTTATTTTTTAGCATTTACATTTCATGCCATTTTCATCTTTGCTCATTTGAGCATTTTTTTTCTTGCCATTTTACTCTGCTCACTTGAGCTTTTTCTTTTCTTTTCTTAGCCATCAAGTTCACAGCAGCACCACCATCAATGAACACTTTGTTCACAAGAAAACCATCAACTTTAACCCTTATAAACAAAGGCTTGAGATAATACATCATATCAGACGTATCTTTCTCAAACATTGCATGTTGTTCTTCGACCACCCCATTACTCATGACATAGTAGCATAAAGGTTTTTGGCCTGCTAATTCTTCGAACATGGCTTCCTCTTCGTCTCTAGATTTCTCTGACGCGAAACCATACTCATTAGGAAGGACCGACACAATATTACAATGAATAATCAAACCATCTTATGAGTCATCTTCAAAGTCGTAAGATATTTTATCGTCCATGTTGTCATCACCAGGATTTTCAACTTTTGCTGATGGCGCACTCACAACCGCCATTGATAACCTCTCTTTTGTTGGTCGATGGTGCACTTCCTTTTGAATGCCTTCACCCTTTTATGGAGCAACTTTTAATGCCGCTTCTCTTCCAGCTTTTTTGTTTCTCTGAAACCTTCTCCACTGAGTCTTTGTCATAGGATTTTTCCCTTTGTATGTGGGAGGAACATGATACTTCTTTGAAGTGATGCCAGTTTCAGCAAATCGGGAAGAACTTGATCTTTTCTCCATCATTTCCCACTTATGACTCGAACCTAAACCTTTCTTTACTACCTTCTAATTTTGTTTTGCCCCTCTTGGATAAAAAGGACAAACCCAATTGTTATTAGGAACATCAGTTGGTGGCACAAAGATCCTTTGATACAGAAACCTAGGTTTCCCTTGGGGTACTTGGACATTGTACGGTCCCTTTGCATGGTCGAACAACATCTTTGGATTATTCTCTTAAGGGAATTTCTTCTTCAACGCCTCAATTTTCTTTGCAGCATTTTCTCCATAGACTACGTACACAATTTGGGCATAACATAGACATGGAATTACCCATCTTGTACCTATTTAAAAAATCCACCAACTCCTTTACAGGTTTGGGAAAAACAACCTTCATTAGTTATGCAACTATTTCTTCATACAATTCCTCATTCTTAGTTTCACAATCCATTTTTCCCTGTCGCCTTGATTACCTCCAGGCTCTTCAGCAATATCAACTACCATCACTTCTTGTGGCTTAGACAAATTTCCATTGCCACTTTTGAGACCTTCAGTAGTCTCGACTATTACAACTACCATTGTATCGGTGGTTACAGCTTGTTCATTCTCAAAACCATCAGTGGTCTTGATTATCAATGTTGTGAGTGAGTCGATAAGATCCACTTGTTCACCTTTGAGACCATCAGTAGTCTCGATCATCAGCACTTCTAATGGTTCGACAAAGTGCGCATCAGCAACATGTAAAGGATCTGAGTCGCCTTCATGGAACTTTTTGGTTTTTCACCAAATTTCAATCGGCCATCTTTCAAAGCCTTCTGAATCAAATCCCTAAAAAGAAAACATTGAGAAGTATTATGACCCAAAAAATTATGATACTTGCATAAACCTCTTTTTTGTTTTTGCTCTAATGGTGGATTTTTTACTGCTTGGAGGCACTATAATCTGACTATCTGAAACTAAAAAATAAAATATTTCATCATATTTTGACACATCAAAAGCATATGTTTTGGTACTAAATATATAATTTTTTGGTTCTTCGACCATCTTTCCTTTTGACGGTCTTATAGGTTTACATGCATATGGAAGTCTGGCTTTTACTTAGCCACATTAACTTCTCCTTCTTCAATGTATTCATCCTCATACTTTATGGAATAATCTTCTGAGTCTACATAATCCACTTTTCCTTTTCTATGATCCTTTGACACCCTATCTTTCTCTATTTTCAAACATTCAATATATCAAACCTTATCAGCTGATTGAGGATCAAACTTTTTCCTAATAGAATAATCTAAGCCCCTAGCGGCCATTTCGACCAGCTCATGCTCAGGAACTCTAGTGAAGCATCTAGACTTTAGGACCCTAAACCTATTCAAATAATCTTCCACCGACTCAGACTCCTTCTCTTGATTGAGGATAACTCTTTCAAACTCATCTCAGGCTGACCAGCATAAAATTGCTCATGAAATATACCCTCAAGTTGTTCACAAGTGTGTATGGAATTTGGAGGAAATATCGTAAACCAAGTCAAAGCATTTTTGGTAAATGAATTAGGAAAATATCTTAATTTTAAACCCTCGTCGTTGGCGATATCGCCAACTTCTGTTTCGTACCTAGCGATGTGTTTAATGGTTAACTCATTGGCATCACCAGCGAACTTGGTAAATTTAGGTACCTTACATCCCATAGGTAATCCGTCGAATGTAATCCGGCAAGGGCGAAGAGTAATTGGGCCTCCGAATGCCAACATTGACCCTAAATCGTGTTAATACTTCTTCTACTACATTTACCATGTTTTTACGCCCAACATTGGCATTTCTTAACACTTGATCAACATCTTGGTTTCTCCTAACTACGACCGGTCTAGGTTCGTATTATTCACCGATATCTTCCTCTTCACAAGTGGGTGTTTCCATTCTTCGAGGTCTAAAAGGATGCTCATTGTTGCCCCCATCTAGTTCTTCAAAAACTCTTAACATCCTGTGGCGCGTTTGAGTTTGTTGGACTCCGAATGAGTCAACCAATCTACTTATTTAGTCAACTACAGGATTGAGGGAAACTCCCATTTATTGAGTTAAGACAATTACTAACTCAAAATTACTCTCATCCATATGTTGCCTTAAAGCTATAACAAAAGTAGTATTCAAAGATGATGTCGACTGAGGGACATAACTAACACCATCCGGTCGACCACTTGGGACATAACTGCCTTGGTTTTCAGTGGCCATTGTGTTCTTTGTATATGTGGTCGGGTTCAACTGCAAACCAACTATCATGGAATAAGGCATACCATATTAGTAAAGGACAAATGGTGACCCTGGATCCCCTGGAAAGAGTGGTCGATTTGGGTCAAATGGTGATATCACATGCCTAGGTTCTGTCATTGTGACGGTTGCCACTGAATCATGAACAACAGTCGATCTCACAGAAGATAAAACTGTCACGCTTTGAGTTGTGGTACTAACTGGTATGACGTCCACATTTTGTGTAGAAATCTGCGTAGGTGCAACGTTTGTGTCAGAGCGTGGCATTCTAGACTTGGACAAAAGTTTACCACTTCTTAAATTCATACACACACAAACTAACTATAAGAAACTTTGTAAAATCACACACAAAATACGAAATTATTAGCACTGACCCACCGGGTGTGCCAATTTGTTTACCTCTAGTTTTGGCAAACAACGCTGGTCTCTTAACAAAAAAATTACTAGCGAGATCGACCAGGGAATCTTAGTAAAGTGTTTCAGTTTTCGAGTGTTTTTCACAAAGTATGTTCAAAAGGGTTCATTCGACTAAGGCGAAACGAATTTAAAAGCAATAAAGCAGAATTTGTAAAATAAAACAAAAGACGTTTTAAACGTAAAAATAGATGACATAACATCAAAATAGTTGAAAATGGATTGATTCAAACGTATATTTCCCTAGTTGGACTCATTTCGCTCGTTTGCTTGGGTACTCTGAGTGAGTAGCGTGTAGGAATGTGAAAGTTTGAACCTCTAACGCTATGTACTAAGTGCTTTATTTATAATACACATAAATAACTACTTTCTAGTAGGCTTTGCTTCTTTGTATGCCACGTGTCTCTTGTAACTTCTCTCCGTCTCTTATAACTTCTCTCCATGATCTCACGTTCTCCATCCCTGCTATCGAACCCACGTTCTCCATTCCTACTGTCGAACTCATGTTCTCCATCCATAACAATGTGCTTTGCTAGTTACACACTCTTTGAGCTTTTTAACGTTCCTGGACCCAATCTATTCCTCATGAGGTCTCTTTTCTGATCGACTGCATCCACAAGCTCAACTAATTATTTGTGAAATCTCTTCCGATCAACTACTTTTGTAATCAACTTCCTATAATTCAAAGTTCTTGAAGAACCTTTTTTACTTTTAGTTAGATTTTAATTCGTGTGAAAATCATAGCTAATAACCCGATACATTTGGATAACTAAAAAATACATATTTTTTTTAAAAAAGATTATTTCAATGCACTACGTAAACTCTTAACGGTTAACACATACTACCATGGCATAGATTTTCACCGGAGGCAGTTTAGTGCCAATCTCCTCCATTCAATTTTCTATTCATTAAAATAATATTATATAAAAAATTAGTGTTTGAGATTTCACTGAAATAATTTATCAAGGGAGATGATTTATTCCCAAATGTATCATACAAGACTTATGTGTGAGCTCATACATCGACTAACTTTCATTTATAGTCCCTTTAATTTAAAATGGTTAAAAATAAATGAATAAAATAAACTTACGAGAATAAAATAACTTTCATTTATGGTACCTTTAATGTAAAATGGTTAAAAATAAATGAATAAAATAAACTATTTAAGTGTGGGAAAATTGTTGGCTAGAGAGAAATAGAGACAAAGGTAGCAAAAATATGGAAATTTAAAGTAGCAAATCCAAACCCCTGACTGAGTTTGCACTTTGACACGGTGGAAATTTATTGAAAAATGTAGAAATTATTTTATATTAAATTTTTTTACAAGATATTAAATATTAATTAAAAAGTGGAATTTATAACTTTTACCCATTCATTTTCTGTAGTGAGAATCAAATGAACTCAATTCTCATACTCCCTATGGCATCTCCTTTCAGATTCACGTAATTGTTACTACATGTTTGGGTTCACTATGTCATTTTGTTGTTTTCTTCTTCCAATTTTTCCACTATATTTCTCTCATTCATCTCATATTATCATAGTATCAATTTCTAAAATTCATCATCTCTCTCACATAAATGAACCATAAATTAAGAAAAGTAAGAATAGCTCTAAGAAACTATACAAATACAGCACTGACTACTGATCGAACTTATAGAAGGGCTCCATCATATATTATGTCTAACAACATTAATAATAATAATAATAATAATAATAATAATAATAATAATAATAATAATAATAATAATAATAATAATAATAATAATAATAATAATAATAATAATAATAATAATAATAATAATAATAATAATTCATAAATATCAAAAGAGACAACATGCAATTGTTGCAATCCAATCACACATATGATGTATAATTATATAGATGGAAAAGAAAAAAATAGCTTGATTATTAGAAAATATCTAAGAAAATGCATAGTTTCAATCACTAGTGTACAGTATATATTGAAGCAATGAATTATAATAAATAAACAAATAATGAAATTAAACTCATAGAATCACAAATCACAACAAAATACATATGCAATAAGGATTAGATGATAAACCATATAATTATAAGCAGAAAAAAAACTGAATAACTTGATGAAAAGCTTCTGAAGAAAGTAATAATATAAATCCCCCTAAAACATTGAGAAATAAAGTAAGCAATAGTTTCTTGATGGAAGAAAAAAAAGCATGATAAATAATATTAAAAGATAGTATTAAATTTAGTGACTACTCTTTGTAGGTTTGCTTTTACGCCTAGCTCTGCTGCTTCTACAAGAAACCACACCTTTTGGAACTTGAATCTCTTCTTCTTTTCTTACCATGCATGTTTCTTCATTCTTCTCTTCTTTTTCCATTGAATCTTCCCTTGTGTTGTTGTTGTTGCCTATAGAATCTGCTTCTTTTTGTTCCTCTGAACTTTCCTCTTTCACAACAATCTTACGAGGTCTACCTCTTTTTCGACTAGTTTGAGGTTGTTGTTCATCTATTGTTGTTGATGCTTCGGCTATTGCTGCCCAAACTTCCTTTGTTTTTTGAGGTTTCTTACCCATAAATGATAAACACTTCTTTCAATCTCTCTATCTAGAAAATATATTACACAATCAAATCTTTGATAAAAGAGTGAGAACAAAACATATGAATCTCTTTCTAAGGCAAAATAAATAACACTTTCTCTCTCCTTCTCTCTCTCATGTATATATTAAATATAATATATATAAGGTTTAGAATTAAAGGCAGACCAATATCTTTGACCAGAATCAAGATTTTGGAAACACTAGTCTTAAAAAAAAAGTCTAAAACCAAGCACTCCTGTGAAACCCGTCGACAAAACCATATACACTATATTTACACGTCTAGTGGTTATTAATTATTTGAAAAACTAAAATAATTCAATATAATTATGTGTTGATAAGATAGGGAAAATATTTTTAAATTTAAAATAAACATTATTTCTTCTATCTAATCATCATTCTATTTGCAAGATAATTTTTTTTTGAAAAAATTGATATTTCAACTCATAAAATGATATTAGTTATATTTTCTAGATTAAGTGTATATTTTTTTCTTATCTTTTAAAAATAAAATTTTTATGTTCGTTAATTTTAACTCAACTGAAAGAAATTAATATTATTAAATTAAATAATATTATCAAAGTTCGAATTTTAATATTTACGATTGTACGTCGGTTTTTAAGTTTTATTACCGGAAAAAATCTATTTAAACATTATGATGTCGAGTTTTTAAACTTCATCACATGACTTTTAATATAATATTAATTTAAAGATAGAATGTTAAACTAAAAAAAAAATATATAATTAAAGATTATAAAACTTATTTTTAAAATAGATAATCAAAATTCATTTTTTTTAAGTAAAAATTTCAGTAAAATCTAATATTCAATTGTAAATTATAATTAATGCTATATAAATATATAATATATTAATTTTCATTTTAATTTATTATAATAATAAATAAATCATTTTATTTTTGAATATTAATTAATACATATTCAAATAAATATTTTCAAAAAAAATATGTCTATTCAAATTTGAATTTAATATTTTACTTAAAATATCTTTACACTTAAATCAACATATTATAACCTCAAAATATAAATAAATTAATATTCAATAAAATAATATAGTAAAAATATATTATTTATATACTTTAAGTGTGAAATGGTAAATTAAGTAGAGGTTTTATTATTATATTTTTTTAACTGAAAAGGGCTTTAGCCCAAAATATATAAGAAAAATAAGTACAAAAATAAAAGAAACATTAACTCAAAACTTTAAATTTATCTAACTCTAAAGTTAGGAATACCTAATTTATTTTTAATGAAGTCTTATTCAACCGACAAAATTAAATTATTTTATAAAGTGAAATTAGAGACGCTTAATCCTAAGTTAGCCAATTTATTTGCATCTCTTTTATGTATATATGTGTCGTCAAAATTAAAAATTTCATAATTAAAACATATTATTGTCAAAACAACTAATTAAGAATTTGATTTTATCGGATCAGAGATGGACCGTCACAGTTGGCTCGGACAAAAGTTGAGTGAGATGGAGGGGTACCTACAAGATACTCCGATGGCAAATTGAGAAGCGGAATGAGCAAGCAAGTAAGAGTTCTGAGATATGAGTTTAATATCTGGCCCTCTCAAAAGAGAGGATATTTATAGTCTCCAGCGTTGGGCCAAGGTCTCTTTATTGGGCTGATAAAAAAGGCCCAACAAGAGACTGTCAGGTACTACGTGTATAATGGGGACCCGCATGTGGCCCCCTACCTGGAAAACGTCCTCTGTAAGACAGGGAGGATAGGGACGCGATCTTTCCAGGACCATGAAGACTCCGTGAAATCCGGAGAGGTTGGAAGTCAACCCTACGAGGAAGGTGCTTGGGAGGAGCGCGTGCTCGTCGGGGATGGTCTCTGCGAGCACCGACGGGAAGCAGTCTTGGTGACAAGACATCTGTGGTCAGGATGTGCTCGGTGGAAATATTACTCAGCACAGCAGGTTGGCAAGCTTGGATTGGGCCTCACTGGTAGTTGGGCCAAGGGTAGGCCCAGTCCAGAACAGGAGCCCCCCAAGTTGTTGCTCCTGGTGAAGTAGTTATGACTTGATTCAAGTTTTCCCCTTCGCAAGACTCACTGCGCGACACAGGGTTTTTCTACTGTGGACGGAATACGTCGCCTGGTTCATGATTTGCTTTGTGCAGCGGTCGAAGAGTGTTCGAGGAGTACTCGCGGGGAGAGGATGATACACTAGTCAGACACGTGGCATGGCTCTTGGAAACCACAATGGCGGCCTAGGGAGTAGGGGCCATCATTGTCTAGGCGAGTAGGTGTCGAGGATAAAGGCGGTTTGTGATTCCCTGACGCGACGTTTCACATTCCACGTCATCTCTATAAATAGGGCTTCAGGGCCCATAACTTATTTTCACATTTTCACGCTCTCATATTTTCTCTACTGTCAACACCGCGCGTTTTCCTAGTGTCACTGAGACCGCCGCACAGTCTGTCGTTTACTTATCTCCACAACCGTCGCTCCTCACTTTTTCTCCAAGTAAGCGTTCTTTTTCTTTGCTATCTTGTGTTGTAGATAGATTTTGATGGTGTTTAGTGGTAGAATTTCGTGTCTGGGGATTATGCCCGGGGAATTCAAGCGCTTTATGCGTCTGATTCATGATCATGCCAGCGGCGTTCATACATTTAGGCATACGGTTTATGATCGTGCCCGTGATATTCATGCGTTTGGCTAATAGATTTATGAACTTGGTCGGAAGATTCATCCTTTCGTTATTATGTAGGCTAGTTTTCCCCGTGGTATTCTTGTATTTGGCTAGCAATGTTATGAACTTGGTCGTGAAATTCATCCTTTGCTCGTGACATTCTTACTGTGCCCGTGATATTTATGATTGATATATACGTCCGCCGTTAAGTTCGGTGTTCAATCGAGGTCTATGTGTTCCCCCTCTTTCGTGCGAATGGTCGTTGACTCGGTCTGAGTGTTGCTTACTTCTCCCCGTCTGTGTCGCGGAAAAGCGGATTTGCTATCGAATTCACCGGTTTCCTGTACTTTGCAAGTAAATGGCTGATACTCCTGAGTCCTTGGAGCATATTGAGACTGAGGAAACCAGCACTGCCGAGGAAAGCATGAATCTGGTCGACACCATCGATGACCCTACTCTGGACTGGGTCGGTGCGAAACCCCGGGGGATAGCTTCGATCTATAGCTATACTGGAAGGAAAGCTTACACTGTCGTCGAGTACGGCGGCGGCTAGGAGGGGTTTCGGAGAAATTTTAAGATCATGAGGCCGACAAGGGACACCCGCATTTGCTCGGAGTTTACTCAAGACGCCTTCCCTATGTACAAGATCGTATTTAAAGATCTCAGGCTCTGGCTACCTTTCAACGACTTCCAGATGGGAGTGTTCAATCACTTGAATCTGGATCCTTCCCAGATTCATCCTAACGCGATTGCCTTTATCTGGGCATTCGAACTCACATGCCGCTTCCTGAGGATCGAGGCAACGATTCCCCTGTTCTTTAGGGTTTTTCACCTGCAACGGCAATCCCGAGGAGGGAAGCATAGCTAGGTGTCCCTTAAGCAGTCGAAGAGGCTATTTAGGATGTATATGGATTCTGTTCTAGATTTCAAGGATAAGTGGTATATTTTGCAACCGTCTACTCAGACAGCCGTGGATTCACTGTTCGAACCGACTGTTGTGGTGGACGAGGACGGGGAGCCGTGTTTGGATTCTGAGGGTAATCGTGAGATTGGGAAAGTCTCAAAGTTTCCCATCCACTGGTGCTCGGGCCATTACGACCATGGACCTGGATACTACCACACTCCCGCTGGCGGTATGAGCGCCAAGGACGGGGAGGCTTATGGTGTCCTGAACAAATTTGTCGACGGTTTCTTCCCTGCTCAGTGGGTTACGAGGGAAGGGAACGACATTCTTGATGAGGATGGCGAGCCGACATTCGAGGCACGTCCGATAAACACCAAGATGCTTGTCGAATGCCAGTCTTACGGGTAAGCCGTAGAACTCTTAGGTTTCTTGCTTACTCTATTGATAGCCTTCTTTATTTGTTTTCTTCGATGTGGCTAACCCAAGTACATTTCCTTTTACAAGTCACATGGTAGAACGTCGAGAGAGGTTGCTGAAGCTGACCCAAGATAAGAAGATCAGCAAGAGGTTGGTGAAGCCGCAACAAGCCACGCGAATGGGCTCGACCCCCGAGTCGGGCAGGGAAGGATCCAATGGATCCTCGGGTTCCCATGACACCAGCGTCAATCTGCTTTGATTAGCAAGAAACGGAGTCGACCAGAAGGTGGAGTCGAGGTGACCGATGGAGGGGCGGGTGCCCGGGCCTTCATCTTGCCACCCTATTTTGTGGAAAAAGATTTCTTTGAGGGGTTTCCCTTGACCGTATCCGACAACGAGGCCGATATCGTCAGACGACTCGAAAAGGAAGGTCGGAGGAAGCACCTCGCTGCCAGCATGATCGGGGTGGTGAAAATGGTCGAGATGGCAGTTGTCCTTGTGGGCGAAGGGTCAAACTCCTTGGATCGGGTCAAGGAGCTGGAGTCGGAGAAGGCAGCTCTCGTGGCCAAAACTCACAAACTGAAGGATGCTCTTGAACGCTCCGAGGAAATGTTTCAGGAGCAGTCCGACGTGCTGTCGGGAGAGAAGGAGAGGGCCGACAAAGCCCTTGAGGACAAAGACTGCCTCCAGCTTGATAAGGAGCAGCTGGAGAGTGACAACCAACGGCTGTTGAGAGAGGTCGAAGATCTGAGGGCTGTTATGCTTTCCGCGGAGGACGAGCCTGAAGGGGTAGCCGGCTTACGCACGCGTGCTGACTTCATCGCTCGAATTTAACTTCTGGAGCCGGACTGTGTTGACCCTTTGGCCGATGGCTTTGAGTCCGCTGTGAATCAACTGTCCGTGCTGAATCCGGAGTTGAATACCAAAGGGACTGGGGTTCTATCCCAGGTTGTTGATGGTTGGGTGGTGCCTCCTCCTGACTCTCTTAACGTCGACGTTGGTACTCCGGGGAGTGATTAATGCTTTTATTGGCGTATTTGGGCCTGAGTGTCTGCTGTTATTTTGGGGCCTGCGTGCCCGCTTTCATTCCTTTAGTTTTTTTGCCGTCGTGCCTAAATTGTAATTTTAGACAACGCCAGCCCTTGTGGTCGGTATATTATTGATCTTTGTTTATGACTGTCTACTCGATGAATGCTTTGTTTATAGTAGTTATCTGATAATAATAGTTGATGTATGTGCCCGACCGCTATCTTGGTTATGAATTTTTCACGAAGTTTGTGTTCGTATGGAGATATCCGTTCGACCCTAATGTCGGTTCGATGCACTTCGAAATGTGTCGAAGGTGCGGAGTGGAGATCCGTGTGATGGGTATATGATCGCGATCGGGATCCTACGCTCGTGGCGTGAATTGCCCATCGCGAGCTGGGTGTTCTGCCATGTTGGGGTACTTTGACAGTGGAGCTCGATCGCGGTGTCCCCGTCGGGCATGTATGTTTTGTTCATTGAAGTGAACGACATTATGCCTTCGTTGGTTGGTAGTTCGGGCCTGTACCTCGACTCGCCTACGTGGTCGAGCTTTTCCCTTCGTCGACTGAAGGTGAACATTCGACAGCAAAAGTTCCCCAACGGTTGAGGGGCTTTAGCTATAATATTGTTTTAGCTTCGCACCATTCCAGGGCCGTGGTAGTGGTTCTCCGTTTAATTGCTCGAGATAATATGCTCCGGTGCCCGTAGCTCCCTGGACGCGATAAGGTCCCTCCCAGTTTGCGGCCAATTTCCCTTCGCAGGAATCCTTCTGGTTTCTCCGCAAGACTAGACTACTGACCTGGAATTCGAGTTTTACGACTTTGTTGTCGTGGCGTAGGGCTACCTACTGTTTCACAGTGGCCTCACGCATGGGCTGCTCCTATCGGATTTCTTCAACAAGGCCGAGCTCATCTCTCAAGGCCTCGTCGTTCATCTCTTCGTCGATGGGCCTTTCAGTTCGCCTGGATGGCTCCATGATTTCCATTAGGATGACTGCCTCGGTGTCGTAAGTCAGTCAGAATGGTGTCTTATTGGTAGTCGAGTGAGGCGTTGTTCTCTAAGCCCATAAGACGATGTATAATTCTTCGACCCATCCCCTCTTGGCTTCGCCTAACCTGCATTTGAGTCCTCGCAAGATAATCCTATTTGCGACCTCGGCTTGCCCGTTAGTCTGGGGGTGTTCGACTGATGTAAAGTGTTGTTTGGTGCCGAGTTTGGCAACGAAGCTTTGAAAGCCTTGGTCGGTGAACTGGGTACTGTTGTTTGTGAAGAGCGCCTGAGGGATCCCAAACCGAGCGAACACGTTTCGTTTGTAAAAATGCAGAATGTTGTGCGAGGTAATTTTCGCGAGGGCTTCGGCCTCTATCCACTTTGTGAAGTAATCTATGGCCACAATGAGGAATTTGTTTTGGTATGTCCCTTGTACGAATGGTCCGAGGATATCCATTCCCCACCATGCAAATGGCCATGGGGACGATAGTGTATTCAGCTCGTGTGGCGGTGCGAGGTGCATGTCAGCGTGCCTTTGGCACTTGTCACATTTCTTGACGTGGTCTTTGGTGTCTTACTGCGTTGTCGGCCAATAGTACCCTACTCATAGTGCTTTCTGTGCTAGGGACTTACGCCCATGTGTTGGGAATTAATCCCTTCGTGTATTTCTCGTAGTATCTCGGGGACCGCGGATTCTTCGATGCACTTCAAGAGTGGGATGGAAAATCCCCTACGATAAGTTTCTGCTCGAGCACCACGTAGGAGCATGCTCGTCGTTTGGTCACAGCTGCTTCTCTTTGGTCCAGAGGGAGTTCCCCCTTCGTTAAGAAGTTGAATATCAGGCTCATCCAGCACGAGCTGTCTCTGATGGCATTTACCTCGGGTAAAGTCGTGGATTTTCGATGCTCGGGCGAGATAGAGATTCTTGTATGACAGATTTGTTTCCGCCTTTCTTTTTCGTACTTGTGAGCTTTGAAAGTATGTCGGCCCGTGTGTTTTGCTCGCGTGGTACGTGTGAAATTTATGTCCGGTCAAACTTTTTCATATGTTCCCTGACTAAGTTCAGATATTCAATGAGGCTGTTGTTCTTAGCCTGGTATTACCCTCAAACTTGGGACGCGACGAGTTGAGAGTCAGTGAAAATTTGTATCTCACGGGCGTCTAAATCCTCGTCCAATCTTAGACCTGCGAGTAAGGCCTCGTATTCCACCTGGTTGTTCAAGGTTGGAAAGGAGAGGGTGAGTGAGTGCTCGATCACCACGCCTTCCTCGTTTTCAAGAAGGATCCCCACACTGCTCCCGGTCGAGCTGGAGGCTCCGTCGATAAAGATGATCCACTTGTGCTCCTTCCCTGCGGGGGGTGGGGTTATGAGCGGTCATCTCCGTGACGAAATCGGCCAGAGCCTGTGCCTTCAGGGCCTTCCTGCTCTCATACTGGACGTCAAATTCTAAAAGTTCTAAGGACCATTTCAACATTCGACCCGTCATGTCTGGTCGACCTAGGAGCTGTTTCACGGGCTGGTCTGTTTGCACAACTATCGTGTGCGTGAGGAAATAGTGTCTGAGCCTTCTCGCTGCATTTGACGAGGGCCAGAGCCACCTTTTCTATCTGTTGGTACCTAACCTCGGGCCCTTGAAGCGCCTTGCTCATGAAATAAACGGGTTTTTGCCCGTCATGAGTCTCACGAATGAGGGCCGCGCTGACGGCTTTGACCGAGACGACCAGGTATAGAAAGAGGGTCTCCCCGTCAACTGGTCGTGATAACACGAGCGGCTGTGAGAGGCTCTATTTGAGATGGAGCAGGGCCTGCTCGCATTCCTCAGTCCATTCGAAAGCCGCTTCCTTGTGAAGGAGTTTGAGGAAAGGGAGGGCGTGTTGAGCAGATTTTGCAACGAAACGGGATAGTGAGGCGAGCATGCCATTTAAGACTTGTATGGATTTTTTCAACGTAGGTGTGGGGAGGTGAGAGAAAGCTCGGCACTTGTCGGGGTTGGCTTTGATTCCTCTTTATGTTAAGTAGAAGCCGAGGAACTTGCCCGCCTTGACCCCGAACGTGCACTTCTCGGGGTTAAACCTCATTTTGCATTGCCTCGCTTGGGCAAAGACTTCCCTGAGATGAGCAGCATGGTTGGTGTCTACTCGGGACTTGACGATCATGTCGTCCATGTATACCTCGAGCATATCCCCAATTTGGTTGTGGAAGACTTTGTTCATCATCCGCTGATACGTTGCTCCTGCGTTTTTCAGACTGAATGGCATTACATTGTAGTAATAGTTGCCCGAGCTAGTCACGAAAGTAGTGCAGTGTTTGTCACCTATTGCCATTGGGATTTGTTTATATCCCAAATAGGCGTCCATAAATGATAGAATTTTATAGCCAACCGAGTTGTCGACAAACATATCAATATTAGGTAAAGGAAATACATCTTTGGAGCATGCCCGGTTAAGATCAGTATAGTCAACGCACATTCGCCATTTTCCATTATTTTTCTTAACAAGTACAACATTTTACAACTAGGTTGAATACCGGGCTTCAGAAATAAAATTTGCCTCTAGGAGGTCTTTTACAGCTTTTTCAGCAGCCTCCACTTTCTCCGGAGACTGCCTACGTCTATGTTGTACTACTGCCCTAGCGGCTGGATCAATGGCGAGTTGATGACAGGCGACCTCAGGGTCGAGACCGGGCATATCCGCAAGCAGGCCCTGATCTTCTTTCTCGCCAAGTCGGGGAGTCCAGTGCCAATCTTCACTCCTCTGCTTGGGTCTTCACCGAGGGGGACGAGCTCGAAGTCCCCGTCCGGAATTGGTCGGAGGGGAACCTGCTCGCCACTGGAGGGCTCGTCCTGGTTGAAGCGAGTGTCCAGAGAGATCGAGTCGACCTTTGGAGGGCCCCTCTGTTCTTCTACTCTAACGGGCTCTGACCGCTGAGGCTCTGATCGCACAATTGCAGCTTTCTTGGTGGGTCGTGTGCTGGTGTCGATTGTGCTATGTCCCTTGGACACCGCGTTGAAGCACCTTCGGGCGGCTGCTAGATCGCCTTGAATAGTGGTGACCCGTGCCCTCTTGGTGTAGAACTCCATTTTTAAGTGGACGGTGGAGGGCACCGCGGTCAGCTCTGCCAGTGTTGGCCTCCCGAGGATGCAGTTGTAGAGGGATGGGCAGTCAATGATGAGGAAACAGACCTTGACCTGCCTGGTAGTGGTATCCTCACCGAATGTGACCATAAGCTCCACATACCCCCACGACTTGGAGGTCGAGTTATTAAAGCCCTGCAGGTCTGACCCCACGTATGGTGAAAGGTGAGAGTCATTGAGCTGCAGGGTTCTGAATAGCTGGTTGTACATCACGTCGACGGAACTTCCCTCGTCGACCAAGATGCGATGTACATCAAAGTTGGCCATTCTCGCCCTTATTAGAAGAGGGATGGCCGAATTGGGGGACCCTCCTGGAAGCTCCTCGAGGTAAAAGGTGATCGGCTCTGATATGCCTTTCACCCTTTCGAAGGTCACCGTTTGCGGGGGAGCCACGTCGACCAGTTCGTCCAGCTTTCTCTTTGCTGAATTTACGGTCAAATCATTAAACCCTCCACCGTTGATGACCATGGAGGAGGGGAAGTTTTCCCACCTGCTGTGCGTAGACAGAGGAGGCTCTTGAGGATGTTCGGGGACGTAGAATTCCTCGGGTCTTGTGACGGAGAATGCGGTTTGGATGGGAACTGACTCGTCAGATGGTCGGGCATCCTCTTCTACTTCCCTCGTCTCACGGGAATCCTGACGAGGAGCGTCGCTTCACCGATATTGCGCAAGTCTTCCCCCCTTTATGAGGGTCTCGATGGCGTCCTTGAGGTTGAAAAAGTCTTCGGTAAAGTGCCCGTGGCTCCGGTGATATTGACAGTATTTGCTTCGGTCTACCCCGGGTTTGGCAGGAGCAGGGCGAGGACGCTTGATGTCGCCGTCCTTGAAGTCTGTACTTACGCACTCCTCTAAGATGCACTGGCGGGAAGCCATTAGCAGAGTGTATTCAGTGAACCTCCCTGAGGGCCCTCTTTGTTCCCTGGCGTCTCGGGGTTTATCGTCCCTTCTCTTCTCTCCAGTTCATCAAGGAGGGGCGGTGTTTTGTCGCAGATTACTGCTGGACCCGCGGTTCCTGGGATCTCAGGCTCTGTTGGCCGCTTCTCTCTCCTCGTAGTCCATATAGGCCATGTCCTTCTCGAGGAGGGCATCGAACGTCCAGGGTGGTTCGATACCTATGGCTTTTCTGAATTCGGTGCCCAGGAGGAGCCCCCTCTCGAGTAGGTATCTTTTCACATGGTCCGTGCAGGGGACCTAGATGGCCTCCTGGTTGAACCGGTCAATGAATTCCCTAAGGTCTCATCGTGTCTCTGGACGATGGCCTCGAGGGTTGCTTCGGTCTTCGGGTGTCGCCGTGAAACAATGAACGAGCTGATGAATTGGTTTTTCAGATTTCGCAAAGAGGTGATTGACCCTGGGGCGAGACCTTTGTACCAATCCATCGCGGCTTTCCTCAGCATCGTGGGGAACAACCGACATTTGATCGGACCCCCGGTGTTGTGATAGTGTAGCATGGCCTCAAACCCGTCTATGTGGTCGACCGGGTCGGCGATGCCGTCATATTCCTTCAGGTGGGGAGGCTTCTCCATGCCCGGTGGAATGGGCGCCTCCATGATAGCTTACGACAAGGGACCGCGGGGGTCATCCTCGTCACTCTGTTCGGGCGAGCGAGACGGAGATCTGATGTCGTGGCGGTCACGGTGGCCCTGTTTGTGCGGAGCGGTCCTTGGGCAGTATGACCGCTGATGGTTTCCCCCGTTCCCGTCCCCAGGGGGTCTTCGTTC
This sequence comes from Vicia faba, assembly GCA_948472305.1. NCBI lineage: Eukaryota > Viridiplantae > Streptophyta > Magnoliopsida > Fabales > Fabaceae > Vicia > Vicia faba. Next base: position 1,577,871,927 of record OX451738.1, on the reverse strand, counting down.
TTGACGCGAGGGGCCGTGATCACGTCGATAAGTTGTTCCCTCTCCAAAGGGGGTGGTCGCCCGAGTGGTCAGGGCGACGAGCTTCGAGAGATGTCCTGGTTATGTCTCCGCGGGGGAGATTGGGGATGTTCATCTGCTTGTCGAAGATGAGGAGATTGAGGTCTCCTGTGTCTTCTCGGGGGCCTCCGATCGTCCTCGAGCGCCCTCAGTCTTCCCCCTGGGCGAAGATTAGATAGTTGGTTTGATTGATTTCCGTGAACAGTGCCCTGGTCATGGCGTCTGCCCCGGTGGGGATGGGGACCTCGTTGAATTGGACGTGTTGGTAACTCTGGGGAGGTAGTTGATCGTCTTCGTGTCGGCGAGGCAGAGATGATGACGAAGTAGTTGCTCCGTCTCTGTATTCAGAAGGTCAGGGCATGTTGGCACCAGGGACTGTGTTATGGCCGGCGGTACCGGTGTTGTCGAGGTCGGCATTGTTGTCGGCGATGTTGTTGTTAACGTCGATGACACGGACGTTCAAGTTGTCAGGATTCTAGTCATCCATGACAGACGAGGATTGTTTAGCTTTTGGTCTCAAGTGAATAGAAGACGGGGAAGCTTAGTTTCCCACAGATGGCGCCACTGATCTTACCGGATCAGAGATGGATCGTCACAGCTGGCTCAGGCAGAAGTTGAGTGAGATGGGGGATACCTGCAAGACACTCCGATGGCAAAGTAACAAGCGGAATGAGCAAGCAAGTAAGAGTTCTGAGATATGAGTTTAATATCTGACTCTCTCAAAAGAGAGAGTATTTATAGCCCCCAGCGCTGGGCCAAGGTCTCTTTATTGGGCTGATCAAACAGGCTCAACAAAGAGACTTCCAGGTTCTACGTGTGTAGTGGGGACCCGCACGTGGCCCCCTATATGGATAACGTCCTCCACAAGACAATGAGGATAGGGACGCGATCTTTCCGAGACCATGAAAACTCCGCGAAATCCAGAGAGGTTGAAAGTCAGCCCTACGAGGAAGGTGCTCGGGAATAGCGTGTGCTCGTCGGGAATGGTCTCTGCGAGCACCGATGAAAAGCAGTCTTGATCGACAAGACATCTGTGCTCGAGATGTGCTCGATGGAAATACTGCTGAGCGCAGCAGATTAACAAGCTTGGATTGAGCCTCACTGGTAATTGCACCAAAGACAAACCCAATCCAAAACAAAATCTATTTCTAATAAAAATTAAATTAGTTGTGATTGACCGTTTGTTGAATCACGAGAATGATTCTCATAAACTCTAAAAAAACACATTCTTATGACCTAAATTGCACGTAAAAACTGCCCAAGTGATCACCACAAGTAGAGGTCTTATTTTGCTGTCAAACTAAAATAAACAAACCCTGAAAAAGAAATTTAAGTGATATTTCACTTTCTTTTTTTGTCCATTCATTTCTACTAAATACATGTTGTTTTCTTTTTACAAATGCAGGAAAAAGGGGAAAAAATAAAAAATAAAAAAAGGTAAGGTAGAAAGAGAGTAGAGAGGACAAGAATAAACTATGGTAAAGAAGTTTCTGTGGTAAGAAAGAAGGAAAAAGTGATAATAATAGTAACCATGGTTAAGAAAGAGTGTGGACCAAAAAGAGAAGAGGTTTGGTGTCTTGTGTTGTATTGCAGTGTTACAGTCTGACCAATTGTCTTGTTTCTTCCCGGTTTCTGCGTCCTCTCTGCTTTAAATGTTGCTCTCATTGCACAAGTGGGTACTTGCTCTTTTTTGTTTTTTTTACTATACTCATTAATTATCAATTCTATCTTTTTGTTTTTACACTCATAACTTTCATCTTTTAACCATAGAATATCGACTCTCATTGGATTTTGAGTTGTACAACTTTGCTGTTTTCAATTATGCCTTTTAAATATTAAAATATTTTAAGTTCTTAAGTGAATTTTAAGTACTATTTTAAAAAATAAGATTAAATTTAAAATAATTTAATGGGAATTACATGAATATTTTCTTATGTTTATTAATGTTCAGGATGATTCGTATAAATGTTATAATCAGTTAAAGACATGTGTTAAATTAGATAGTTCAACATTATTAATCAATACATGTGTGAATAAAGGGAAAAATGATTTCCTCTAGTGCGAATTTTATTAGGGAGGGAGCATGCCTATCCACACACCTTTAAAATTTTATATTTTTATTTTTGGACTAATGTATTGTACAAGAATGGATGGTTCAAATTTGATAGGAGAAAAATGTCATGGGGAAAAATCTCATCCCAAATTAAGGTAAACCATGAATGATTTATAATGAGGTTCAATAGCCAAGAGAGTTATGTTAAAATTAATTCAATAATAATATATATATATATATATATATATATATATATATATATATATATATATATATATATATATATATATATATATATATATATATATATATATATATATATATATATATATATATATATATATATATATATATATATATATATATATATATATATATATATATATATATATATATATATATATATTATATCATATATTTTAGTGCGTAATATAATAAATGATTATGAATATGTATATAATTATAGAATCTACGATAGTATACGAAAGGAATATTTAGATTTATAAAATGATAAAAAAAACTTTTGACATTAATAACTGTAATCATGAAACACAAAAGTGTAGAGACAAGTGATCAATATTTGTTGGCTTGTGGATCTTTCTCAACCAATATTCATAATGCTTTGAATACTCTTCAGATGAGGATAAGAGATTATTTTGCTTGTGTACATTATATTGGGACCATAGCCTTTAAATATTGTGATGACCAATTATGGTTCTCATTATTTCCAAATGAGTCATCGTGACATTCACTCATATGTGAGGTCATACCCAATTATTTAATTAATTAATTAAATAATTTTTAAATAAAATCTAAATAGCATTTTAACAATATTTGATCACATAATTATTTAAGACACTTTATTTGATAAAATAGCCAATATATTAAATAAATATATTTGGTCACATAATTATTGAAATACTAATATAAGACTATTTATTAAAATATTTCAACAATCTCTCACTTGGCCAATATATTCTAATAATTATATCATACTTCCTTAAGCGAGTATCTGGATGCTATTTATCTTTAGATTTCAATTTTACAATCTGGTCCACCTCATACATCAATAATGAAACCATCGCGTCTGTCGTCACTAACATATAACGTGATAGAACCCCGACGACCACCACATAAACGTATTTGATGACATAAATCAATATGGATGAGTGACATAGAAATTTCATGCAATATCATCTCTAAATCATGTATATTTTCAACTGGTCCAACTGAAATCTTTATTGAGATCAAAATAAAGTTTACAAATTCAATATTTGCACAAACGATACACAAATGATTATAACATAAATAACCTTATAAACTTTTTTTCTGCAGATAATCTTAACATATAAGATTTTGTATCGATATCAAAATAATATTATTAAACATAAAGAAGAAGTGACTTCCACTAATCTAAGACATCCTCAGTGACAATAATCATATGAAAATCTTTATATGTCAAGTCTTTGATTAGTGAGTCTTTAGCTTAAATTTTATATGCATATATTCTAGTTTCAATAATAATAACTTATAAGTCAATGAAATTTTAAAACCTATTGTTGAAACAATATATGAGTGTCTTACAACAAAATATAATTTGAGTGATTTTTCAAAGTCTTATATTGAATTGTAATTGAATGACATAAATATTTACCTTCATTTATTCGGTATTAAAATGTCTATTCGACATCTAAATATCAGAGTCAAACATACTAATGATCTCCTCATTGTAAGATCTCCAATTTGTGAGTACAAATTCTTTTGTTCTCTACAATAATCCTCATAGTTGATCTTTTTTTTCAACAATTCAATTTTGAATTGTCCAAGTATCTACTTAATAATTTTATGTACATCTTTCCATATACGTATAAAATCATATATAAGATTCTCACAACCAAAGTATAAAAAACTTAATTTTCTAAATTTCCAGCTTCTTTTATTTTAGACAATGATTGAGACTTAATAGTATCATTTGATAATTGATACATACCCCAGTTTATTGTCTTTCTTGTCAGTTTTATATCCAACTTATATATATATATATATATATATATATATATATATATATATATATATATATATATATATATATATATATATATATATATATATATAACCGGATGATACTTTGAGAATAATCTCTATATCTAAATACCTAATACATGTTAAATTATAATTCGATTGTGTCAAAACAGTGTGTGTGTCGAAGGGAGATTGCCCAGTCGAAGAGCTTGTAGATCGAATCAAGCTACACACGGATTTGATTTGTTTTAGATTTAGATAGATTTGATTTAGTATCAAAATAAGTATTTTGGACTTTGGCTTAGGAGCAAGCTAACCTAAATCTATAAATAGAGGAAGTAACCCATAATTTTATAATTAAGTTAATTAAGTTGTATTCACAGAATTTGTAGTTGCGAGTGAATAACAAAGTTTTCCACAGTTTGTGGGCAGAGAGAAACTCTGCAGAAAATAATTATCTTCTTTTCTTTTCTTTTCTCATAATTCATTGTCATTGTGTGGTGATATCAATCTTGTTCATCAAGATTGGTAGAAATTCATCATAGATATTTGATGGATTTCCAACATCTGGTATATCACCACACAATGACAATGAATTATAAGAAAAGAAAAGAAAGAAGACAATTATTTTCTGCAGAGTTTCTCTGTGCCCACAAACTGTGGAAAACTTTATTAATCACTTACAACTGCAAATTCTGTGATTACAATGAATTGACTTAATTACAAAATTAGGGGTTACTCCCTCTATTTATAAATTTAGGTTAGCTTGCTCCTAAGCGAAAGCCCAAAACTATAAAAGCCCAAAATACCTATTTCGGTACTAAATCAAATCTATATATTTTAGATCTAAATCAAATCTATCTAAATCTAAAACAAATCAAATTTGTGTGTAGCTTGCTTCAATCCACAAGCTTTTCGACTGGGCAACCCCCCTCGACACACACACACTGTTTCGACATAATCAAATTACAATTTAACACACCACCTAATTCATTGTGTCTAAACTATCTATATTCATCATGACTCTTAGTCTTCGAAATACTTCGAACTGCACACCCTTCGTCATGATGTCTGTAATATGATTCTCAGTTCTGCAGTCTTCCAAATTCATCTTGTCATCTGCTACCTGCTCTCGAAGATAGTGGAACCTCATTTTTATGTGCTTGCTTTGACCATGTGCTATTAGGTTCTTCACCATATTGATAGCTGACATGCTGTCTATCTTCATGGTGATTGCTCCATGATCTTTCCCTATTATATCTTCGACCAAGTTCACCATCCAAGTTGCTTGACATGCACAAAGAGAAGCAACTATGTATTCTGCTTCGCATGATGATAATGCCACTACTGGTTCCTTTCTTGAACTCCAAGCAACTAGTGCACCATCTAAAATAAACACATATCCTACTGCTGATTTTCGATCTTCAGCATCACTACACCAACTCGAATCAGTGTATCCCACTAACTTGCATTCTTTTCCTTTATCAACTGCAGGAAACAAAATGCCATAGTCGAGAGTTCCTTTGAGATACCTTAGTATCCTCTTCACCGCTGCTAGATGTGATACCTTTGGCTTCTGCATGAATCTACTTACCATACCTACACTATATGCTAAGTCAGGCCTTGTATGACAAAGGTATCTCAATGACCCAATAAGTCTTCTGTATATGGTTGGGTCGACATCATCTTCATTTGCATCTTTCGATAGTTGCAGTCTTGGTTCTGCAGGTGTCGAAGTTGAGTTGCATTCTTCCATCTCAAATCTCTTGATAATTTCTCCTACATATCTTCTTTGATGAATCATCAAACCTCTACTGCTCTTGTAGAATTCGATGCCAAGGAAATATGAAATCTCACCCAGATCAGACATTTCAAATTCCTTGCTGAGATCACCTTTTTAGTCTTTGATCTCACTTTTGCAGCTACCTGTTATCAACAAATCATCGACATAGAGACATAGTATAAGAAATTCACTATTGCTTCTTCTTACATATACTCCATATTCAGTTGTGCATTTCAAAAGTTCCTTCTCCCTTAGGAAACTATCAATTTTCTTATTCCAATCTCTTGGAGCTTATTTCAATCCATACAGAGATTTATGCAGCATGTACACCTTTCTCTCTTCTTCATGTTTCACAAGCCCAACTGGTTATTTAACATAAACTTCTTCTTCTTCTAAGGGTCCATTCAGGAATGCATACTTCACGTCCATCTGACATATGTGCCAATTGTTAAGGAGCAAGATAACCTAAATCTATAAATAAAGGGAGTAACCCCTAATTTTATAATTATGTTAATTCATTGTAATCACAGAATTTGCAGTTGCAAGTGATTAATAAAGTTTTCCACAGTTTGTGGGCAGAGAGAAACTCTGCCGAAAATAATTGTCTTCTTTCTTTTCTTTTCTTTTCTCATAATTCATTGTCATTGTGTGGTGATATCAATCTTGTTCATCAAGATTGGTAGAAATTCATCATAGATATTTGGTGGATTTCCAACATCTGATATCAGATCTCGGTTAATCGGTTCAAGGAAAGTATCGATAAGAATGATTGATGAAGAATAAGAATTCACAATGGCGAGTTATGGGAATGAAAATTATCCAACAACTCTACCAATTCTGAAAGTAGACAACTATGAGAATTGGTGCAAAAGATGAAAGTTTTATTCAGGTGTCAAGGTCTTTGGGATCTTGTAAAGGATGAATTGGAAGCGCTTGGAGAAAATGCTTCAGAAGAAGAAAAGAAGAAACACACAGAACTTGAGTTATAAAGCACTCTTTATAATTCATCAATGTCTGAGTCCAGAAAATTTTGAAAAAGTGAGTGATTCAGAATCTGCAAAAGAAGCTTGGGAGGTTCTTGAGAAGTCTTTTGGTGGTGCAGAAAAGGTGAAAGTAGTGAGGTTACAAACTCACAAGAGAACGTATGAATTTCTTCAGATGGAAGATAGTGAGAGCATATTTGATTTCTTCACTAGGGTTACAAAACTAGTGAATCAAATCAAGGTATGTGGAGAAACATTAACAACAAGAGTTGTTGTTTCAAATATCTCGAGATCTTTGGCTCCTAAGTTCGACCACATGGTGGTGGCTATAGAAGAGGGGAAAGGCTTGTAGAAATTGACAAAGGTAGAGCTTCAAGGGACACTTGAGTTTAATGAACAAAGAATGACTGAAAGAGCTGCAGGCAAGTTGAAGAGTGATGTGGCTTTGCAGGAACATTCAACAAAAGAACCCAAAGGCAAAGGAAAGTGGTTCGAAAAGGTAGAGGCGACTACAACAACTCAACTGGTAGAGGAAACCAGAACGAAAGAAACATGTTAAATTAGAGAAGACCATACCAAGGCAACCAAAGAGTTGGTGTTGCAAATAGAGGAAGAGGTGGTGGTCGAAAACCTGACAAGAGTCACATTCAATGTTACAATTGTCAAAAGTATGGTCACTATTCGAGTGATTGTCCAAGAAAACGAAAGAATCAAGAAAGTGATGCAAAGTTTACAAAACATGAATAAGAATAGATGATGCTGATGGTAACAACAAGTGATGAAGATAGATTCAAGGACCAATGGTACTTGGATTCATTATGCTCATCATATATGTCTGGAAGGAAAGATTGGTGTATCAACATAAATCCATCAATGAAAAATATGGTAAATTAGAAAATGACAATACCCTAGCAGCTGAAGGTATTGGTGATGTTATGATTATAAGGAAAGATGGCAAGAGGTCATTAATTTCCAATGTGCTGTACATACCAGGCATGAAGATCAATTTGCTCAGTATAGGTCAGTTGGTCAAAAAGAATTATAAAGTGTCGATTGAAGATAAGATGATGAGAGTCGTCGATGCAAATGGAAGATTAATCTTGAAGGCTCCTATGTCTCAGAATAGAACCTTCAAGATCGAACTAAATGTGATGGAGCACAAGTTCCTTTCGATTGTAGCTAGCAGAGATGAATGGATATGGCATTATCGACTAGGTCATCTTAACTTCAGAGACATCAGATATTTAAAGAGAAGAAATATGGTTTCAGGATTTCCAGAAATTGACATTCTAAACGAGATATGTGAGGAATGTGTGCAGGCGAAGCAGCACAAGAATAACTTCAACAAGGATGCAGGAAGCAAGTCGAAGGTTATTCTTGAATTCATTACTTTGATGTATGTGGACCAATCCAGGTGGATTCGATGGGAGGTAAAAAAATACTTTGTTATATTCATAGATGATTTCAGTTGAAAGTTGTGGACTTACCTGATCAAGAAGAAAAGTGAAGTGATCAAGGTATTTGTCAAGTTTAAGTCTATGAACGAAAGACAAAGTAGTCAAAAACTCAAAGTTTTGAGAACTGATGGTGGTGGAGGTATGTGTTGAAAGACTTCGACAAGTTATGTGAAAAGTAAGGGATTGTGCATGAGGTGGTGCCTGTAACACCCCAAATTCTACCTGGTAGTTATAACGAAAATCAGAGTATTTAAAAGCTTCCAACACATTTGGGATATCACATTTCAACATGCTACAACACATAAACAGATACATAACACTTTAATTTTGGAGGATCATATAACAACTTGCATTAGCTTTTTAAACAAAACCACTTCTTTTATTAATAATGCAGCAGAATGATAATTACAACTTCAAGTAGCATCATATGTTTCATTCAACTAAAACAACTTGAGAGGCAACATATTATTTCATATAATTCAACTTAGGATTCAACAACTAAAACAATTTCAACAAGTAAACAACTATTCGATCATTTCCCCCCGAGTGCTACGTAACAGAGAGACCAACCGACTTTGAACTAATAAGGCTAAGAAAATCTTCATTCTTGATTACCTGCATGTTACCAATAGAGGGCAACATTCAAACAGTAAGGGGTGAGATTCTTAAATCGTATAAATGAGCACATGATAAATCATATATTAGAATCAGGTAATGCAAAAATCACCACTTCACAACAACAATCGCAGTAGGATATCATCAAAATGCAATAATTAATTCATCAACACAACAGCTCAATTGTACAACTTAGATTGCGACTCAATGTTATGCAAATGCATGTGGTACCATTGGAGCAAAACTCCCAACTTAGAAAATCTGCCAATAAATAGAGGCATCAACAAGGCATAAGTCTTCAACTTAATATTTTACCAATCCAGGCCAACTTAATAATGCAGATGAATGTGACTTAATGAATGCAACAATAAAATGCAACAACAACAATCACTGTCACAAAGGCATAAGCCTATATCGTCACTTTACCAATAATTAGAGGTACTCATCGTCACTTCAACACTGGCCATAGGCCTACAACTTAATCAACTTATCAATCACAACATATAGACAATGACATATTCAATAACAACGATGTATTCGCCAACGACTTATTCACAGCAATGAGCCACAACATAATTCTTCATGCACTTCGCATCATCACAAAATTATCACAACATCATAACCACAACTATTCAACTTTGGAAACAAGCCTATATCATTGTTATTACCAATTAATAGATGTAAATCTTCGTCATAACAATTCCTATATATTCACAAAATATTCGCAACATCATAGCATTAACGCACACCACAAAGAAAACACAAACATGATAGTCAGTTCCAAAATACTCTCATAACTCTCTATGTATTAGTTCTTCATTATTTAATTATTCTTCTAATATTCACTTCTAGATAACTAACTGGCAACATATATTTTCTTCTGCTATTTAATTAATCCTCTAAAACAGTTACTGCAACTTTACTAATTATTTCCAACTCTGTCTTATTTCTACAGGCTGTTAAAATTATATTGACACTACTAAATTAAGATTACTAACATATAGGTGCTTCTACTAAAGTTGCTTCTGCTATATCATACTATTGATAAGAATAGTTTAATTCGTTCCCTAACTGCTTTTCTATTAATAAACTCTATACTGATACCATATAAAAATTATATAGCATAGTGCCACAGAAACAGAAACAAGTTCCCCTGCCCAAAGGTGTGCCGCATGACACACCCTCTCACTTCCTCTCATAGTGTCGATCGACACTTCCCATGACAATAACAAGCTGCCGTTCGGCAGCATCCAACCAATAACAAGCTGCCGTTCGGCAGCATTCCAGGCACAGTTTTCCTTCTCTATTTTAGTGGATATCCTGCTATCTATTATTCTAAATCCAATCCAGACAAGTATATAACACAGTAAATACACCAATTCATTGACAATTCATTAATCAAATCAATTATTAATAATGTTATCAAGACAACACAAACCAACACAAATCAACAATAATAATTCCACATACAAAATATCATATACCCCATTATAGGATAAGAAACCCCACCCTTACCTGGTTTAGTTTGATGACAACTCTATGTGTCTCCGATTGAATCTCCTTTAGGCCTCTTGGTTCAACTTCACGTAGCTCTCTCCTTCTCCAAGAAACCCTATTTTCCTTTTTCTCTTCTTTTTCCTTTTCCTGATACACTATCCTCTCTTTCTCCTCTATTTCTATTCCAAATAATAGTGTTTCTCTTAGTGGGCCTACATACACACCCCACTATTACTACTATCACAATATAAGCCCAACTAAATAACTAGTCACATAATATAATCTAATATTATTTCCAATAATATTCTTCAACTATGATCGATCCACACTTTAAATAATACTAACTCGCAAATAATAATCTAATAATAGTTCTCCGACTAAACAGTTTAATTTATCTGACTATCAACTTACCGCTCAACTCAACATATTTATCCAATTATGCTTCTTAGAATAATACTGATAATTCTCAAATTAATTCTACCAAATTAAATCCGATTATTTATCATGTCACTAAATAAAATAATTCCGACTTCGATAATAAAATTCGAATTAATATAAAATATTAAAAAATATTTAATTAAATAAATAATTAAATATCGGGGCGTTACAACTCTCTCCCACTTAGAATATTTTTGTCCTCGAAAATCTACTTGATATGGTCAATCTTAATGAGAATTTCGCATCCAACTCTCTGATATTCAATTAGCATTTGGCAATACTTCGACCACTACTTTCTCGACATAATAACGCTTAATATGTGTTGTGAATTCAATGCCAATAACAAAGTATAGTAGAGGGGAGGAATAAAGAGCAAGGAAGAAGAAGAACACAAGAATTGGTTATAACTGCTATTCTTTACTTTCTCTTAGAAAACAAGATTACAAGTTTACAAGAATAACAAATAACCCTCTCACCCTAAATTAGGATTTGCTGTGTGTTGCAATGATGAGAGACTAGTATGCTATTTATAATAAAACCTAACATACTAACTAATGGGCTTTTTCCACAAGGCCCATTATACAAGCTAACTTAATAAACAAGCTAACTTAACAAATTAGGGTTTAAACATTAAAACCTAATTTAACAAGCATTTTCGACAAATACATGCTAGACCCTTCTTCGACTACAGCATGTACTTCGACCATACTAGAGTTCGATCCAAAATCCCACAAATCTCCACCTTGGACCTAACTCTACAGCATCAAGAGACACTAACTAGCTTTCTTCATGCAGCTTTATCAACTGCATACAGTGGAAAAACTTGCAACTTGGCAATGTTTTGGTGATCATATCAGCGGCATTGTGATCTGTCGAGACCTTCAGCACTTGGACTTCTCCACGCTCGATTACCCCTTTGACGAAATGCAGCCTCACATCTATGTGCTTGGTTCGCTCATGATAGGCTGAGTTCTTCGACAGGTGTATTGCACTTTGACTATCACATTTAACAGTGATACCTTGACCTTGAAGTTTCAGTTCCTTTGCAAAACCTTCAAGCCACAATGCTTCTTTCACAGCTTCAGTTAGGGCAATATATTCTGCTTCAGTAGTTGATAAGGCCACAACCTTCTGAAGAGTTGCTTTCCAACTAATTGCTGTACCAAACATAGTGAAAACATATCCAGAAATAGATTTTCTGGAATCCATACAGCCTGCATAATCAGAGTCAACATAGCCTTCGACAGCTGCTTTACTATCTTCACCCAAGGCTCCACCATAAATTAAGACTCTGTTCAGAGACCCATTTATGTACCTTAGAATCCACTTTAACGCTTGCCAGTGAGCCTTTCCAGGATTCGCCATGTACCTGCTTACAAGACTTACTGCATATGCTATGTCGGGTCTAGTACAGACCATAGCATACATCAAAGAACAAACTATATTAGCATATGGGATGCTATTCATATAGGTTCTTTCAACATCAGTACTGGGACATTGATCAATACTCAGCTTGAATTGAGGGTTTGTTGGAGTCACAACAGGCTTTGAGTTCGACATACCAAACTTGTCAAGAATCTTTCGTAGGTATGCCTCTTGAGATAAGCATAATTTCGACTGCTTTCTATCTCTTCGAATGTCAATTCCAAGAATCCTAGATGCAGCTCCCAGATCCTTCATGTCAAACTCCTTATTGAGTTCAGCCTTCACCCTCATTACATCTTCGACATTGTTGCTTGCTATCAGAATATCATCAACATAAAGCAACAAAATAACAAATGAATTTTCAGGTCGAAATCTGGAGTAAACACAATGGTCGAACTGACTTCTAAGGAAACCTATGTGTTCCATGAACTTGTCGAATCTCTTATTCCACTATCGAGGAGATTGTTTAAGTCCATATAAAGATCTCTTCAGTTTGCACACATAATCTTCTTTCCCCTTTTCGACATACCCTTCAGGTTGCCTCATCAGGATTGTTTCATCTAAGTCACCATACAAGAACGCAGTCTTCACATCCATTTGTTCCAGTTCAAGGTCGAACTGAGCCACCATGGCAAGCAACATTCGGATGGATCTGTGCTTCACAACAGGGGAAAATACATCATTGAAGTCGACACCTTCTTTCTGAGTGAAACCCCTTGCGACTAATCTTGCCTTGTACCTCTTCGACATTACTCCTTCAATTCCTTCCTTAACTTTGAAAATCCACTTACAGCTGACTAACCTTGCCCCAACAGGTTTCTTGATTAGTTCCCAAGTGTGATTATCATGAAGAGATTTCATCTCATCATGCATGGCCTTTAGCCATTCAGTCTTCATTCGACTCCTCATAACTTCCTTATAATCTCTAGGTTCTTCGTCTAGAACTTCACTTGCAGAGATTAAGGCATAAGCTACAAGATCTGCATATCCAAGTCTCTGAGGTGGTTTTATGACTCTTCTTTGCCTATCTCTCGACAATAGGTAGTCATCAACAGTTTCCTCAACATCATCAGAATCTTCTGTTTCTTCTTCGACTTCATCTGGGATACGCATTTCAGCATCAACATGCTCCACCTCAACAGGAATCTCTACCTGTTCCAGCTCTTCGTCAACATCATCAGTTTTCTTGAAGGCCATTTCAGTTTCATTGAAAACTACATCTCGACTGGTGATACACCTCCTGTGACCTGGCTCTAGGCACCATAGCTTATAAGCTTTCACTCCTTCAGGGTATCCCATAAACATGCATTTCAGAGCTCTAGGTTCGACCTTGTCTTGCCTAATGTGAGCATAGGCTACACAGCCAAATACTCTTAGTTTGTCGAGATCTGGTGGATGTCCCGACCAAACTTCTTCAGGTGTCTTCATATCTAACGCTGTCGAAGGACATCTGTTTATCAGATATGCTGCTGTCGAAACAGCCTCAGCCCAAAACACCTTCTTTAATCCAGCACTAGTCAACATGCATCTAACTCTCTCCAAAATAGTTCGATTAAACCTTTAAGCCAAACCATTTTGTTGTGGAGTACCTGCGGTCGTTCTGTGCCTTGCAATACCAGAGGCAACACAAAAACTGTCGAACGCCTCATTGCAAAACTCAAGGCCATTGTCGATTCTCAACCTCTTTACCTTTCTGCCAGTTTGATTTTCGACAAGAGTCTTCCAACTTTTGAAATTTTCAAAAGTTTCATCCTTAGTCTTCTGGATGAATACCCATAACTTTCTGGAATAGTCATCTACTATGGATAGAAAATACTTTGCTCCTGAATGTGATGGACACCTTGCAGGCCCCCAAAGATCAGCATGGATGTAATCAAGGGATCCATGTGTTCTTTGTTTGCCTTTGTTGAACTTCATTCTACAGGACTTTCCAAGTACACAGGGTTCACAAAACTTCAGCTTTTCGACTTTATCTCCACCAAGCAGATTTTGTTTCCCTAATTCGACCAGACCCCTTTCACTGACATGGCCCAATCTCATGTGCCAAATTTCTGTCTTCGACAAAGGTTTCGTGGATGCAACATTTGTCGAACCACTTACAACTTCAGCCTCAAGGGTATACAAGCCTTGTTTCTTCACGCCTCTCAAGACTTCCTTCGACCCTTTCATGACTCTCAGGATACTTTTCTCTCCTTGAAAAACATATCCTTTCTTGTCGAATTCACCAAGAGAAATCAAATTTCTCTTCAAATCAGGTACATACCTGACTTCAGTTAACAATCTTATTGACTCATCATGGAGCTTGAATCTCACAGATCCAACGCCTGCAATCTTGCAAGCTTTGTTGTTTCCCAGCAATACAGATCCACCATCTTGATCACATAATTCCTCGAACAAGTCTTTGTTTGGAGTCATGTGCCAAGTGCATCCAGAGTCCATAATCCATTCCTTCGACGAGTTGTTGCTTGAAACCACAAGAACATCAGATGATTCGAAATCATCTTGGACAATAGCTGCGTTGCCATTATCCTTACCTCCATGATCTTTCAGGCGTTCAGGGCACACCTTTCTTGTGTGACCTACTTTCTTACAGTGATAGCATCTAATACCAGATGCATCACCACTATAAGACTTCGACTGATTTTTACCTTTCCTCTTGTCGAATTTTCCTTTAACAGCCAAACCTTCACCAACCGTCGAAGGTTTATGCTCCTTACGTTCGTTCAAGTCCTTAGAGTACAAAGCTGATTGAACTTCTTCAAAGGTCAGGGACTCTCTTCCATACAAGAGGGTTTCTTTAAAGTGAGCATGTGATCTGGGCAAAGCGCACAGCAATAACAGCGCTTGATCTTCATCATCAATCTTTACATCAATATTTTCAAGATCAAGAATCAGCTTGTTGAACATATCCAACTGCTCAGCCAACACTTTGTCTTCAATCATCTTGAATGAATACAAAGCTTGCTTCAGGTAGAGTCGATTTACCAGAGATTTGGTCATATACAAACTTTCAAGTTTCACCCATAACCCTGATGCCGTCGTCTCCTTTGATACCTGTCGAAGAACCTTATCACCAAGGCTCAACAAAATTGCGCTGTGTGCTTTCTCGATCATGGCCGTCTTCTCTCTTTCTGTTAACGCAGCGTCCATCGCCGTCGCTCCCTTCAACGCTTCCAAACAACCCTGCTGAACCAGTAGGGCTTTCATCTTTAAGCGCCATAGACCGAAATCATTCACTCCGGTGAACTTTTCAATCTCATATTTTGTTGAAGGCATCTTCTCCACGCTCACCGCACCAATTTGTTGTGAATTCAATGCCAATAACAAAGTATAGTAGAGGGGAGGAATAAAGAGCAAGGAAGAAGAAGAACACAAGAATTGGTTATAACTGCTATTCTTTACTTTCTCTTAGAAAACAAGATTACAAGTTTACAAGAATAACAAATAACCCTCTCACCCTAAATTAGGATTTGCTGTGTGTTGCAATGATGAGAGACTAGTATGCTATTTATAATAAAACCTAACATACTAACTAATGGGCTTTTTCCACAAGGCCCATTATACAAGCTAACTTAATAAACAAGCTAACTTAACAAATTAGGGTTTAAACATTAAAACCTAATTTAACAAGCATTTTCGACAAATACATGCTAGACCCTTCTTCGACTACAGCATGTACTTCGACCATACTAGAGTTCGATCCAAAATCCCACAATATGATTAATTCAAATCCACGCGTGCTAATAATTCAATATCTCTGCAACATAACCGCTAACAACTTACCAACCTTTTCGGCAACACTCTGACATAACAACTCCCACAGTAGAAATGTAACAACCATAACTCACTTATACTTGGATATACCACGTCACCTCTTAACAACTTTCCCAACACCAAAGAGCGTATACAACTTTATTCTCATACGTATATGTATGTCAACTATCAACAAAATATCAACAACTCAATTCACCATTATAGTGACATCAACATAGTCAACAAAATTAACTTCGTCATATTATAGGATATTATTCATCACTTACGGTAACCAACAATAACATCTCAATAATGATAAAAAATCATTACAACATCAACTTAACTGTATAACTCAGCAAGCATACCCATAGCTCACCATCAACCAACAATCCACAACAATCTTCTTATAAAATCTGCAAATATTTACTAGCAAACATAGTGCCCTGGCACAACATCTCTATATCAACCATCCACCAAATCAAGCATATAAATTAAGACACACCATTCCCATAGGCTTATGATGTTTTAATCCTTCATATCTAACGAGTCGTACACGCATAGCAATTGTGCCACATCCCGCTTCAGCTGTGCAACCCTGGTCATCCATCTTAAGTCATCTTCCTCATTAAATTTTTCGTCGATTACATGGTTTACAAATTTCAATCTAATCCCAAACTTTCTTTAACATCGGTCATAAAATAATTGTTCACTTGATATTCTCAATCTTTCACTTTGCGATATTAGCTCACATACAAACCTACTACTCTGAATTGTTCATTACGTCTCAACTCTCACTCAACGACTCCTCCACTAATTTCGCACAAAATGGTGAGCGATAAATCTCGTGATATAACATCCATACTTTTTCACACCATTAAGATAGTAAGATAAATCTATAACATCCAACATAATCTCGTCTACTATTAACAATGGATTGAGGGTGATCAGTTTCTTAATTTGTCAATTAGTATTCGACAACCATAAAGGAGTATAAATCATCGTACCAAACTATAATAGCATTTCCTTAAAACTCACATTCAAGTTTTCTAAAACACAACATGTCTAATCCTCATTCACCCACCATCCCACAATGATCAATCATTTCTAACTCGAGATCTGTTGGCGTATCAATACATTACAAACCCTTTCACTCTAGTCTGAGTCTTTATCTACATAAAGGATTCTAGCAACATTCTTAAACTCTTAATCCTCTTCCGAATTTCACAACATCAAAAATACATGTATCTCCACCTCTCAAACTCATTCCAATAACACTCTCACCATTATCATCTTATCTAACAACATTTCATATATATCTACACCCCAAACAACTACGATAGTAATCATCTAAGCTCAACAAGCTACTAACCTCTATAACAGACTTCGTTGTTCCACAATTTAGAACTGCATCCACCTTGAATGGATCTACATACACTTTCACTTGGAAATAAAATTACTCAAGATAACTCTTCTCCCAAAACTATAACATACATCCTGACAACTTAGCATAAATCTTCCTCCTTTTCGACACCGTAAATTCCACACAACTTTGCACTATCGTCTTTCGTTATAATTAATAACACCAAAGCTTTCCAAATGATACCTTTTATTTCACAAATTACTTTAAATAAATCTTC
Organism: Vicia faba; assembly: GCA_948472305.1. NCBI lineage: Eukaryota > Viridiplantae > Streptophyta > Magnoliopsida > Fabales > Fabaceae > Vicia > Vicia faba. Next base: position 1,577,854,207 of record OX451738.1, on the reverse strand, counting down.
CAATTTATCCTTTAATTCACCCAACTCGGACGCTGACGTCCCGTACAACACTGAAGAACAAGTCTAGTCCCAAAGACAAGCTTAACAACAAATTGCACTTACTTCCAATATCGTCACATGATAAATGAATTTGTTATAGCTACTAGAAACATTTTTAAAATTAAGCTCATTTCTATAGCTTTCTAACGCTTCAAACGGAGCTCAAATCGGATGCCTGGAACTCTAGTTATGAATTTTCAAAGTCCCACAATAATTATGCGGTTTCCTGCAATTCGCTTACGGAAATTCCACTCCGAAACTCATTTGTCTTCAACTTAGACATATTCCAAACAACTCTTAACATATCTCGTGCTCCCAAACTTCTTATAACTCGAGAGATGCATTCCTTCACAAAAGTTCAGGTTCCAAAACACCAGGGCAACAATTCTTGTATTATCGTCATCGGCAGCACACCGAACCAACACCTTTCAATTGAACATATCCGAGAAGCAAAGCTTCTCCCCCACTTATCTTCAGCCAATTTCCTACATATAACTCAATTAGAAAAACAACAAGCACCGAAAATGTTTCACACACTTATCACGCACTAAGGAATAAATGACATAAGACAACTTGGTCGGACGGACCGACCTGCTCTGATACCACTAATCTAACACCCCAAATTCTACCTGGTAGTTATAACGAAAATCAGAGTATTTAAAAGCTTCCAACACATTTGGGATATCACATTTCAACATGCTACAACACATAAACAGATACATAACACTTTAATTTTGGAGGATCATATAACAACTTGCATTAGCTTTTTAAACAAAACCACTTTTTTTATTAATAATGCAGCAGAATCATAATTACAACTTCAAGTAGCATCATATGTTTCATTCAACTAAAACAACTTGAGAGGCAACATATTATTTCATATAATTCAACTTAGGATTCAACAACTAAAACAATTTCAACAAGTAAACAACTATTTGATCATTTCCCCCCGAGTGCTACGTAACAGAGAGACCAACCGACTTTGAACTAATAAGGCTAAGAAAATCTTCATTCTTGATTACCTGCACGTTACCAATAGAGGGCAACATTCAAACAGTAAGGGGTGAGATTCTTAAATCGTATAAATGAGCACATGATAAATCATATATTAGAATCAGGTAATGCAAAAATCACCACTTCACAACAACAATCGCAGCAGAACATCATCAAAATGCAATAATTAATTCATCAACACAACAGCTCAATTGTACAACTTAGATTGTGACTTAATGTTATGCAAATGCATGTGGTACCATTGGAGCAGAACTCCCAACTTAGAAAGTCTGCCAATAAATAGAGGCATCAACAAGGCATAAATCTTCAACTTAATATTTTGCCAATTTAGGCCAACGTAGTGCCAATCCAGACCAACTTAATAATGCAGATGTATGTGACTCAATGAATGCAACAATCACATGCAACAACAACAATCACTGTCACAAAGGCATAAGCCTACATCGTCACTTTACCAATAATTAGAGGTACTCATCATTGCTTCAACACTGGCCATAGGCCTACAACTTAATAAACTTATCAATCACAACATATAGATAATGACATATTTAATAACAACGATGTATTCACCAACGACTTATTCACAGCAATGACCCACAACACAATTCTTCTTGCACTTCACATCATCACAATATTATCACAACATCATAACCACAACTATTAAACTTTGCCAATAAGCCTATATCACTGTTATTACCAATTAATAGATGTAAATCTTCGTCATAACAATTCCTATATCTTCAAAAAATATTCGCAACATCATAGCATCAACGCACACCACAAAGAAAACACAAACATGATAGTCGTTTCCAAAATACTCCCATAACTCTCTATGTATTAGTTCTTCATTATTTAATTATTCTCCTAATATTCACTTCAAGATAACTAACTGGCAATATATATTTTCTTCTGCTATTTAATTAATCCTCTAAAATAGTTACTACAACTTTACTAATTATTTCAAACTCTGTCTTATTTCTACAAGCTGTTAAAATTATATTGACACTACTAAATTAAGATTACTAATATATTGGTGCTTCTACTAAAGTTGCTTATGTTATATCATACTACTGATAAGAATAGTTTAATTCGTTCCCTAACTGCTTTTCTATTAATAAACTCTATACTGATATCATATAAAAATTATATAGCATAGTGCCACAGAAATAAAAACAAGTACCCCTGCCCAAAGGTGTGCCGCACGACACACCCTCTCACTTCCTCTCATAGTGCCGATCGACACTTCCCATGACAACAACAAGTTGCCATTCGGCAGCATCCAACCAACAACAAGCTGCCGTTCGGCAGCAATCCAGGCACAATTTTCCTTCTCTATTTTAGTGGATTTCCTGCTATCTATTATTCCAAATCCAATCCAGACAAGTATATAGCACAGTAAATACACCAATTCATTGACAATTTATTAATCAAATCAATTATTAATAATATTATTAAGACAACACAAACCAACACATATCAACAATAATAATCCCACATACAAAATATCATATACCCCATTATAGGATAAGAAACCCCACCCTTACCTGGTTTGGTTTGATGACAACTTTATGTGTCTTAGATTGAATCTCCTTTTGGCCTCTTGGTTCAACTTCACGTAGCTCTTTCCTTCTCCAAGAAACCTTATTTTCCTTTTTCTTTTCTTTTTCCTTTTCCTGATACACTATCCTCTCTTTGTTCTCTATTTCTATTCCAAATAATAGTGTTTCTCTTAGTGGGCCTACATACACACTCCATTATTACTACTATCACAACATAAGCCCAATTAAATAACTAGTCACATAATATAATCTAATATTATTTCCAATAGTATTATTCAACTACGATCGATCCACACTTTAAATAATACTAACTCGCAAATGATATTCTAATAATAGTTCTCCGACTAAACTGTCTAATTTATCCGACTATCAACTTACCGCTCAACTCAACATATTTATCCAATTATGCTTCTTAGAATAATACTAATAATTCTCAAATTAATTCCACCAAATTAAATCCGATTATTTATCATGCCACTAAATAAAATAATTCCGACTTCGACGATAAAATTTGAATTAATGTAAAATATTCAAAAATATTTAATTAAATACATAATTAAATATCAGGACGTTACAGTGCCACCCTATACTCCATAGCTTAATGGAACTGCAGAAAGGAAGAATTGAACCATCATGAATATGGTGAGAAGTATGTTGAAAGGCAATAATTTACCTAAAGAGTTTTGGGGTGAAGCTGTGTCGACTGCAACATACATTTTAAACAGATGTCCTACGAAGAAGCTAGAAGGAATTACTCCAGAAGAATGTTTGGTGTGAAGCCTAGCTTGAGTCATCTAAAGGTATTTGGATCTATTGCACATAGACATGTGCCAGATCAGTTGAGAAGAAAACTTGATGACAAGTCGAGTCAAATGGTTCTAGTTGGATATCATTCGACAGGAGATTACAAGTTGTCTGACCCAGTGAACAAGCAGATTATGATCAACAGAGACGTGATCATAGATGAGCTTAAAGAATGGGTTTGGACTGAAAATGTCAAGAACGATTCAGTGGGAATCCTACTTGAAGAACCAGAAACTCAAGTCGAAAGAGAAGTTCGACAAGAGGAACTAGCAGTTATAGATCAACCAAGTATAAGCAGACCTCAAAGAACAAGACTAATGCCTGCAAGATTGCAAGATTGTGTGATTACATTAGATGATGTGATAGATAATGAAGGTGAATTGGTACATTATGCTTTCTATGCATATGTCGAACCTTTCAATATAGACGAAGCATTGAAGGATTCGAAGTGGGTGAAAGAAATGAACGAAGAAGTGAAGTCTATCAAAGACAACAACACTTGGTCACTTGTTGAATTGCCTCAAGGCAAGAAGGCAATTGATTTCAAGTGGGTATAAAAAGTAAATATGAATCCCAAAGGGGAAGTAACTCGACACAAAGCAAGGCTTGTGGCGAAAGGATTTCTACAGAAAGAAGGAATAGACTTTGATGAAGTTTGTGCACCTGTTGCTAGGATCGAAACAATCAGGTTGATTGTTGGTTTAGCAGAAATAAACAGATGGAACATATGTCAGATGGACGTGAAGTGTGCATTCCTGAATGGACCCTTAGATGAAGAAGTTTATGTTAAACAACCAGTTGGGTTTGTGAAACATGACGAAGAGAGAAAGGTGTACAGGTTGCATAAAGCCCTGTATGGATTGAAACAAGCTCCAAGAGCTTGGAATAATAAAATTGATAGTTTCCTAAGGGAGAAGGAATCTGTGAAGTGCACAACTGAACATGGAGTATATGTAAGAAGAAGAAATAGTGAATTGCTTATACTATGTCTCTATGTCGATAATTTGTTGATAACAGGTAGCTGCAAAAGTGAGATCAAAGACTTCAAAGGTGATCTCAACAAGAAATTTGAAATGTCTGATCTGGGTGAGATTTCATATTTCCTTGGCATCGAATTTTATGAGTGCAGTAGAGGTTTGGTGATGCATCAAGGAAGATATCTAGGAGAAATTATCAAGAGATTTGAGATGGAAGAATGCAACTCAACTTCGATACCTGCAGAACCAAGACTGCAACTGTCGAAAGATGCAGATAAAGATGATGTCGATTCAACTCAATACAGAAGACTTATTGGGTCATTGAGATACCTTTGTTATACAAGGCCTGAGTTAACATATAGTGTAGGTATGGTAAGTAGATTCATGCAGAATCCAAAGGTATCACATCTAGCAGCGGTGGAGAGGATACTAAGGTATCTCAAAGGAACTCTCGACTATAGCATTTTGTTTCCTACAACTGATAAATGAAAAGAATTCAAGTTAGTGGGATACACTGATTCGAGTTGGTGTAGTGATGCTGAAGATCGAAAATCAACAGCAGGATATATGTTTATGTTAGGTGGTGCACCATTTGCTTGGAGTTCAAGAAAGGAACCAGTAGTGGCATTATCATCATGCGAAGCATAATACATAGTTGTTTCTCTTTGTGCATGTCAAGCAACTTGGATGGTGAACTTGGTTGTAGAGATAACAGGGAAAGATCATGGAGCAATTACCATGAAGATTGACAACATGTCAGTTATCAATCTGGCGAAGAACCCGATAGGACATGGTCGATTCAAGCATATCGAAATGAGGTTCCACTATCTTCGAGAGCAGGTAGCAGATGGGAAGATGAATTTGGAACACTGCAGAACTGAGAACCAGATTGCAGACATCATGACGAAGGGTGTGCAGAGTGAAGTATTTCGAAGACTAAGAGCCATGATAAATATAGAAAGTTTAGACACATTGAATTAGGTGGTGTGTTAAATTGTAATTTGATTGTATCAGAATAATGTGTTTGTCGAAGGGAGGTTGCCCAGTCGATGAGCTTGTGGGTCGAAGCAAGCTACACACAGATTTGATTTTTTTATAGATTTAGATAGATTTGATTTAGATCTAAAATATATAGATTTGATTTAGTACCAAAATATGTATTTTGCGCTTTTATAGTTTTGGGCTTTGACTTAGGAGCAAGCTAACCTAAATCTATAAATAGAGGGAGTAACCACTAATTTTATAATTAAGTCAATTCATTGTAATCACAAAATTTGCAGTTGCAAGTGATTAATAATTTTTTTTCACAGTTTGTGGACAGAGAGAAACTCTACAGAAATAATTGTCTTCTTTCTTTTCTTTTCTTTTCTCATAATTCATTGTCATTGTATGGTGATATCAATCTTGTTCATCAAGATTGATAGAAATTCATCATAGATATTTGGTGGATTTCCAACAATACAAAAGAGGTGTGCTCAAGATCTTTCATAATTGTTAGAGACTTTTTTGGTTTCACACAACATTGCTGACTAAATAAAATCGACCCATTAAACTAGGAATATAAACTTACTCCCACTGAACTTGTAAAACCCAATAATTTTTCCTAATAGAAATCTCAAAACCAAATGAGACAATTACCTTATGAAATATTGCAGTATCAATAATAAGACAATTTTATTAACTTATAAACGGATTTTATCTGTTTAGAAACCATAAACTTTGTATCTATTGATACAAAATTTTCTCCCGTTGCACCATATTGTTTTTCTTAGTGTCGTAGTTAAGAAACACTAACTTGATATCCATCCTACGAAGCTCCAAAATTATAACAAGTAACAAGTGTCACAACTATCATAATAGAGTCTTTCAATCATACTAAATAAAATTTCTGTTTTCAGTCAATTCTTTATGACACTTGATGCTCTATTTCTTGAGAATGATGAGTTTGATCTTTAATTATTAATTTCTTATTTTAATTGAGAGAAAGAACAATAATATCCGCATGAGGGTCCAAATTTTCTATATAAGTAACAACTATATGAATTGAGTTAGAACCAATTCTTTCTCACTCAATTTTGTTTTTTGAACATATCTCTCCCCCAAACTCAATATTCTCGAGACACATTATAATATTTGTCTCAAAATATTCCTTAACTTGAGACTAAAGTTTATATTTCTCAAACTTTTCAACAACTCTAGATTGTCACAAGTCATAACTGAATTAACTATAATAATATTTGAATTTAAAAGATAAATTAAGTTCATCATTAAAAAAATGAAGTTATAATATTAAAATAAAACTTTATTCATCCACCAAATTGTCTTTTAAATACAAATTTAAGCTTATAATGATAATGAAAATCTAAAATAGTTAAAAGTAAATAAAAAATACCATAAATTGATGTATCTTTCAACACTATTGAACATTTGCTAGTTCGAATTATATTTTCTTATTATTCTTTATTTGTCCTTATCCTTTGAGGTATTTACCAAATGAACAATATTTTATTTTTTCTTGATTCAATCTTTCCTTTATTGCACACTTTATGAAACTATTCTATTAAAGAATAATTTCTAAATTTAATATTTATAAAGTTAATTGTGTAAAGAGAATATCATATGCTAAATTTTCGACAATGTCACATAATTGACGAAACTATAGCGCTTTAGCAAGATTAAATAGTTTTATAATATGCTTAGCAGGGGCGGATCCAGACTTTATATATTGGTGTGGCTAAACATAAAAGAAATTATCGACTAAAATATATTGAAAATAAAAAATAATATTGTTTGATGAAGTGTATTTACAATGAAAACCGTCTAGTATCAATTTCTTGAAAATGAGCTAAAATAACATCATTGTTAATTGTTCCAAGAACATCTCTTTCTATAAAAGTTACAAGACGATCATTTAACCATTGATGTGTTTACATGGCATGCCACACCTCAAAAGAAACTTAGTAGCTATAAGAGATGTGTTTACACGGACACGATATTCAGAATTCATTTGTTTAGTTTGATTAACAAATGCAGCCTTAATACTTTGGTTTGGGTTCATGAGAGCGTAACTCATATGCACACAATCAATATGACTATTGGAAGAAGTTCCATGATTAGCCAATCTGTGAGAATTCTTCCAATCACCAAACCCCTCTGTCACAAAGTGATCTCCCCCGTATTTAGAGACATTCTTAAACAAAAAACATGGCAAGCAAAATGCCAGGTCCTTAGATTCACTATAATCAATCCAATCATACAAATCAAACCAATTTTTGCAAAATCTACGTCTTTGATTACCTTGAACAGACCAAGGGTAAACAAAATTGTAAGGAGGTTTATGACGACCTATTTTTAAATAAGCTTTCCTTACCTCATTTTGGATGTCAGGATGATAGCTTAAAATTGGAGGCCTAATTCCTGGATCGGTTTCCAACAATTCATAATCGACAACTTTAATACTCTCACTTGGATGTTGAGTTTCCGATGCTTCTAGATTTACCGAAGAAGTAGCTTTGTCTCTAGAAAGCACAGGAAAAAATTTCTTCATCCTATAAAGAGAACAATGAAACCATTAAAATTAGTTATTCACTCTATAAAGAAAATAATAAGAACAATTTATTGTAAAGAAAATATTTATGAGAAATTGAAATTTTACTTTTTTAAAACAAATTGGGGTTTTAAGGTTCAACTCAAATAGAACAAAAGAATAAGAAAATTTTGAAGTAGTTAGTTTACCTTTGATTTTCAATCACCCATAAACAATGCAAAATGGTGGGGTTATTGGATTAATGAGAGAAAGAGACAAATATGGAAGTTGGTGGGATTTGAGAAGAAGAGAAAGGGTTTACTGTGTGAGAGAGAAAGAAATAAAAGAGAGAGAAAATTAAGAGATAAAAGTGAGTTGAAGAGTTATATAATATTAAATATTAAAATTAATTAATTAATTAAATATATATTAATATTAGAAAGAAAAAAAAATCTGGTGTGGCACCTAGCCTAAACGTGGATCTGCCCATGTGCTTATGATATTTTCTTTACTTAAAAATCTTAATGAAATCACTTCAATGAGAGTTTATCTTTCATTTTATTGCTTTAGAAGCACTAGATTTTAAGCAAAAATAATATGATAAAATTTATGTCGTCTTAAATAACACCTATAATGTCTCTGAATTGCAAAACTTTAAGATTACAGAACTGTGTAGTATGGAGTATACTCACTTTTAAACTTATGTCTCACTTTAAATATACTAAATTGTGAGAGAATTTGAGTTTCTCCGTCATTATGTAAGGTATAGATCCAAAAATCATAATGTTCATATTTTAATCTTAAAAGTTAAAACTTTTGAGAATCAAAATCTAACTTATTTTACAGATATATAAACTATATTAGTTTATAGATAACAAAAAATGCACTCAACAAAATACCAAACTCACCATTGATATTAAGTCTTTAGCCAATAAAATCAATTGCTAATAATATTTATTTTTAATGATCAAACACTGATAATTAATACTCCTTCCGATCATTTTTATAAGAGACACTCCACCTTACTAGATTCATTGAATATTTAAATGTATCTAGTCTATATTATAGACTAGATACATTTAAATATTCAACGAATCTAGTAAGGTGGAGTGTCTCTTATAAAAAGGACCAAAGGAAGTATTTATAAACAATAAGTTCTTACAATCGTCACATGTATATATATGTGACTGCAATCAAATAAACATCTGGAAGATTTACACTCATACAACATCATTATTGATATGAAAATAAATTATTATATAGACATTCATATTTAATGATCAAACATTAGTAATAAGTGTGGTCATATAATGGACGTCTTTGACATCAATCATTATCGACATAGATAAAATTAATAACTACTACATATGTACCACCACAAATATGCAATTGTTCGGCCAAACTGTATTTTCCTTTTGACCAACCATAATAATTCGCATGAACAATTACACATTACATCTTTTGTAATTCCGATTGAATCAAATTTACACAATAGAGATTACTTTTGCAACATGTTGGTCGTATCCATTTAGGATATCGTTTGATAATAATAATATTTCTTAAAAGTCCTTAGTGTGTGAACAAATTCATAATAAAACATAAGCTTTATAAATTTATACAAATTGCATGATTAAAAAAATTATTGTATAAAAATTAATAACAATAACCTCAAATAACATAATCCTACTAAATGTATAATTTCAAATCAGATAAATATTAAATATTTTTATATCCAAATTAAATGTCAAACAAATTCACATATGCAACAAATAATTCGTTAAATAAATTATTTTAGAATCAACAAAATCCATTCTAAAATCTAAAGTATCCAAAATTTAAAGAATCAAATCTTTAATTTTACCTTATAATTTTAAGAGATATTTAAAATATTCAAAAATTTCCATAAATAATATATAATAATTAAATATATATTAAACAAATTAGTATTTGTCTTATCCCTCAAAATCAAAATTCATGTGCACATTTTATGTGAATTAAATTAAGAGATAAAATAATAATTAAAAAAATCAAATAAAAAGATTTGATAATAAATTCTTTTTTTTTTAAAATTCAAAATCAAGAATCTAATCACCAAAATAAGATTTAAATTCAATATTTATCTTTTCTAAATAATTGACATAGATGTATATTTGTAAATATATTATTTATAGTCATAAATAAAGTGTTGAGAATCAAAATTCTTTAAAAGAAAATAGATTTTAGGATTCTCAATCATCAATCTTAATCATATATGTGATTTCAAATATATTCAGCATAATATATATTAAATGACATATCTCCCAAAGAAAACCAAAATTTTCACAAATACTCTTCTTTCAAAAATATTGAAATTTTAATTTTCAAACAAATCTTATCATATAGTTTCTATGTCAAATTCAAAACTTTCAATTATCACAAATATAATTTTATGAATTATAATTTAAAAATAGATTCTTACTATTATATCATTATTTTTAAATCACAATTATAATTCAAAATGTGATCACCAAAATAAATATTATTTAAATATATACCGTAACCAAATTTATTTTCAAGAATTTATACAAAAGATATGGAAGATCCTAATTTCATATAAATCTTTGGAAAATAAATATAACACACAAAACATAAACTCTATAGCAAGTATAACAAAAAAATACTCAAAAATTATCATTAAAATTTCATGCCTCATATATATATATATATATATATATATATATAAATCACGAATTTAAAATATATGTTTTCATTATCAAAAAAAAAAACATTGGTGTTTATAGGACAAATCTCAATAAACTAAACATGAAGACCTGCTCTGATATCACTTTTGGAATTAATTCAATAATAATTAATCACATATACATATACATGTTCTATATATTATATCATATACTTTAGTGCGAAATATAATAAATAATTATGAACATGTATATAACTATATGATCTACGACATGTTAGTATATGATATATGAGATTCCAGAAATACCTTGATCCATAAGATAAAAAAAACTTTTGACAATGATAATTATAATTCTGAAATGCAAAAGTGTAGAAACAAGTGACCGACACTTGTTGACTTGTGGATCTTCCTCAACTGGCACTCGTAAGGCCGTGAACACTCTCCAGATGGGAAGAAGATATTATTTTGTTTGTGTATAGTATATTGGGGACCATAGCATTTATATAGTGTGATGGCCGATTAAGATATAGATCACGATGACATCCACTCATATTTGAGTTTATATCCAGTTAATTAATTAATTAATTAAATAAATAATTTTTAAATAAAATTTAAATAGCCTTTTAATATTATTTGATCACATAATTATTTTAAAAACTTTATTTAATAAAATATCTAATATAATTAAATAAATATATTTGGCCACATGATTATTAGAATACTAATATAAGATTATATTATTAAAATATTTTAATAAATTATAGGCCAAATATGTTGATTTTGGTGATAATTCTGTCACTTCCACTATTAATGGAGCTCAAGGATATCAAGGTCAGTCATACGTTGCATAAAAAATATTTTAAATATTTTAGACAAACTAGAAATGACCGATTACGAGTTAAATGAGTCTTGTTCAATTTTATTAATGTTAAAAAAGTTTTAAGAGTGTCAGAATCAATAAAAAAAAATACATAGAACTTGATAATTTAGTATTGTAATTTGTATTCTATCTTTCTAGTGTCACTAGTTAAAAAAACTATATTTATAGACATAATCTAAAGTTATCATGTATGTGTAGTGACTGATGTTTAACAAACAAAATATGGGCAAGCAAGTGCTACCAATGGAATCATCATATAATTAATAAGGATGAACATACTCCCTACGACCTTAATCTATCATATAAATTTTTTTTATCTCTCTCTTACTGTTTGAAAGTTATGTTGTTTTCTAAAACTTTCATTATTGTGTTCTTATTGATTATAAAGATACACTATGATAGTATTTTATGGAAGGAAGAAAAAATTCATCAATTTATGAGACTGAAGAAGAAAGAAAAATCAATATAAAGATTCAAAATATATTGTAAGTAGGAAGAGAAGATGTTGGATGACATCACGTGGAAGCCATAACTTAGTTAAAATCAATAGTTATTTTTGGAGGATATCAAATTAAAAGAAAAAAGGGTTAAATTTTTAATGTTTTTGTTCCATTAACTATGTAAAATGCAACCTTTAAACTCTTTATTGCAAAACATTAATATATATTTGTTGCACATAGTTTTATTTAAAGTTTTTATTATTTATTTTTCTTTGTTGCTATTAAATAGTTATAATGTAGATGATATTTTTGATTTTTTTTTAATAATCATGTATTAAATTTTTTTTTTTGTAAATAACCGTGTTTCGGAAAAAATTACGCAAATAACCATATTTCAGATGACTCTTCAAAGGAGGAGCCATCTGAATTGCCGCCTACTTCCACTATTTAAGGGGAGGCGCCATCTTACTTGGCGCCTATGTGCTTAGGGCATGCCCTAAGCCAAGTGAGATGGCGCCTAGGTGTTATTTTAGGGCAAAATTTAATTTTTTTTTGTCCGGTGTGTTGCGTGTTGGATACAGGATCAACAAAATAGATTTTTTATTAAAAAAAAATAATTACATCCAACTGTATTACATTAAAAAACAGATGAAAAAAACAGATAAAAAAATAGAAAAAAAAAGATAAATCAGTGATCCCCCGGAACCCGGTAATGACCCCCGGTTCCGCATCCCCGTCCTCGTCTTTCCCGTGCTGGGTGTCGTCGCATTTCCTGCTGCGGCAGGGTCGATGGCCCAGCGAAGTCAATGCGGTCCGGATTCATAAAATCAGTCAGATCTCCATATCTAGAAGATCCGCTTTGGTACAGTCGGTTACCCATACCCTCAAAGTTTGGTCGTGTTGGCGGTGGGTGGGGTTCCATGGTGGGTCTGCAGCATTGATCGTCTGAGTACGGTGGGTAGAAAGGAAATGGATCTTGGGGTGTTTGGTATTGAGGATGTTGGGTGGTTTGGTGATATTGTGGTTGATGGTAGGCTGGGTCGGTTTGTTCGTAATCTTCCGACATTCCTATATCAGGGCTAAGGCTGGATGTTGAGGGGCCCATATTGGGATATACGGAAGACTGAAATTGTGTGTGGGGTATGCGGGTGTGCTGGTATTGTGATTGGTATTGTGGTTGGGTGTGAGGCATATCGGGGTATTGGTAGTGAGGTGGTGATTGTGGTTGGTTGTGTGGCATTTGAGTGTAATTGTGTTGTGGTGGGGACTGTGGTTGGGTGTTTGTGGGTCTGTTTCTTCTTGGGGGTTGGTGGGAGGTTGATGGGTTTTGGGTTTGTTGTTGGGGAAACGAGGCTTGTGCCCATTGTGTGCGTGGGTCAACCAAGTACCTTGGATGAGACACGTGCATTTCAGGGTTACTAACTGACCTGTACCAAGATAAATATTGATCCGTGTGTCGCATATTACCATGATTAAGGAAAACCGGGAATTGCAAGACATAGCGGTGACGCCTCTGCCACATCTTACACCATTCCGAAGCGAAGTCTTTCCAGTTGGTAAGACCCCACTGGGCGTCGACTTTTAAGATGCCATGGGGACAAACAAGTTGGATCACTTGGTATCTCTTGATGCATTCCGAACTGCATCTTCACACGGTCGTTGTGGTGCATCTCCATAATATTGAACCGAATGATTGCAGTCTTCGCGGTCCAAATTGTTGCATCCTCCGGGTTTGGATCATGGCCCAAACCCAAATATGGTCTCCAGACGAACTGCGATAAAATTTAAATCAGGTTAACGAAAGCGTAATGTATAAATAATTTAAATGAAGAAAAGTTTAAAGCTACGACGTACATCATCCGGGCCTAAGTGATCCAACATATTGCGGTATAGTGCGGCATTGAATCTTGGATTCTTGCCGTAATCCATACCCCTCACGCAGTACCTAAAGGAAATGAAAAACATTTTATTCTTAGCATATATTTGGTGAAGAGATGAATATTAATGAATGATATAACTTGATGACTTACTTTATTGCGTACGGGAAACCAAAAGTGTTGTTGTTGACGGGGTTTAAGGACTCCATCCTCCACCAACCCCAGGCTTGTAGTAAAAAAGCGCACCCATAAAATGTACATTTTTCCTTGACTGCATTTTTGCATAAGGAACTATATAGGTGGGCTAAAACTGCAGAACCCCAACTATATTTTCTTGTTTTTTCAAAATTTCTTAGTAAATGTAAATACATAAAATTTACACTATTTCCCGTACTTTCGGGAAATAAAAAGGTATCAAATAGTATCATAAGATAAGTTCTGGCTTTTACTACCCTGTCTTGCTCGGAGGAATTTTTGTTTAATTCCAAACTTGCATAATGACTTTTCAGCTCACAGAGTAGTATTCCCTGACCCCTCGCACCACCACCTTCAACCATATCCCTGCCAAACAGTTCTTCACACTGAGAGTTGGGTTGTTGAACCGACCCGTTCACGACCTTACCGTCGACAGGGAGACCTAGTAGCATGTACACATCCTCTAGCGTGATGTTACATTCACCTATTGGTAGGTGAAATGTATGGGTCTCTGGTCTCCATCTTTCCGACATTGCAAGAATGAACTTCGAGTCAATGGTGCAGTTGGAGATCTTTATGACATGTCCAAAACCTGCGTATTCCAGATATGGTACGATAAATGGGTTGGGAGCCAGGTAGTTGTGAGAACGGATTCTGAATCTTTTTGTGTCCTGAGTTCATAATGTAACATGTGTAAGATTAAGTAAGAAGAACAACGCATTATCTGAAGTATGAAAAATGTATAACCAAAAAAGAAACTTACAAATGCGGCAATGTTTTCCCTTGTGCCTCTGTGAGTATCGCCCATTGTTAGAAGAGCCATTGTTTAAAATGCTTGAGATTATGAAAGACTTAGGAAGAGATAGAGAGTATGATAGACTTAGAAAGTTTAAGAGATTATGAAAGATTTCGTAGCAGAGAGTGAGACTTGTGTGGGTGTGAGAGATGTATGATATGGTATGTATTTATAGGCAAATAAATTTCATATAGTGGTTGCTGGTGCTTGCGTGCATGCGAAGTGTCACTCTTGCAGGCTAGGTGGCAGCCTAGGGGGTTACATATATGCATGCATGTAAAAAAATGAAAGGTGTCACTCTTGCAGGCTAGGTGGCAGCCTAAGGATGTATCATGATTGGACAATAAGGGAGGCGCCATTGGACTTGGCGAAAGAGTACAAAAATGAATGGTGTCGCCACCCCAATTGGAGAATAAGAGGTGTCCTTGGTTGCAGGCTAGGCTCAGGCTACGTGACAGCCTTTGGGATGCCTTGCCTGAATGCATGTAACCCCATTGGAGGTGATGGGAGGAGACTTACAACATACAGTATAGGTGCAGAGTAGGCGCAGGCTAGGTGGCAGCCTAGGGGTTACATATATGCATGCATGTATCACGATTGGACAGTAAGGGAGGCGCCATTGGACTTGGCGAAAGAGTACAAAAATGAATGGTGTCGCCACCCCAATTGGTGAATAAGAGGTGTCCTTGGTTGCAGGCTAGGCTCAGGCTACGTGACATCCTTTGGGATGCCTTATCTGAATGCATGTAACCCCATTGGAGGTGATGGGAGGAGACTTACAACATACAGTATAGGTGCAGAGTAGGCGCAGGCTAGGTGGCAGCCTAGGGGGTTACATATCTGCATGCATGTATCACGATTGGACAGTAAGGGAGGCCCCATTCGACTTGGCGAAAGAGTACAAAAATGAATGGCGTCGCCATCCCAATTGGCGAATAAGAAGTGTCCTTTGTTGTAGGCTAGGCTCAGGCTACGTGACAGCCTTTGGGATGCCTTTCCTGAATGCATGTAACCCCGTTGGAGGTGATGAGAGGAGACTTACAACATATAATATAGGTGCAGAGTAGGTGCAGGCTAGATGGCAGCCTAGGGGGTTACATATCTGCATGCATGTATCACGATTGGACAGTAAGGGAGGCGCCATTGGACTTGGCGAAAGAGTACAAAAATGAATGGTGTCGCCATCCCAATTGGCGAATAAGAGGTGTCCTTTGTTGCAGGCTAGGCTCAGGCTACGTGACAGCCTTTGGGATGCCTTGCATGTAACACTATTGTCAGCCTTGGGGGTTGCATCCTTACTTAATTGAAATTTTTAGTCTTACGTTTATCATAACATTGATTCACTTAATCTGTCAAATCTTCCAACCTTCAAACGTTCTTACAATCAAACCTTCAAACCTTCAAACAATCAAACATACAAACCTTCGAATAACTCATAAAGTTCAAACATTCCAACCTTCAAACCTTACAACATTCAAACCTTCATACAATCAATAAACTTCAAACAACCTTCGAATCACTCATAAAATTCAAACATTCCAACCTTCAAACCTTCAAACAATCCTACGCAATGACCGTTGCACCACAATTTGTCGTCAAAGCACATTTCAACGGTGAGACATACATTTGTCCCACCGCTGGGTTTTTGTTTAGAGACACAGACAACATCTGATTTCTCTTAAACGGGAAAGCCAATTTCTCTTACTTCAAAAAAAGATTGGAGGCCAAACTTGAACGAGGCCCGGTGACCCAGATATTTTATCAGAATCCAGTTTTTTTGGAAACAACCAAGTAATTTTTTATAAGGTTGAAGTTCAAGATGACGAGGATCTCCAGAATATGTTTTCCAGCCATGTGTATTCTGGGTACGACTCTATTGAGTTGTACGTTATGCTGCGAGGGCCTCAGGTGACACAAGAGGTTGATCCTTTGGAGAATGAACAAGCTGAGGTAGACGCAGTTGATGATGAAGAAGAAGATGACGAGTTAGAGTTTGATGAAATGGTGAATGATGATTCCGACGATGATGGCATCCCTAGTATTCCTGCAAACGAAATCTACACACCACCTCCGCACATGACAAACTTCAACATGGGCGGAGATGAACCTTCTACTGACTTATTTTTCAATCCGTATATGCAGTCGGATGAAAATTTAAAATAGAAGGACAAGTTTCGTAACAGAGAGGAATGCATCAGAGCCATAAAAAAATTCCACATGCTCAACTCGATTGATTTTAAGATGGACCGTGTCAACCCGAAAAGGTACAAGATCAAGTGTGTCCACCCTGACTGTATGTTCAAGCTGACCGCATCATACAGATTAAGAGGTGACTGCTGGGTCATAGGTTTCATGACTACCCACACTTGTGTAAGTTCCACTCAATCACAGGACCACCGAAAACTCAACTACGATCTCATATGTCAAGAAATCCTACCCCTGGTCAGCAACGACCCATCTTTGAAGGTGAAAACAATCATCTCCCACATCACCACGGTTTTTAACTACACTCCGTCTTACCGTAAGGCGTGGTTAGCAAAGACTAAGGCGATTGAAAGGGTGTACGGAAACTGGGAGGAGTCATACCAAGAACTTCCCCGCTACCTGAATGCACTTAAGATGCATTCTCCAGGTAGTGTTTACGTTCTGGAAACAGTGCCAGCATACGCCCAAGATGATAGTCTACTAAACGACAACGGAATATTCAGTCGAGTGTTTTGGGAATTTCAACCATGCATCACAGGGTTTGCATCATGCAAACCAATTATACAAATTGATGGGACTTGGTTATATGGGAAGTACAAAGGCACGCTACTGATGGCAGTTGCACAAGATGGCAACAACAACATTTTCCCCATTGCCTTTGCCCTTGTCGAGGGGGAGACCGGTGGTGCTTGGAGCTTTTTTCTGAAAAATCTGCGGACACACGTGGCTCCTCAACCAGATCTCTGTTTGATCTCGGACAAACATGCCTCCATTGAAAGTGCCTACAATAATCCTGCAAACGGTTGGCATGACCCTCCTTCTACGCATGTCTATTGCGTTAGGCATATCGTCCAGAATTTCACGAGGGAGATCAAGGACAAAACATTAAGGAAAGCGGTTATGAATGCGGGATATGCATTGACACAACCCACATTCAAATATTACCGCAACGAGATCCGTTTGTCAAATCCGGAAGCCGGTAGGTGGATCGACAATATTCCGGTGGAAAAATAGACTAGGTCATACGACAATGGCCAAAGATGGGGGCATATGACAACAAATCTTATTGAATCAATGAATGGGGTATTCAAAGGCATACGAAACCTCCCGATCACTGCTTTGGTAAAATTTACGTATTTTAGGATGGCTGCGTTATTTGCCAAAAGAGGTGAAATATGGAATGCGGTGTTGTAATCTGGACAACTATGAAGTGAAAGCTGCATGAAATACATTAAGGCTGAAAGTGCTAAAGCCAACACTCATATGGTTATACGGTT
This sequence comes from Vicia faba, assembly GCA_948472305.1. Classification (NCBI taxonomy): domain Eukaryota; kingdom Viridiplantae; phylum Streptophyta; class Magnoliopsida; order Fabales; family Fabaceae; genus Vicia; species Vicia faba. The sequence goes on along the minus strand of OX451738.1, from coordinate 1,577,835,938 downwards.
TGACCGACACAACCACAACTTCATAGTGAAAGAGACAATCGACCACAACGAAGGCCTGCCAAGACAAGAATATAGGGTCATGCTACCTTCTCATTGGTGCGATTGTGGCAGGTTTCAAGCATTTCGTATGCCTTGCTCTCATGTCATTGCCGCTTGTGCTCATACCCATCAAGACGCGCTGCAACTTCTGTCAAACATTTACAAATCTGAAACGTTGCTCAATGTTTACAACAACAACTTTCCTTTGGTAGCAAAACCAGATTATTGGCCTGCATACGACGGCGAAATAGTGTGGCACAATGACCAAATGCGAAGGAACAAGAAGGGTCTTCCCAAAAGTAAGTGCATCACAACAGAAATGGACGATCTTGACAAGTTGGAAAGAAAGTGTGGTTTATGCCGTCAGGTCGGACACAATCGCAAAAATTGTCTGAATCGAGCGTCTGCCTCGACCACATAAAAATTGTAATACATAAAATCTTTCCTTAATTATGTTGTAAACATTAGGGTTTTTCGTTAACAGATTTTGCTACAATAAATATTGCGCGTACAAGAAAAATTAATGATATTCTGTCTACGAAATTACAACTGTTAACACAATTTCATCTGACCCATGCATCATCAACATTACATCGCTGTCTGTTTTGACTTCCTCCAACCATACATTAGGTCTCCCTGTCGCATGTGAGGTTGTTGTTCGTTTTCGCTGGATCCTTCGAATTCCCCCCCCCCCCCCCAATGTCTCCATCTAGCCATCACATCAACTCCTGCTTCAGACGCTCCATGGAGTGAATGTGCCAGAATTTCATTTTCATCACATGTTTCGTGGCGGAGAAGATAACGTAACCATCTCTGCTAAAAATCATAGGCGACGTCATGACGCAAATAACAGAGTAAAAAATAAAAATACAGTGCGAGAAAGTATGCGAAATTTCGGAGAAACAGACAAATTATTTATAAAACAACATTTTGCCCTAGTTTTGCCCTAGGAGCCAAGTGAGATGGCGCTTCCTCTCACTTTTAAGGAGCATGCGCTATCTCACTTGGCTAAAAGTGAAAGGAGACGCCAAGTGAGATGGCGCCTAGGGCAAAAGTAGGGGTGGAGGCGCCAATTCAGATGACTCCTCCTTTGTGGAGTCATCTGAAACATGGTTATTTACGATTTTTTTTTAATACATGATTATTGTTAAAAAAATTTCGATATTTTTGTGTTTCTTTCGTTGAATGATGATATATATATATATATATTCATCTTTTCTATGTAGTCATAGTGGAGAGATATAAATTATGGAGATGTTATTTATTGTATTTATTTTTCTTAATATTAATAATTAATTTAAAGTATAGGTCCAATTACTTAGCCATATATATATATATATATATATATATATATATATATATATATATATATATATATATATGACAACTAATGACTGAATTTTTTGTTCTGTCTATATGACAACTAATGACTGAATTTTTTGTTCTGTCTTATTTTTCTGGCCAAATTTAGTGGATATTGAAAGAAATTTAATTACCTGTCAACTCATTCTGGCCACAACATAAAAATTATTACTATTTTTTTGTTGCTATTAGATCATCAAGGATATGAGAAGTGCCATAATAATTCCAACACAGTGATTCTTCATCAAATAATTGATGATGCAGTTTAAAAACCAAAAACATCAAGAAAATATATGTTTTAATCTAATATTTATTAATTGTCGGTTATGTTTTCCTGTAATTTTGAAACTAAAAAGAAAATTGTAATATAATTATTTTAAGCATATTCTTGTTTTGGTTTAGAAACTTTTATTCATTTTTATTGTACAATATGATTATGACCCTATTTTATGATTTTTGATTTAATATTAATATTTGATTTTTATAATAATTATAAGTATATACTACAAATGATGTGGACTATATAAATGAATTTATTTTTTCTTTCAAGAGATTATAGACGATGTTGTGGCTCCTCCACATCTTGTCATTTGAAATATTAAAAATTTATTGATTGATAAAATCATATTAAAAATGAAATATGTTACATATTCAAAATAAATAATAATTAAATAATAATTTTATTAATATCAAATATTTTATTTTATACCATTTATAATATATTTATTAATTGATAAGATGTTAGTATTATTTTATTCCATTAATATTATTCAATAATAATTACAATACAATAGTAATTATTAATATTTCTAATTGATGTATATATAAAAAATGAACGAGCCATACAAATGATTGCCAAAATATACCATTAATTACAATAATATAATTTTTTTGTATAATTAATGCAAATAAACATATGTCATTGATAATCTATTATAAGTATATAAACATAAAGTATCCGATGGTTACAACATAATCCAAATGATTAGATGTTATAATTAGTCTAATTTCAAGGGTAATTAGGACTATTTAAATAATACTTGTATTGCATTTATTTAGTAATTAATAACACTGACGTGTCAATTCATATTTTTTGTTGCATTTTATTTTATTTTTATTTTATTATTACTTATCTACTACATGGTTGAGTGTCCTTTACACGAATAATTAATAGCAGCCTTCTCTTTCTTGAAATATGATGTGCCACAAAAATCAACCATTATACTACACAACTTCCAATCTACAATCTTCTAAACTGTTCAACTTTCAATATCTAAATCCTACACCATAAATATGCAAACGCCTAAACCTGCGAAATTCACTACCCTTCTTATTTCAAACTTCCGGTTGTACTACCCAGGTAGGTATGTTCTTTTATTTAGGGTTTGTATCATGTTTGTTCTATTTAGAGAGAATGTCTAAACTGTGTTTTTGTTTGTGCGTTGCTTTAGATGCCGTTTATTATTCAGTCTATGTTGTTTGCTTTCCGTTTCATTTCCCCTCTAAATCTTTCATTTTGTTTTTTTTGTTACAACTTCTAAATCAATCTATGGCTCGACCTATTGAAGTTGTTAAGGAAATCAACGAGTCAAAGGATTTAGAGTTCGTTTTTGTTCAACTTCTCAAATTTTGAATTTTCTAAATCTTTCCCAATTGATTAACTTCGTTGTTGTACCCCAAAATTTGTCCTCTCTCTTTTCAAGACTTTTCTAGCAAGGATTTTCAAAAGTTCAAGTTTGCACAAGTACAATTGGATTTTTAATTGGGCTTTCAAGCATCAAATCAAAGAAGAGCAAGTTTGCCTTGATTCATAAGCTTCAATTGGGCATTTGGCCTCCTTCGAGCAAGCTTTGTTTCACAAGCTTTGATTGGGCATTTGGCCTCCTTCGATCAAGTTTAATTCGTAAAGCTTTGAATGAGCATTGGATGCTTCATGCTTGTTTCGATCCACAAGACAAGGGCTTCCTTCATGCTAGCGTGCACAAGGAAATGGCTTCCCTCATGATAGAAGGCACAAGGCAATGACTTTCTTCATGGTAGCACCCACAAACCAGTGACCTCTTTCCTACTTGCTTTGATTCACAAGGAAAGGGCTCCCCTCATGCCAGCATGCACAAGGAAATGTCTTCCCTCATGCTAGCATGCACAAGGCAATGACTCCCCTCATGTTTGCTTCGATTCCATCTTTAAACCCTTCAACACATATAGTTTCTACACCATGACACACAATGGGTGGATTCGGAAGACACATATTTGGTGGCCCATTCGAAGAACATGAATTTGTTGGATTCTAAGAACACATATTTGGTGGTCCATTCAAAGAACATGAATTTGTTGGATTCAAAGAACACACAATTGGGGAATTCGAATAACCTACAATATGGTTCATTCGAAGGACATACAATATGATCCATTCGAAGAACATTCAATTGGTCCATTCGAAGGACAAAAAATGGGTCCATTCGAAGAACACACAATTGGTGTTTTGTCTTTTGATGAGTCTGGTTGAAGGCTGCTGAACAAAGTCCTATGTGCTGCCAAGTCCAAGTCTGTTGCACTGCTATGAAACAGTCTTGCACCAAGCTGCCACAACACTCCAAAACTGATGCAAAACAGTCCTGATATGCTGCTCCCAGTTTTGCACCAAATTGGCATACAATAGCTGCACCTCGAAGGCTATGAAGACAACATACCAAATTTGTTCAAATTTCATTTGTTTTCCCTCCCAAATCTCAGCCAAACTCTTCTATAAATAAGATGTTTCACAACACATCTAAGGGTGGATTTTTAGTGGCCGGAGAGGGATTTGTTGGCAAGGTAAAGAAAGGAGAGAACACTTAACACACTCTCAAACCCAGAATCAAAAACCCACATCTTTGCTTCTGTTCTTTCGAATCCATAACTAAAGAAACACAACACTTGTTTCTTTTCCTTCGAATCCAGAACCAAAGAAACATAACTCTATTTTTCTTTGCTTTCGAATCCAGAATCAAAGAAACATATACCCCTATTCTTTGCTTTTGAATTCAAGGATATCCAGGGAAATCACTCAAAGTCCAAAAGCACCACCTCCAGATTCAAGGTAAGTCTTCCTGACTTTAACCCTTTCGTTTCAAGCATGTAAATAACCTTTTGCTTATTTTTCATTTTTACCCTTTCGTTGGTTTGCTTTTCTTGTTCAAATATATGTTAGAAACTAACCTTTCGTTTCAAGCATCATTGATACCCTTTTGTTTGTTTTCATTTCTACCTTATTTGTTTGTTTTCGTTTCTAACCTTTTGGTTTTTCTTCTTCGTTTGTCAAAAACATATTAAGAACTAACATGACTATAAAACAATATTAGCATGGCTTCAACCCATGCTGATATTTAATCCCAAACGAAAGAAAACAAAAAAAAGAGGCTTGTGTGAATCAAAGGATGCAGGCTTTGATACACACAGGTTTGCAGGCCTAAACGAAGGACAAAAAGGGTGTGAATCGAAGGGTGCATACTCAAACTGACTTATAATCCCAAACAAAGGAAAAGTCTGTGATCGAAGGGTGCATACTCATACTGCTTCACAGTCTCAAACGAAGGACAAAAAGGGTGTGAATCGAAGGGTGCATAATGTTGTACCTCAAAATTTTCCCTCTCACTTATCAAGAATTTGCTCACAAGATTTCCTTAGCTCAAGACTGCACTAGAGTTTGATCAGCTCAAGATACCTCCTTAAGCACTGATGATCAAAATTAGGGTTTGAGTTTGCACAAGGAATTTTGAACTCCCAATGCCCCATATGGTTTTCATGGATCATTATGGACCCACAAGATTACTCATATCAAGTTTCAAGCCTTGGATCACATTTTTGCTCAGTCAAATATGCAGTTGACCTAAAAATCAACTATATTGGGGAAAAAGTCAACTATAGCCAATTTACAGTCAAACTTCATAATTTTTGATCCACATCAACATTTTAAACTCATATGTATCATTTGATCAAGTTTGGACCATAATTCCTCAAGAAATTTGATCAAATCTCCAAAAGGGCAAAAATGGTCAAAATTAGGGTTTTGACTAGGAAAGGGCAATTTCTGATTTTTGACCTAGCAAATGACCGATTGGTTTAAGGCATGATCCCAAGAGTCCAATTGCATCATTTTTACCTAACGACATGGTTCAAAACATTGCAAGTCCATTGGGTTGACAGATGAATTTTGCAGTCAACTGATTAAAAGTCAATTGTATACTGAAAAGTCAAACTTTGACTTTTTGGTCAAATTCAAATGCCAAAGATCACAATTCATAAAAACATGTAAAAATATGAAACTTATTCATCAAGAAATCAAAAATTTAAGATGTCATTTTGAAAAGTCAAAATTTCTAAACTTAGAAATTTTTCTAAGTGTTAGAAATTTCATGTTTCTTCACAACTTTGAACAAATTTTTCACCATGATGCAAGCTGATTCAAAATAAACTTCTAACATGAAAGTTGTATATCTCCATGAAATATACTACATTGCTTCACACAACTTCTTCCAAAAGTGCTTGGATCTCAAGTTATAATTTTATGAACACGTGGTCATGAAATAAAACACAGTGAAATTTTGCCCTAATTTTGCCCAACTTCATGGCACTTTTTCATATAGTTTCAAGGGGAATATTTAAAATCAATTCAAAGAAGAGTTGTAGAGAACATTACAAGCTTTCAAAAATGTCCAAGAACTCCTTGAAATCATTCTTGAGTAGGGAGAATCGAAGAGATGCAATTAGGGTTTTATCACTTGAATTACAAGTCATTTTGTGATGAACCAAATTCAAAATTCAAACTATGTTGCATAAACTCTACTTTGAAGGCCTCAAACTTGTTAGGCACTCCATAATTAATTACTTGCACAACTGTTAGAGGTCTCATTTCAAGCATTCAATGCATGGACATGCTTTATATCCATTTTAGGAAGAAAGTGTACATTACCATTTTGATAAAGTGCTTTTCTACACAAAACTTGTTCTTGAGCCCTGCACTTGTTCTCTTCTGATCATACATGTCTTACAATACATGATAAATGGTTTATACACTTACAATCACCCAACCAGTGCTTGTACTACACATCGAAACTTGGTTTCCCTCTTTTCTTCAAAATCAAGTAACCTAGCCAAAAGCTTGTAACTTGTAATTCTGATTATCCAAACTACTCCAATCCTTTTGCTTATACATAGACAAATTATTTGCCACAAAGGACACGGATTCTTAAGCCCTGAAAACACCTAGAACTCAGAATCACATTCCATACCTCCATTTTCACATAAACTGACCAAAAACTTGAAACTCATAACTCCCTCATACGTTTTCAAGCCTTTTGGTTCCTAAAGCTTCTAAACATCATTTAGAACTGATCCCACACCCTGTTACAGAACTGTAACACCATTAACACCATCCTCCATTTTCAAAAACAGAGCTTTGCACTTGGACTTCTTCAGAATTCCTCAGCCACTTCCAGCTCAAGCTAAGCATCCCATTAGCTTCCTGGAAACTTGAGGAAGCTAACCCAACCATTGGAACTCCTTGAAAGCTTCTCAAACTCCAAACTCGATACCCTCTTGCAAGGTAAGTGTTGTACCCCAAAATTTTCCCTCTCACTTCATCAACATTTTCCCATCACAAGACTCTTGGAGCTCAAGATCAAGTTAGGGTTTGCTCTGCTCAAGACCCCTCATTGCACTGTTGACCCAAATTAGGGTTTGAGTTTGCACAAGGATGTTTTGACCTAAAATGCCCAAAGTGACTTTCATGCTTCATTTGGACTCACAAGTTTATCCATACCAAGTTTCAAGCCTTGATTCCAATCTTTGCCCAGTCAATTAGACAGTTGACCCAGAAATCAGCCGTATTGGGGAAAAAGTCAACTATGGCCAATTGACAGTCAAACCTCATGATTTTTGACCCACATCAACATAATGAACTCATATGAACCATTTGGTCAAGTTTGGATCACAATTCCACAAGAAATTTGATCAGATCACCAAAAGGGCAAAATTGTCATTTTTAGGGTTTTGACTACACAAAGGCAATTTTTGACTGTTTGACTTAACCAATGGCAAACCAAGCTCACATATGGACTCAAGGACTCAATGGCATTGTCTTGACCCATTCAACAAGTTCATAAGATCCCAAATGCACAGAACTGACAGATGAATTTTTCAGTCAACTGATCAAATTTGACTGTATACTGAAAAGTCAAACTTTGACTTTTTGGTCAAAATCAAGTGCCAAGATTCATTTTTAATCAAGACATGTCAAATTATGAAACTTGTTCATCAAGAAACCCAAAATTGCAAATTAGGGTTTAAGATGAGAAAATTTCATAACTTATAATTTTTCTAAGTTATGAAACTTCCTTATTTTTCCCTAACTTTGTCCCATTTTTTCATCAAGATACAAATGGATTCAAACAAAACTCAAAACATGAAAGTTGTATTCCATTGCAAAATCTACAACTTTTATTCACAAAGTTTTCTCAAAGGAAGCTTGTAGCTCAAGTTATGACTTTTGGAATAAGGGTGCAAAACATTTTTAACTTAGAGAAATTTTGACCTATTCTAGGCAGGATTTTTGTCCAACTTCATGGCCACTTTTCACATGGTTCCACTTGGATTTTCAATTTTAATTACAAATATGGATTGTAGTAAACATTCCAAGCTTTCCAAATTGTCCAAGAACTTCTCAAACACCCTTGTGGTTAGAGAGAATCGAATTTGCAAAGTTGGGAAAAATTCACTTTTGTTCATAACCAAATACATGTTCATACATTGGCATTTTTCAAATCAGCATGCTTGGTACTTGTTTGCAGGCCTCTAAACCAAGTTTTCACTCCATAATTAAATGCCTAACTATTGTGTTCAAGCTTTGTTTTGTGCATTTGGTCATTACATGCAAGATTATCCCTTAAATAGAAAAAGCACATTTGCCATTTTTGAAAAGTAGTGCTTTATGTCAAGTTCATGATCTTTGAGGTACAAGCCAGATCTTTGAGGCAAGAGTTGGTAGGTGTGATACGGTGGGAGAACTGACTTGGGTTTTGCGTTTCTTTTCGCAAATGTTTCGGTTTAGCAAGAGTCGCCACCGACTTTTTATTTTATCCTAAGGAAAGGTTAAAAAGCACAGCAAAAACCTTTGAGATGTTTTCTTGGGTTCGGGGAGTAGATTATAGAAAGGGAAGGTATTAGCACCCTTTATATCCATGGTTATCCATGGGCTCTTAGTTACTTGCTTAGATCACTTGCCTTGCATTTCCAATTGTTTGAAATGGTGCTTTGTGTGTGGGTTTGAAAAATGTTTTGAAAAAGATGGCTTGTCTAGGCAACCCTTGTAACAATTCTTTACTCGAATGTTTTACAAAAGGTGTTTATCTTTTTGAAAATATGTTTCAAGGTTTTGAAAGTTGTTTTGTGATGTGTGTTTTGAAAAATGGCAAGGATTGTTTTTCAAGATTGGTCAAGTAACCAAGAGCTATCTACTCTAAATTTCTCAAAGATCTTTCCTATGTTTTAACCCTTTTAACAATATTGTTCCACCATTGTATTTGGCGGACAATCTTGTGTTAGGATGTTAACGGGACGGGCGCGGGTCATCGTTTAGACCATGATTACAATAGTGCCAAGTGTCTTTGGCAATTTTTCCTTTAAGGGACTTGATCATTTTTAGGTAACTTTCGAAAGCGTCATCGAGGGACTATGATAATTTGATTTGTTTTGTTTTGCCAAAGAAACTCAACATGCAACATGGCCCATTATTGAAGGCAACAAGTGGAGTAACCCTAAGGGGTGCAAGTGTGATTGGTGTTATCCATTTTCATGCTTTTTTTCTTTTGTTTAGTCAAGCTATTTATTATTTGATTTTTTGCATACAAACCCTAAGTCTATCATGGTATAATTAGAAAGCTTTAAAAATGTGGAATTTAAAGTCCTAAATTATTACAACATAATTATGGGGATGGGGGTACAAATGTTCAAATGGGGGATATTTAACAAGAAATTTAAATCTAAACTATTACATCCAAATTGAATATACAAGTTATTTTAATTATACAATAATTGAATAAATACAAATAAAAAAATGTAAAATGTATTATGCACAAAAATGTTTTTATGTGTATGTAAAAAGTATTTTTCATGTGACCTATAAAATATAAAAAAGTTAATTTTGGACATTTTCACATTTTAGGGCAAAACCCTAATTTTCTAAATAAAAAGTATTTATTATTTATTATATACAATATTTATTAATTATACACAAAAATAAATAAAAGAGAAGTATATTTGTAAAAAAAGTAATTTTTGAGGTCAAATATTAATAAAAGAAAAAATGTATTATTTTTATATTTTTATCCTAAATATTCTAATAAATATATATAAGTATTTATACTATGTATTAAATATATTAAATATACACAAAAATAAAATATTAATTATTTACAAAAAAAAGTATATTTTTTAGAAAATGTTTTCATAAAATGCAAATAAAAATAATAGCTAAAAGTATATATTTTCACATTATTTTTAAGGTTTTAAATAAAAGTATTATATTTATTTTATATATACAAGTGTAAACAAAACAAATAAATTCAAAATAAATGCAAAAATGTATAGAAAAATATTTTAAATATTTTTTATGTTTTGACAAAAAATAATAAGTCAGGAGAAAAAATAAAAAGTCAAAAATGATTAAAAAATCACACAATGGGCCAAGGGGGTGTAAGTGTAAAAAGGTGGTGTAAACAGAAAAAACAAATCAGGCCCAGCCCAAAGAGGCTTGTCTTCAACCTCCAGCCAGTTTCAAACACAAAAACGCGCGTTTTCTTCCATCCCTGCTATCTCTTGATCCTTTGACTTTCAACAAAAACTTACAACATCAATGTTATAGAGCATCATGTCACGATTCTAAACATATAAAGAAGTCGTTCTAACTCTCAGAAATGAGAGAGAATTTCTCCTCCCCCAATTCCTGACCTAACTTTTTTTCAATGTTCAGGTTCAAAATTCTCTCAGTACACACAACATAAATGAAAAGTAAGGATATAGGTAGTTTCAAGGCCATGAGTAGGACATACTTTCTTCACAAACTTAAGCCTAAATATGCTTGGATAGAGAGATGGAAGTTCAAACTTTTACCTGTTCAGCTTGAGTTGTGTACAACAATGGAGGCACTTTCAATGAAGTTTGAGGACTTGTACAGCTTGCTTGAGGTCCAGGGATGCTCTTCCAACCTCTAGCTTGCTTTGAAACTAACTGAATCGAGCTATGTAACTCAACCTGCACAACTGAAAAAATGAAAATGGCAAACTTGGTTAGGGGTGTTACAGTCTGTTTCCAAGGCTTGGGATAGTTTGTATGAATGATGTAGAATGTGTTTGAAGTGGTTTGGACAAAAACGCGCGAGGGAATGATGCTGGCCAAGTCAATCTGCAACATGGACTCTGTTTTGCAGAAAAAATGTGCTTTGATGGATGAGGAGGTATTGAGGGTTAAGGGCTCGTGTTCTAGGTTGGTTAGGGAGTATGCAATGTGTGGACAAAGTTTGTTTAGGCTCTTGCTTGCAGGAAGTGAATGTGGTACTAGTTTTGCAAAGTTTCTTCTTATCTAAGCAAAGTTTGTCAAACTTGATTATAGGCTACTATAGGCCCCTCAAACATGCTGCCTTTTCTCTCCTTGATAAGTGGGATTAGTCCATAAACTTGTGCCTAAAAGATCTGGCTTGTACCTCTTAGATTGTGAACTTGACATAAAGTGCTTCTTTACAAGAATGGCTAAAATGCTTTTTCCAAATATGGCTTAATCTTGCAAGTAATGGTTAAACACACAAAATAAGGCTTGAACACAAAGGATTGGCATTAAATTATTGAGTGTGGATGAGATAAAAGGCCTGTAATCTAGTTTGTGCAAGCTGAGTTTAAAATGCCAATGTTATGTTCTTGAATTTGGCCATGAACAAAGTGACTTTTGCCCATCTTGACAAATTCGAATCTCCCTAACCACAAGGGTGTTTGATGAGTTCTTGGACAATTTGGAAAGCTTGGAATGTTTACTAAAATCCATCTTTGTAATGCAAGTTGAAATTCCAAGTGGAAGCATGTGAAAAGTGGTCATGAAGTTGGGCAAAAATGCTGCCTAAAATAGGTCAAAAAATTTCTAAGTTAAGAATGTTTTGCACCCCTATTCCAAAAATAATAACTTGAGCTACAAGCTTCTTTTGAGAAAACTTTGTGAATAAAAGTTGTATATTTTGAAATGGACTACAACTTTCATGTTTTGAGTTTTGTTTGAATCCAAATACATCTTGATGAAAAAATGGGACAAAGTTAGGAAAAAATTAGGAAATTTCATAACTTAGAAAATTTCTAAGTTATGAAATTTCTTCATTTCAAACCCTAATTTTTAATTTTTGATTTCTTGATGAACAAGTTTCATAATTTGACATGTTTTGATGAAAAATGAATCTTGACACTTGATTTTGACCAAAAAGTCAAAGTTTGACTTTTCAGTATACAGTCAAATTTGGATCAGTTGACTGGAAAATTCATTTGTCAATCTTGTGCATTTGGGATCTTTTGAACTTGTTGAATGTGTCAAGACCATGCCATTGAGTCCTTGAGTCCATGTGTGAGCTTTATTTGCCATTGGTTAGGTCAAACAGTCAAAAATTGCCTTTGTGCAGTCAAAACCCTAAAAATGACCATTTTGCCCTTTTGGTGATCTGATCAAATTTCTTGTGGAATTGTGATCCAAACTTGACCAAATGGTCCATATGAGTTCATAATGTTGATGTGGGTCAAAAATCATGAAGTTTGACTGTCAATTGGCCATACTTGACATTTTCCCCAATACAGCTGATTTTCTAGGTCAACTGTCCAATTGTCTGGACAAAGATTGGAATCAAGGCTTGAAACTTGGTATGGATAAACTTGTGAGTCCAAAATGAAGTATGAAAGTCATTTTGGGCATTTTAGGTCAAAACATCTTTGTGCAAACTCAAACCCTAATTTGGGTCAACAGTGCAAGGAGGAGTCTTGAGTAGAGCAAACCCTAACTTGATCTTGAGCTCCAAGGGTCTTGTGGTGAGAAAATGTTGATGAAATGAGAGGGCAAATTTTGAGTATATTTGTACAAAGGAGACAGTCATCCTAGTGAGAGGATGTCGTCGTAAATATTGGAAAATTTATACAAAAGAAAGATGGCTATGTGAAACAATTCCATGGGATTCCATTCTGCTATAGCCTTCACAACTCTGAATATCTGTCCATTCAATGCTTCGTATGCCGATGACGGGATTGATCAGAAGCTTGGAGCTGGTTGATGAAGAGATTGTCCTTAAAGTGATCCGACGAGACATAGTCATACGCTTTAATTCCCTAACTTTTGCCTGAATCGCCCTTTCGGGTTTTCGATCCACCGGGAAACCCCTTTTTGCCCAAGCCTCCCTTTCGGGTTTTCAACTTGCAGGGTGTACATATTTTTTTGTTTTATCCCTAATTTTTGCCTGAACCGCCCTTTCGGGTTTTCGGTCCACCGGGATGCCCATTTTTGCCCAAGCCGCCCTTTCGGGTTTTCGACTTGTCGGGTTATTTTATGCGTAGTATCTTTTAACTATGTCTACATTCGCAGGGTGCATCAAATCGTCGCCGTCCATGGTGGTCAGAATCATTGCACCACCAGAAAATATGCTCTTGATCACAAATGGTCCTTCGTATGTAGGAGTCCATTTTCCCCAGGGATCACTTTGCGGCAGGATAATCCGCTTGATTACGAGATCTCCGACTTGATATACTTGACGTCTGACTTTCTTGTTGAAAGCCTTGATCATCCGTTTTTGATACGTTTGGCCATGGCAGACAGCAGCGAGTCGCTTCTCGTCGATCAAATTGAGTTTATCAAGTCGGGTCTGAATCCAATCATCTTCATTTAAACCTGCGTCCTTCATAATCCTTAGAGAAAGAATCTGAACTTCCATGGGCAGGACAGCTTCCATGCCATATACCAAAGAAAATGGGGTTGCCCTGGTTGAAGTACGTGCCGTCGTACGATATCCATGCAGAGCGAACGGTAACATCTCATGCCAGTCCTTGTAAGTGACTGTCATTTTCTGAATGATTTTCTTAATGTTTTTGTTCGCAGCTTCAACAGCACCGTTCATCTTCGGCCGGTAGGGAGATGAATTGTGATGATAAATCTTGAACTGTTCGCACAATGTGGTGATCATAGTATTATTCAGATTTGTACCGTTGTCTGTGATGATCCTGTCCGGAACACCATACCGGCATTATGAGGTTTTTCTTGATGAAGCGGGCAACCACATTTTTAGTAACAGAGGCGAAGGAAGCTGCTTCGACCCATTTGGTGAAGTAGTCAATGGCAACCAGGATGAAGCAATGTCCGTTGGATGCCGTGGGCTTGATCTCTCCAATCATGTCAATGCCCCACATTGCAAATAGCCAAGGAGCTGTCAGCACGTTGAGAGGAACCGGAGGAATATGAATCTTGTCAGCATAGACTTGACACTTGTGGCAAGTACGGGAATGCTGATGGCAATCTGCTTCCATGGTAGACCAGTAATAGCCTGCCCTTAGGATCTTCTTAGCCATTGTATGCCCGCTCAAGTGGGTGCCAAATGTACCGCTGTGCATCTCGGTCATGATTAATTCTGCTTCAGCTTTGTCTACACATCAGAGTAAAACACAATCATGGCTTCGTTTATAGAGGATGCCATTGCTCAGGAAGAACTTGGCAGCAAATTTCCTTAGGAACTTCTTGTCATTCACGGAAGCTCCTTCGGGATATTCTCTGGTCTGGAGATACCTTTTGATTTCGTGAAACCAAGGTTGTTCCACTATTTCTTCGGTATTAATCTCGTGACAATGCGCAGGTTCATCCATTCGCTCGATGGTGATTTGGGGAGCCTCGTTATCCCAGTTGAGTTTAAACATGGAAGACATTGTTGCCAGAGCATCTGCTAGCTGATTCTTTTCTCGCGGGAAATGCTCGAAGGTAATTTGCTCGAAATGAGGCAACAATGTTAGGACATGTTCTTTGTATGGGATAAGATTAGGATGCTTGGTATCCCACTCTCCTTTGATTTGACTGATAACCAAAGCCGAGTCCCCAAATACGATCAAAGATTTAATCCCCAAGTCTATAGCAGCCTTGAGACCAAAGATGCAAGCTTCATATTCAGCCATGTTGTTGGTACAGCTGAAGCAAAGTCGAGCCGTGAAAGGCGTGTGACAACCTTCCGGGGAAATGAGTACCGCACCGATACCGTTTCCAAGTGCATTTGAAGCACCATCAAAGTACAGGGTCCATCGGGATCCCTTTTCAGGCCCGTCATACGGTCCATTACCTTCAATGTTGTCCAAATTCATGATGTCCTCATCTGGGAAGTCAAATCTCATGGATTGATAATCATCGATAGCTTGATGAGATAGATGATCAGCTAGTACACTCCCTTTTATAGATTTTTGAGTGGTGTACTAGATGTCATACTCAGTTAGGATCATTTGCCATCTAGATATTCTTCCAGATAAAGCAGGCTTCTCGAAGATATACTTGATAGGATCCATTTTGGAAATCAACAAGGTGGTATGAGTCAGCATATACTGCCTTAGTCGGCGAGCAGCCCATACCAAAGCGCAGCAAGTTTTCTCGAGCAGTGAGTAGCGAGTCTCACAGTCGGTAAACTTTTTGCTAAGGTAATAAATAGCATGCTCTTTTCGACCAGACTCGTCATGCTGGCCCAAAACACACCCCATTGAGTTATCCAAGACGGTCAGATACATGATCAATGGTCTTCCTTCGACGGGTGGCATCAGAATAGGAGGTTCTAGCAAATACTCCTTGATTTTATCAAAAGCAGCTTGGCAATCGTCGTTCCATTTGACTACCTGATCTTTCTTCAATAGTTTGAAAATTGGCTCACAGGTAGACGTCAGATGAGAGATGAATCTGGCAATATAGTTCAAGCGCCCCAAGAACCCTCTAACCTCCTTTTCAGTACGGGGAGCAAGCATCTCTTGTATTGCTTTCACTTTTGTTGGATCGACCTCAATGCCTTTGTTGCTGACAATGAATCCTAGAAGTTTACCATGCCTAACTCCAAAAGTACACTTACTTGGATTCAGCCTGAGTTTGTACTCTTTCAACCTGGCAAACAGCTTTTCCAAGTGTTCAAGGTGTTCCTCCTCTGTTTGTGATCGAGCTATCATATCGTCTACATAAACTTCGATCTCATGATGTATCATATCATGAAATAAAGCTACCATGGCGCGTTGATAAGTTGCCCATGCGTTCTTCAGTCCGAACGGCATCACCTTGTAACAGAAAGTACCCCATTGTGTAACAAAGGTTGTTTTCTCCATGTCCTCGGGGGCCATTTTAATCTGGTTGTAGCCCAAGAATCCATCCATGAAGGAAAACACTTTGTGCTGAGCTGTGTTGTCGATC
The DNA here is from genome assembly GCA_948472305.1 of Vicia faba. Classification (NCBI taxonomy): domain Eukaryota; kingdom Viridiplantae; phylum Streptophyta; class Magnoliopsida; order Fabales; family Fabaceae; genus Vicia; species Vicia faba. The sequence continues at coordinate 1,577,820,065 of OX451738.1, read as the reverse complement.
AAAATGTCAATGTGCAGTAGCGGAAAATCATCTTTAGGGCTGGCCCTATTCAAATCTCGGTATTCCACACACATTCTGACCTTGCCATCTTTTTTAGGAACTGGCACGATGTTAGCAACCCATTGTGGATAGGATGTAACAGCCAAAAAGCCAGCGTTGAATTGCTTCATCACTTCTGCTTTAATCTTCTCAGACATGTTGGGCCTCATTCGGCGGACTTTTTGCTTGATCGGTGGACAATCCTCTCTTGTAGGGAGACGGTGAACCACGATGTCTGTGTCTAAACCCGACATGTCTTCATAAGACCAGGCGAAGATCTCAACGTATTCATTTAACAGCTGTATCAGACGCTCCTTGACACTTTGTTCCAGATTGGCACCCACTTGTACTTCCTTCCGGTCTTCCTCTGTTCCTAAGTTGACAGTTTCCAACAACTCTTCGTGAGGCAAGATGGCCCTTTCCTCTTGCTGTAGAAGTCTGGCTAATTCCCATGGTACTTCACAACCTTCTTCATCTCCATACTCAGCCTGATTGACCAGATCTTCAGAGTTATTGAAGGACATAGCAGAATAGTCACCCCTAGAATCCAGAGTGGATGGGTACCTGCATTTGTGAGTGTGGGTGTGTGTAAGGGATAACCATCCTTAAACAAAAAATGCAAAAGGAAAGAAAATGAACACAACAGTTTATCAATGAAAAACGTCCAATGAATCATTAAACATGGCATATGGATATGAAGATAATCAAAACCCTTACAAATGGACCTACATGCCCCGGGCAAGGCATGAGGTGAAAAAGTAGTGTACGGATTGTTCAAAAGTAATTATTACAGACCACAGGAAATGTTTGACAGATAATTACTGATTAATAAAAGTAATGGGGACAAAGTCCTTTGCCTCCCAGTTGCGTAGTCCTCCTTCGATGGTTGGGTAGATCCAATCTTCAATGTTGGCCTCTTCGTCTTCACCTTCCAAAGCATTGATCCCATAAAGAGAGATCTTGATGGGTGTTCTTTCAACCTTTGAGCGGCGCATAGCTTTCTGCCCCGCAGCAGTGAATCCTAATCCAAACTTGTCTGTTTTGTGCGGAATATCAGGCAACTTCCCCCATGTTGAACTCTTCCCTTCCTTCATTGCGGCCTTCGCGTCTTTTAGAGATGCCATCCTGGCCATCTGCTTTGGTACCTCGGCTACCACTTTTGCTACTGCCACTTCAGGAGAGACTTCCTCGAAGTGCTGGAATGGTGTCTCAATGAATTCACCCTCTACCTCTACATACCGAAAGGAGTTCAGGTGGCTGATCATATATTCCTCTTAACCGTGGACGGTTATGATTTTTCCTTTGACAGGGTATTTCAACATTTGATGTAAGGAAGAGGTAACCGCCCCAGCATTGTGTATCCATGGTCTCCCCAATAAGCAAGAGTATGACGGACGGATTTCCATCACATAGAAAGTTGAGGGGAACACTTCTGTGCCAACCTTAATGGGAATGTCCACCTCCCCATGTACCATTCTCTTTGACCCGTCAAATGCCCTTACAATGATATTACTTGGCCTTAACTCCAAGCCTTCACAGTCTAAACGGTCGAGAGCCTTCTTAGGCAGCACGTTTAGAGAAGAACCAGTGTCGACCAGAACATGGGCCAGAGTAGTTCCTTGGCATTCTACTGACACATGTAATGCATCGTTGTGTTTTCTTCCTTTTGAGGTCAGGTCAGCATCAGAGAAACCTAAACCGTTGTCTGCTGTAAGACTGGCTACACAGTCTTGGAATTGGTCGGCAGAGGTTTCCTGGGGCACATGGGCTGTCTTCAGGAATTTTATCAATGCTTTGGCGTGCGCCTCTTAACAAAGCAGCAATGCTAACATGGAGATTTTCGAGGGGGTTTGCCCCAGTTTCTCTACCATGTCATAATCACTCTTTTTAATTATCTTCAGGATCTCCTCCATCTCTTTCTTAGAGGTTTCTAGGATGACCAAAGGTTAAGCCCTCGTCATGACGAGCTCATCTTGGATCCCTTTCCCCTTATCAACAGAAGTAGGAGGGACAACAACAGGAATAACAACATCTTCAATCAACAGGGTTCTGGCGGAAAGGTTTATCGGTGCAGGAATAACTTTGGCAGCAGATGAGGGTCCAAAGATTGCCTTTGGGGGGGCAATCTCTGGAGAAAATATTCTCCCACTTCGGGTGATCTTGCTTGTGCCGGCAATGTTTCCAATGCTGGCATCTTCTTCATCAGAGCTTCCTTCGGTTACTTCAACTTGTTTAATACCATGGTAGTAGATTTCTCCACCGTAGTTCCATGGTATTGATTTTTCAGAACTGTAGGGGACAGACCCTGGCATAGTTATCTTCAGAGGAACAGACTTTGTAGCGGATGTAATCTTAACAGGCTTTTTGACGGCATTGGAAAGATTGGCGTGAATGGTGATAATTGAAACATCTTCAGTAGGGGTTGGAATAGCAGGAACTTTTTCAAACAGAATTTGTTGACTGTCCATTAGGCTATGGATGCCTTTCTTCAGTGATGGTCAATCGATTGGCAGAGAGTAAGAACAGTAGCAGTCTTCTTTGCATCCTGGGAAAATCCCAGCCCTTAACAGATTTAACTTGATGGTTAACAGCGGAGTCATCAGGTCATTGACATCAGAAACATACAGATCTTCCTTAATAGCATGGACATTTCGACCATGCTTCGGCATCAGAGCAGATATTACGTTTGGCTTCTCTGGAGCATCGAACTCAACCTCCTTCGCCTCTATCAAGTCTTGAATTTTATGCTTAAGTGCCCAGCAATCGTTGGTGTCGTGTCCGACACTGTCAGAGTGATAGGCGCATTTAGCATTGGGATGATAATGCAGAGAAGATGTGTTCACATTTTTTGGTGCCTCTTTGATAGTGGCGAGATTCAACTTCAACAGATGGGGAAGCACTTGCGCTGGCGTCATATTGATGCGGGTGAACTGCCGTTGTGGCCGTTCCACCCGTTGCTGATTTGGTCTGGACTGGTTATAACGAGGCTAATCATTTGATGGATTTTGGATCATCACGGCCCCCACAGTCGGTCGGCGCTCAGTCTCCCCCGCTCTTCTCTGAGAGTACACAACAGCCGTTTCCTTCTTCGCCGGAAATGATTTCTTAATAGTCGTAGATGCAGAGGCATCCTTCTGAATCTTCTTATTCTTGATACCGGCTTCTATCCGCTTGCCAGTCAGAATTAATTTAGTAAACCCTGCGGAAGATCTACCGATCAGATGGTTAAAGAATGGACCAGACAGGGTCCCCAGGAACATATCAACAAGTTCTCTATCAGAAAGAGGTGGCTGCACTCTTCCGGCCAGATCACGCCACTTCTGGGCATACTCCTTGAATCCCTCACCTGAGGCCATCCCTATACTCTGTAGCTGAGTACGGGTTGGCGCCAAGTCAGAGTTATACTGATATTGGCGATAAAAAGCAGCTGCCAGATCCTCCCAACTATGTATCTCTGACCTTTCCAGCTTGTAAAACCAGTCTAGCTGAGTGCCAGACAGGCTATCTTAAAAGAAGTGTACCCAAAGATTTCTGTCGGAAGTGTGAGGTTGGATTCTTCGGACATACAACCTTAGGTGCATCTTTGGGCAAGACAACCCGTCATATCTTGCAAAAATTGGCACTTTAAACTTCGGGGGGGTCACAATTCCAGCAATTAATCCCAAATCTTCGAAATCTAAGCCGGGATCTCTCTGCAGCTCCATAGCTGCCAACCTGTCTTCCAAGTTTTTGTATTTATCATCGGCGGGCGGGTATTGTTGCTCTGAGTAGTCTTCGTCTTCCTCAGCCTCTTCTTCTTCAGCTTCGGATTCGGAAGGTACCGCAGCCCCTTTTCCTTTACTGGTTCCCTCTTCAGACGTAGGGGGAAATTCAAGAACTCTTCTGGCTTCACCCTCAAACCTTCTTCCCAGGGTAGCCACCCCGACTCTTTTTTTCTTCTTTTTCACTTGCTCTTTGTTCCCAAGCAGGGCTTTTAGATCCTCCTGACCCTTTGCCAAGGTCATCAGGAGATGTTGAAACTGTGAGTTTTGAGACTGCAAATCCTTGACCGTTTGTTCGAGATCCATCTTACTGAAATAAACAGCAGAAAGATAAGGAAACCTGGTGTGGAGACCTGCTTATGCGCATGATGAATGATATGCTTATTTATGCAATGCATTCAAGGATTTAGAAATTCACAATTGTCGCAGACAAAAAGAACACACGTCATATTAATAAGAAGAGATTTTGTTAGTACATAAATGCCCCATGGGCCAAATATTACAAAAAACTTCTCAAGGTAAAAAGACGTTGCGCATCCTCTTTGGTGCGATGTAGGTGTTGAGGGTCTCTTTCTCATGGAGTCGGCGGGTAAGCTCCAAAACCTTCTTCTCACTGGCGTAGAAGCTGGCTTCAAAAGTATTCCGTTCCTCCTTGAGTTGGATCCAACTCTTCTGCATCTCCTCCCATGATGTTGGCATGTCAGGATACATGATGGTGTAGGGAACCTCTCCTTCCTTAACAGGCTCTTTAATCACAGGGAGAACATGAGGGTAAGGCATCATTAGACTCTGGGCTCGGGTTCGTACCCACTTGAGATAAGGCTCAAGAGGGATGGAGTTCTTGTACCCCTGTGTCTTGCTGTCTACCTTGTTAGGCGTCCTCCAAGCTCTGATGAATCTTTGGCGAAGTCCTTGCGCATCGTTGTCGAAGTCAAAAACTAGGTCAGGAATCAACATGTCGTGAGGGCCATCCCTCTGTGCATATCCAAATTGTCTCAAAGCTAGACAAGGGTTGTAGGTAATGCCTCCTCTAATGCCAAGTAATGGAACATTAGGTAACTCTCCACAACTATCGACGATGATGACATTTTCTCTGGACCGAGAACACCAATGTACATCAGAGTGAGTGAGGGTCATCAATCGTTGTGACCACCTTAAGCCTTGGTCATTCTTCAAAACAGATTGTGGAAGGTGCGGAATAAACCACCTTACAAGGAGAGGAGTACAACACATGAGAACACCCCTCTTTCTCATTGTTCGTGTGTAAAATGAGTGAAGAATGTCCCCAAGCAATGTTGGTATGGGATTCCTGGATAGGAAGATCTTGACGGCATTGACGTCTACAAGCTGGTCAGGATTTGGGAACAGGACCAATCCATAAATGAGGAGTGCCACAATTTCTTCAAAGGCTTGTAGATCCAATGAATTCCAACACTCTTGTGCCTTCTCAAACAAGAATTTTTCCAAGAAGCCTTTAACACCGCTTCTAGTTTCCCAATGCCCCTTAATGTCAGATGGTTGCAAGTGTAGTGCTTGAGCAACATCTTCAGGCTTTGGTTCTTTTTCCGTACCGTTGTAGGGTAGTTGATTAAGAATTGGAATTCTCAAGAGTTGAGAAAATTCCTCCAAAGTGGGCACCAATTGGTAGTCGGGGAATGTGAAACAGTGGGGAAGAGGGTCAAAGAACTGGAACAACACTTTCACCATGTCCTCTTCAATGCTGGTGTTGACTAGGCTGAGTAGTCTACCATGTCTTTCACTGAAGGGAGAGCTTTCCAGAATTCTGGATGTGAGCTCTTTAAGTTGAGGAGGGATTCTCACAAGGTTAACTTGGATAGTTTTCCTGCGAAGAATTTCCATGACCTACAAAACAAGAACAAAGATGAAGATCCAAACCCTTGAAATGGTTAGTGTATGCATATGATGCTTTATGATGTTCATGATGTATGCACAAGCATATGTACAAGCAATTCACACAGAACCCTAGTTTCAGGCTTGCATGAGGTTTCATAGGTAAGTACCCTCTTGAGTGTAGTTGGCTTAAAAACCTGTCCTATAAATAGTAACCGGGTTCTAAGGAGCTCAATATTACTGGATTGTTTTCCATGTTCATTGTTTTGGTTTAGCCACTTAACTAGCGACCAAAATATTCCAAGAAAACAACCCTCAATGAGTGTAGTATCGAGTATCTACCAACTTCGGACTGCACCAAAGCCGGTCATCTCACTACCCCTAATAAAAGGCCAAGATGGTCAAGTAAGGTTCTAGGTCATTAGTGCTTAGTGACATCACTCAGCGGCCCCGTACTCTCCTTGATTGAACTCAAGGGTTACCGATACTCACAAACATGTCGCACTAATATAGCTATTGCTTCAACCGTGTTGGTATACCCCACACAGTTTCCACAACGTATTGCTATCTATGAATGTTTCCCCAAATCCGGGTGTAGGATTTCAAGCCCAAACAAGAGAGCCAAGATGTAAAGCAATCAAAGCAAACAATTAGTCATGCAAAAGGGTGATCTAAGCCCTAAGGTTACTCCACTTTCAAAATCTATCCCCAGCAGAGTCGCCAGTTCTGTGATACGGTGGGAGAACTGACTTGGGTTTTGCGTTTGTTTTCGCAAATGTTTCGGTTTAGCAAGAGTCGCCACCGACTTTTTATTTTATCCTAAGGAAAGGTTAAAAAGCACAGCAAAAACCTTTGAGATGTTTTATTGGGTTCGGGGAGTAGATTATAGAAAGGGAAGGTATTAGCACCCTTTCTATCCATGGTTATCCATGGGCTCTTAGTTACTTGCTTAGATCACTTGCCTTGCATTTTCAATTGTTTGAAATGGTGCTTTGTGTGTGGGTTTGAAAAATGTTTTGAAAAAGATGCCTTGTCTAGGCAACCCTTGTAACAATTCTTTACTCGAATGTTTTACAAAAGGTGTTTATCTTTTTGAAAAGATGTTTCAAGGTTTTGAAAGTTGTTTTGTGATGTGTGTTTTGAAAAATGGCAAGGATTGTTTTGCAAGATTGGTCAAGTAACCAAGAGCTATCTACTCTAAATTTCTCAAAGATCTTTCCTATGTTTTAACCCTTTTAACAATATTGTTCCACCATTGTATTTGGTGGACAATCTTGTGTTAGGATGTTAACGTGACGGGTGCGGGTCATCGTTTAGACCATGATTGCAATAGTGCCAAGTGTCTTTGGCAATTTTTCCTTTAAGGGACTTGATCATTTTTAGGCAACTTTCGAAAGCGTCATCGAGGGACTATGATCATTTGATTTGTTTTGTTTTGCCAAAGAAACTCAACATGCAACATGGCCCATTATTGAAGGCAACAAGTGGAGTAACCCTAAGGGGTTCAAGTGTGATTGGTGTTATCCATTTTTATGCTTTTTGTCTTTTGTTTAGTCAAGCTATTTGTTATTTGATTTTTTGCATACAAACCCTAAGTCTATCATGGTATAATTAGAAAGCTTTAAAAATGCGGAATTTAAAGTCCTAAATTATTACAACATAATTATGGGGATGGGGTTACAAATGTTCAAATGGGGGATATTTAGCAAGAAATTTAAATCTAAACTATTACATCCAAATTGAATATACAAGTTATTTTAATTATACAATAATTGAATAAATACAAATAAAAAATGTAAAATGTATTATGCACAAAAATGTTTGTATGTGTATGTAAAAAGTATTTTTCATGTGACCTATAAAATATAAAAAAGTTAATTTTTGACATTTTCACATTTTAGGGCAAAACCCTAATTTTCTAAATAAAAAGTATTTATTATTTATTATATACAATATTTATTAATTATACACAAAAATAAATAAAAGAGAAGTATATTTGTAAAAAAAGTAATTTTTGAGGTCAAATATTAATAAAAGAAAAAATGTATTATTTTTATATCTTTATCCTAAATATTCTAATAAATATATATAAGTATTTATACTATGTATTAAATATATTAAATATACACAAAAATAAAATATTAATTATTTACAAAAAAAAGTATATTTTTTAGAAAATGTTTTCAGAAAATGCAAATAAAAATAATAGCTAAAAGTATATATTTTCACGTTATTTTTAAGGTTTTAAATAAAAGTATTATATTTATTTTATATATACAAGTGTAAACAAAACAAATAAATTCAAAATAAATGCAAAAATGTATAGAAAAATATTTTTAATATTTTTTATGTTTTGACAAAAAATAATAAGTCAGAAGAAAAAATAAAAAGTCAAAAATGATTAAAAAATCACACAATGGGCCAAGGGGGTGTAAGTGTAAAAAGGTGGTGTAAACAGAAAAAACAAATCAGGCCCAGCCCAAAGAGGCTTGTCTTCAACCTCCAGCCAGTTTCAAACACAAAAGCGCGCGTTTTCTTCCATCCCTGCTATCTCTTGATCCTTTGACTTTCAACAAAAACTTACAACATCAATGTTATAGAGCATCATGTCACGATTCTAAACATATAAAGAAGTCGTTCTAACTCTCAGAAATGAGAGAGAATTTCTCCTCCCCCAATTCCTGACCTAACTTTTTTTCAATGTTCAGGTTCAAAATTCTCTCAGTACACACAACATAAATGAAAAGTAAGGATATGGGTAGTTTCAGGGCCATGAGTAGGACATACTTTCTTCACAAACTTAAGCCTAAATATGCTTGGATAGAGAGATGGAAGTTCAAACTTTTACCTGTTCAGCTTGAGTTGTGTACAACAATGGAGGCACTTTCAATGAAGTTTGAGGACTTGTACAACTTGCTTGAGGTCCAGGGATGCTCTTCCAACCTCTAGCTTGCTTTGAAACTAACTGAATCGAGCTATGTAACTCAACCTGCACAACTGAAAAAATGAAAATGGCAAACTTGGTTAGGGGTGTTACAGTCTGTTTCCAAGGCTTGGGATAGTCTGTATGAATGATGTAGAATGTGTTTGAAGTGGTTTGGACAAAAACGCGCGAGGGAATGATGCTGGCCAAGTCAATCTGCAACAGGGACTCTGTTTTGCAGAAAAAATGTGCTTTGATGGATGAGGAGGTATTGAGGGTTAAGGGCTCGTGTTCTAGGTTGGTTAGGGAGTATGCAATGTATGGACAAAGTTTGTTTAGGCTCTTGCTTGCAGGAAGTGAATGTGGTACTAGTTTTGCAAAGTTTCTTCTTATCTAAGCAAAGTTTGTCAAACTTGATTATAGGCTACTATAGGCCCCTCAAGCATGCTGCCTTTTCTCTCCTTGATCAGTGGGATTAGTCCATAAACTTGTGCCTAAAAGATCTGGCTTGTACCTCTTAGATTGTGAACTTGACATAAAGTGCTTCTTTACAAGAATGGCTAAAATGCTTTTTCCAAATATGGCTTAATCTTGCAAGTAATGGTTAAACACACAAAATAAGGCTTGAACACAAAGGATTGGCATTAAATTATTGAGTGTGGATGAGATAAAAGGCCTGTAATCTAGTGTATGCAAGCTGAGTTCAAAATGCCAATGTTATGTTCATGAATTTGGCCATGAACAAAGTGACTTTTGCCCATCTTGACAAATTCGAATCTCCCTAACCACAAGGGTGTTTGATGAGTTCTTGGATAATTTGGAAAGCTTGGAATGTTTACTACAATCCATCTTTGTAATGCAAGTTGAAATTCCAAGTGGAAGCATGTGAAAAGTGGTCATGAAGTTGGGCAAAAATCCTGCCTAAAATAGGTCAAAAAATTTCTAAGTTAAGAATGTTTTGCACCCCTATTCCAAATATCATAACTTGAGCTACAAGCTTCTTTTGAGAAAACTTTGTGAATCAAAGTTGTAGATTTTTCAATGTACTACAACTTTCATGTTTTGAGTTTTGTTTGAATCCAAATACATCTTGATGAAAAAATGGGACAAAGTTAGGAAAAAATTAGGAAATTTCATAACTTAGAAAATTTCTAAGTTATGAAATTTCTTCATTTCAAACCCTAATTTGTAATTTTTGATTTCTTAATGAACAAGTTTCATAATTTGACATGTTTTGATGAAAAATGAATCTTGACACTTGATTTTGACCAAAAAGTCAAAGTTTGACTTTTCAGTATACAGTCAAATTTGGATCAGTTGATTGGAAAATTCATCTGTCAATCTTGTGCATTTGGGATCTTTTGAACTTGTTGAATGTGTCAAGACCATGCCATTGAGTCCTTGAGTCCATATGTGAGCTTGATTTGCCATTGGTTAGGTCAAACAGTCAAAAATTGCCTTTGTGCAGTCAAAACCCTAAAAATGACCATTTTGCCCTTTTGGTGATTTGATCAAATTTCTTGTGGAATTGTGATCCAAAGTTGACAAAATGGTCCATATGAGTTCATAATGTTGATGTGGGTCAAAAATCATGAAGTTTGACTGTCAATTGGCCATAGTTGACTTTTCCCCCAATACAGCTGATTTCTAGGTCAACTGTCCAATTGACTGGACAAAGATTGGAATCAAGGCTTGAAACTTGGTATGGATAAACTTGTGAGTCCAACATGAAGCATGAAAGTCATTTTGGGCATTTTAGGTTAAAACATCTTTGTGCATAGTCAAACCCTAATTTGGGTCAACAGTGCAAGGAGGAGTCTTGAGCAGAGCAAACCCTAACTTGATCTTGAGCTCCAAGGGTCTTGTGGTGAGAAAATGTTGATGAAATGAGAGGGAAAGTTTTGGGGTACAACAGTAGGCAAATCCCACTGATCAAGAACAAAGTGTGCAACATGCTTGAGAACTTGGTACAGGCCTATATCACATTTACACTTTCCTTGCTTACAGGAGAAGAAACTTGGCAAACCCATACAGAACTCTCATTCCTGTAAACACCAACCAAAGAAAACTTTGTTCTCATCTTACATACACCCTAACTGACCTAAAACACGATCCCTTCATCCTCAATACCTCCTCATTCACCAAAACACCATTTTTCTGCAAGAAACAGGGCATCCCTGCAGATTGAGTTGCACAACTCAGTTTGCTCGTGCGTTTTGGCCAAAGCTTGTTCAAACACATTCCCTACCGTCCATTGAAGCTATCCCAAGCCCTAGATACCAACTGTAACATCCCTAACCTCTGTTTCCATTTTCATTTTTCAGTTTTGCAGGTGAACTTCCATAGCACGATTCATAGTGATTCAAAGCAAGCTAGGTGTTGGAGAAGCATCCTTGGACTTCAGGCAAGCTGTACCAAAACTCAAACTCCATTGAAGACACCTCCATTGCTGTATACGATTCAAGCTGAAACAGGTAAAAACATGAACTTATATCTCTCAATATAGGAAGAGTTAGGCTTAGGTTTGTGAATGAACCATGTTCTCCTCATAGCCTTGAAGCCATTCATGTATTTACTTTTCATTTATATTAAGCATGCTGTGAGAATTTTGGCCATGAACATTGAAGAAAAATTAGGTCAGAAATTGGGGATGAAGAAATTCTCCCTCGTTTCTTAGAGTTAGGTCAAGATTTTTATATGTCTGAATTCGTCTCTTGATGCTCTACATTATTGGTGTTATGAGTTTTTGTTAAAAGTCAAAGAATCAGAAGTTTGAACGAAGCATAGAGGGCGCGCGTTTTTGACACAGAAGCTGGAGGTTGAAGAAGGCTGACTTGGGCTGGGCCTGAGTTGGTTTTTGCTCTTTGTACACTTTTTTCCATTTTGCACCCCCTTGGCCCATTATGTGAAATACTTATCATTTTTGCATTTTTCTTTTTGATTCTGATTTTATATTTTTATTCAAACATGAAAAAACACTAAAAATATTTTTCCTCATTTTTTTGCATTTTATTTGGCATTTATTTGTTTTGTTTAATATATGTATGTAAATAAATATAAAAACCATTTTATTTAAAACCCTAAAAATAATACAAAAATAAATATTTTTCAGTTATTATTTTTTGTTTACATTTTGAAAACATTTTCTAAAAATATACTCTTTTTTTTGTAAATAATTAATATTTTACTCTTGTATATATTTAATATATTTAATATATAATATAAATAATTGCATATATTTAGATATTTAGGACAAAAATATAGAAATAATACATTTTTATTTTTTATTAATATATGACACTAAAAAACACTTTTTTTACAATATACTTCTTTTTTTTATATAATTAACAAATATTGTATATAATTAATAAATAAATACTGTTTATTTGAAAATCAGGGTTTTGCCCTAAACCATAAAAATATTCAAATTTGACTTTTTTATTTTTGTTTATATTTCACATGAAAAAAATACTTTCACATACATAAAAATCTTTTTGTGCATAATACATTTTGCATATCTATTGTATTTATTCCAATATTGTACAATTAAATATTTGTCTATTCAATATGGATGTAATAGCTTTAGATTTAATTTCTTGCCAAATATCCCCCCATTCAAACATTTGTACCCCCATCCCCATAATCATGTTGTAATAATTTAGGACTTTAAGTTTCCGCATTTAAAAGCTTTCAAATTATGCCATGATAGACCTAGGGTTTGTATGCAAATCAAATAACAAATAGCTTGACTAATACAAAGACAAAAATGCATGAAAATGGACAACACAATGCACAGTTGCACCCTTAGGGTTACTCCACTTGTTGCCTTCAAAAATGGGCCATGTTGCATGTTGAGTGTCTTTGGCAAAACAAAAACAAATCAAATGATCATAGTCCCTCGATGACGCTTTCTCAAGTTGCCTAAAAAATGATCAAGTCCCTTAAAGGAAAAATTGCCAAAGACACTTGGCACTATTGCATTCATGGTCTAAACGATGACCCGCGCCTGTCCCGTTAACATCCTAACACAAGATTGTCCACCAAATACAATGGTGGAACAATACTGTTAAAATGGTTAAAACATAGGAAAGATCTTTGAGAAATTTAGGGTAGATAGCTCTTGGTTACTTGATCAAACTTGCAAAACACACTTGCCTACTTTCAAAACACACTCCACAACACAAACTTTCAAAAACATTGAAAACTTTTTCAAAAGACAAATACACCTTTGTATACATTCAAAAATGGATCATTACAAAGGTTGCCACAACAAATGGCCTCTTTTCAAATCCTCTTTCAAAACCACACACACAAAGCACCATTTCAAACAATTGAAAGCACCATTTCAAACAATTGAAAATGCAAGACAAGTGATCTAAGCAAGTAACTAAGAGCCCATGGATAACCATGGATAGAAAGGGTGCTAATACCTTTCCTTTCTATAATCTACTCCCCGAACCCAAGAAAACATCTCAAAGGTTTTTGCTGTGCTTTTTAACCTTTCCTTAGGATAAAATAAAAAGTCGGTGGCGACTCTTGCTAAACCGAAACATTTGCGAAAACAAACGCAAAACTTTAAGTCAGTTCTCCCACCGTATCACAGAACTGGCGACTCTGCTGGGGACAAACTTAAAAGTGGAGTAACCTTAGGGCTTAGATCACCCTTTTGCATGACTAATTGTTTGCTTTGATTGCTTTATATTTTTGTTCTCTTGTTTGGGCTTGAAATCATACACCCGGATTTGGGAAACATTCATAGATAGCAATACGTTGTGGAAACTGTGCGGGGTATACCAACACGGTTGAAGCAATAGCTATATTAGTGCGACATATTTGTGAGTACCGGTAACCCTTGAGTTCAATCAAGGAGAGTACGGGGCCGCTGAGTGATGTCACTAAGCACTAATGACCTAGAACCTTACTTGACCATCTTGGCCTTTTATTAGGGGTAGTAAGATGACCGGCTTTGGTGCAGTCCGAAGTTGGTAGATACTCGATACTACACTCATTGAGGGTTGTTTTCTTGGGATATTTTGGTCGCTAGTTAAGTGGCTAAACCAAAACAATGAACATGGAAAACAATCCAATGATATTGAGCTCCTTAGAACCCGGTTACTATTTATAGGACAAGTTTTTAAGCCAACTACACTCAAGAGGGTACTTACCTATGAAACCTCATGCAAGCCTGAAACTAGGGTTTTGTGTGACTTACTTGTACATATGTTTGTGCATACATCATAAACATCATAAAGCATCATATGCATCCACTAACCATTTCAAGGGTTTGGATCTTCATCTTTGTTCTTGTTTTGTAGGTCATGGAAAATTCTTCACAGGAAAACTATCCAAGTCAACCTTGTGAGAATCCCTCCTCAACTCAAGGAGCTCACATTCAGAATTCCAGAAAGCTCTCTCTTCAGTGAAAGACATGGTAGACTGCTCAACCTAGTCAACACCAACATTGAAGAAGACATGGTAAAGGTGTTGTTCCAGTTCTTTGACCCCCTTCACCACTGTTTCACATTCCCCGACTATCAATTGGTGCCTACTTTGGAGGAATTTTCTCAACTCCTGAGAATTCCTATTCTTAATCAACTACCCTACAACGGTACGGAAAAAGAACCAAAGCCTGAAGATGTTGCTCAAGCACTACACTTGCAACCATCTGACATCAAGGGGAATTGGGATACTAGAAGTGGTGTCAAGGGCTTCTTGGCAAAGTTCTTGTTTGAGAAGGCACAAGAGTGTTGGAATTCCTTGGATCTACAAGCCTTTGAAGAGATTGTGGCACTCCTCATTTATGGGTTGGTCTTGTTTCCAAATCCTGACCAACTTATAGATGTCAATGCTGTCAAGATTTTCCTATCCAGGAATCCCATACCAACATTACTTGGGGACATCCTCCACTCATTTTACACACGAACAATGAGGAAGAGAGGTGTTCTCATGTGATATACTCCTCTCCTTGCAAGGTGGTTTATTTCTCACCTTCCACAATCTATTTTGAAGAATGAACAAGGCTTAAGGTGGTCACAACGGTTGATGACCCTCACATATTCTGATGTACATTGGTGTTCTCGGTCTAGAGAAAATGTCATCATCGTCGATCGTTGTAGTGAGTTCCCTAATGTTCCATTACTTGGCATTAGGGGAGGCATTACCTACAACCCCTGTCTAGCTTTGAGACAATTTGTATATGCACAGAGGGATGGCCCTCATGACATGCTGATTCCTGACCTAGTTTTTGACTTCGACAACGATGCGCAAGGACTTCGCCAAAGATTCATCAGAGCTTGGAGGATGCCTAACAAGGTAGATAGCAAGACACTGGGGCACAAGAACTCCATCCCTCTTGAGCCTTATCTCAAGTGGGTACGAACCCGAGCCCAGAGTCTTATGATGCCTTACCCTCATATTCTCCCTTTGATTAAAGAGCCTGTTAAGGAAGGAGGGGTTCCTTACACCATCCTGCATCCTAACATGCCAACATCATGGGAGGAAATGCAGAAGAGTTGGATCCAACTCAAGGAAGAAAGGAATACTTTTGAAGCCAGCTTCTACGCCAGTGAGAAAAAGGTTTTGGAGCTTACCCGCCGACTTCACGAGGAGGAGACCCTCAACACTTACATCGCACCAAAGAGGATGCGCAACGCCTTTTTACCTTAAGAAGTTTTTGTAATATTTGGCCCATGGGGCATTTATGTACTGACAAAATTTCTTCTTATTAATATGACGTGTGTTCTTTTTGTTTGCAACAACTTTGAATGTCTAAATCCTTGAATGCATTGCATGAATAAACATATCATTCATCATATGCATAAACAGGTCTTCACGCCAGGTTTCCTTATCTTTCTACTGTTTATTTCAGTAAGATGGATCTTGAACAGACAGTCAAAGATCCGCAGTCACAAAACTCGCAGTTTCAACAACTCCTAATGATCTTAGCAAAGGGTCAGGAGGATCTTAAAGCACTGTTAGGGAACAAAGAGCAAGAAAAAGGAAAAAAGAAGAAGAAAAGAGTTGGGGTAGCTACACTGGGAAGAAGATTTGAGAATGAAGCTAGGAGAGTTCTTGAATTTCCCTCCACATCTGATGAGGGAACCGGTAAAGGAAAAGGAGTTGCATTACCTTCTGAGTCCGAGGCTGAAGAGGAAGAGGTTGAGGAGGATGAAGACTACTCAGAGCAGCAATACCCGCCAGCGGACGACAAATACAAAAACCTAGAGGATAGATTGGCAGCTATGGAGCTGCAAAGGGTTCCCGGGCTAGATTTTGAAGAACTGGGATTGATTGCTGGAATTGTGATCCCTCCAAAGTTTAAAGTGCCAATTTTTGCGAAATACGACGGTCTGTCTTGCCCGAAGATGCACCTGAGGTCGTATGTCAAAAAAATTCAACCTCATTCATCCGATAGAAATCTTTGGGTACACTTCTTCCAGGATAGCCTGTCTGGTACACAGCTAGATTGGTTTTACCAGCTTGAGAGGTCAGAAGTGCATAGTTGGGAGGATTTGGCAGCTGCCTTTTATCGCCAGTATCAATATAATGCTGACTTGGCGCCAACCCGTACTCAGCTATAGAGTATGGGGATGGCCTCAAATGAGGGATTCAAAGAATACGCCCAGAAATGGCGCGACTTGGCCGGAAGAGTACAACCACCTCTTTCAGATAGGGAACTAGTTGATATGTTCTTGGGGACCCTATCTGGCCCGTTCTTCATCCATTTGATCGGGAGCTCTTCCGCAGGGTTTACTGAATTGATTCTGACTGGCGAGCAGGTGGAAGCTGGTATTAAGAGTGGGAAGATTCAAAGGGATGCCTCTGCATCTACAACTATTAAAAAGCCATTTCTAGCCAAGAAGGAGGCAACTGTTGTGTACTCTCAAAAAGGATTGGGGAGAACTAAGCGCCGACCGACTGTAAGGGTCGTGATGGTTCAAAATTCGTCAAATGATCAGCCTCGTATCAATCAGTCTAGACCTAACCAACAACGGGTAGAACGGCCACCACGGCAGTTCACCCACATCAATATGACGCCTGCACAAGTTCTTCCCCATTTGTTGAAGTTGAATATGACTGGTTTAAAGGAGGCACCGAAAAACCCTAACACCACATCTCCATACTATCATGCCAATGCCAAATGTGCCTACCATTCTGATAGCGCCGGACATGACACAAACAATTGTTGGGCGCTAAAGAATAAAATTCAAGACTTGATAGACACAAAAGAGGTTGAGTTCGACGCCCCTGAGAAGCCGAACGTAATATCCGCTCCGATGCCAAAGCATGGCCATCATGTTCATATCATTGAAGAAGATCTGTATGTTTCTGCTGTTGACGATCTGGTAACTCCATTACTAACAATCAAGTTGAATCTGTTGAAGGCTGGGATTTTCCCAGGATGTAAAGAAGACTGCTACTGTTGTTCCTCCCTACCAATCGATTGTCCATTGCTGAAGATAGGCATCCAAGGCCTAATGGACAGCCAACAAATTCTTTTCAAAAAGATTCCTGCTACTCCAACCCCTATCGAAGATGTTTCAATAATCACCATTTCCACCAATCTTTCCAAGGTCCCTAAAAAGCCTGTTAAGATTACATCCGCTACGAAGATTGTTCCTCTGAAAATAACCATGCCTGGGCCTGTCCCCTACAAATCTGACAAATCGATACCGTGGAATTATGGTGGAGAAATCTACTACCACGGTGTTAAACAAGTTGAGATAACTGAAGAGAGCTCTGACGAAGAAACTACCGACATTGGAAACATTGCCGGTACGAGCAAGATTACCTGAAGTGGGAGAATTTTCTCTCCAGAGATTTCCCCTCCTAAGGCAATCTTTGGACCCTCAGCTGCTGCCAAAGTTACTCCTGCACCGATAAAACTTTCTGCAAGAACTCCGTTGATTGAAGAAGCTGTTACTCCTGTGGTTGTCCCTCCTACTTCTGCTGATAAGGGGAAAGGGATCCAAGAAGAGCTCGTCAGGACGAGGGCTCAACCCTTGGTCATCCCCGAAACCTCTAAGAAAGAAATGGAGGAGATTCTGAAAATAATAAAGAAAAGTGATTATGACGTTGTAGAGAAACTGGGGCAAACCCCCTCGAAGATCTCCATGTTAGCATTGCTGCTTTGTTCGGAGGCTCAGGCCAAAGCATTGATAAGATTTTTGAAGACAGCCCATGTTCCCCAGGAAACCTCAGCCGATCAATTCCAGGATTGTGTAGCCAGCCTTACCGCTGACAACGGCCTGGGTTTCTCTGATGCTGACCTAACTCCGAAGGGAAGAAAGCACAATGACGCCTTGCATGTGTCAGTTGAATGCCGAGGAACTAATCTCGCCCATGTCTTGGTCGACACTGGTTCTTCTTTAAATGTGCTGCCTAAGAAAGCTCTGGATCGATTGGATTGTGAAGGCTTGGAGTTGAAACCAAGTAATATCATTGTCAGGGCCTTTGACGGGTCTAAAAGAATGGTGCATGGGGAGGTCGAAATTCCCATCAAGGTGGGCACTGAAGTATTCCACTCAACTTTCTATGTGATGGACATCCGCCCATCATACTCTTGCTTGCTAGGAAGACCATGGATACATAATGCTGGTGCAGTCACTTCCTCCCTACATCAGATGCTGAAATACCCTGTCAAGGGTAAGATCATAACCGTACACGGTGAAGAGGAGTACATGATCAGTCATCTGAACTCCTTTAGGTATGTGGAAGTGGAGGGCGAATTCATTGAAACACCATTCCAACACTTCGAGGAAATTGCTCCCGAGGTTGCAGTAGCAAAGGCAGTAGCTGAGGTACCCAAGAAGGTGGCCAGGATGGCATCTCTGGAAGACGCAAAGGCTGCAATGAAGGAGGGGAAGAGCTCAACATGGGGACAGTTGCCTGACATTCCTCACAAAACAGACAAGTTTGGGTTGGGATTTACCGCTGCGGGGCAAAAAGCTATGCGTCGCTCAAAAATTGAAAGAACACCCATCAAGATTTCTCCTCATGGAATCAATGCTTTGGAAGACGAAGACGAAGAGGCCAACATTGAAGACTGGATCTTCCCAACCATTGAAGGGGGACTGCACAACTGGGAGGCGAAAGACTTCGTCCCCATTACTTTCATTAATCAGTAATTTATCTTTCGAACATTTCCTATTGGTCTGTAATAATTACTTTTAAACAATCTGCACACTATTTTTCACCTCATGCCTTGCCCGGGGCATGTAGGTCCATTTGTAATGGTTTTGATTCTCTTCATATCCATATGCCATGTTTAATGAATCATTGGACGTTTTTCATTTATAAACTGCTGTGTTCATTTTCTTTCCTTTTGCATTTTTGTTTGTTTAAGGATGGCTATCCCTTACACACACCCATACTCACAAATGCAGGTACCCATCCACTCTGGATTCTATGGGTGACTATTCTGTTGTATCCTTCAATAACTCTGAAGATTTGGTCAAACAGGCTGAGTGCGAAGATGACGAAGATTGTGAAGTGCCAGGGGAGCTAGCCAGACTTCTACAACAGGAAGAGAGGGCCATCTTGCCTCATGAAGAGTTGTTGGAAACTGTCAACTTAGGAACAGAGGAAGACAAGAAAGAAATACAAGTGGGTGCCAATCTGGAACCAAGTGTCAAGGAGCGTTTAATACAACTGTTGAATGAATACGTTGAAATCTTTTCCTGGTCTTAAGAAGACATGCCGGGTTTAGACACAGATATAGTGGTCCACCGTCTCCCTACAAGAGAGGATTGTCCATCGATCAAGCAAAAAGTCCGCCGAATGAGGCCCGACATGTCTGAGAAGATTAAAGCAGAAGTAATGAAGCAATTCAACGCTGGCTTTATGGATGTTACATCCTATCCACAATGGGTTGCTAAGATTGTGCCAGTACCTAAAAAAGACGGCAAGGTCAGAATGTGTATGGACTACCGGGATTTGAACAGGGCCAGCCCTAAAGATGATTTTCCGCTACCGCATATCGACATTTTGATTGACAACACGGCTTAGCACAAAGTGTTTTCCTTCATGGACGGATTCTCGGGCTACAACCAGATTAAAATGGCCCCTGAGGACATGGAGAAAACAACCTTCGTTACACAATGGGGTACCTTCTACTACAAGGTGATGCCGTTCGGACTGAAGAACACATGGGCAACTTATCAACGCGCCATGGTAGCTTTGTTTCATGATATGATACATCATGAGATCGAGGTTTACGTAGATGACATGATAGCTCGATCACAAACAGAGGAGGAACACCTTGAACATTTGCAAAAGCTGTTTGCCAGGTTGAAGGAGTACAAACTCAGGCTGAATCCAAGTAAGTGCACTTTTGGAGTTAGGTCTGGTAAACTTCTAGGATTTATTGTCAGTAACAAAGGCATTGAGGTTGATCCAGCAAAGGTGAAATCTATACAAGAAATGCCTGCTCCCCGTACTGAAAAGGAGGTTAGAGGGTTCTTGGGGCACTTGAGCTATATTTCCAGATTCATCTCTCATCTGACGTCTACCTGTGAGCCAATTTTCAAACTATTGAAGAAAGATCAGGTAGTCGAATGGAACGACGATTGCCAAGCTGCTTTAGATAAGATCAAGGAGTATCTGCTAGAACCTCCTATTCTGATGCCACCCGTCGAAGGAAGGCTGCTGATCATGTATCTGACTGTTTTGGATAACTCAATGGGGTGCGTACTGGGCTAGCATGACGAGTCTGGTCGAAAAGAGCATGCCATTTATTACCTTAGCAAAACGTTTACCAACTGTGAGACTCGCTACTCACTGCTCGAGAAAACTTGCTGCGCTTTGCTATGGGCTGCTCGCCGACTAAGATAGTATATGTTGACTCATACCACTCTGTTGATTTCCAAAATGGATCCTATCAAGTATATCTTTGAGAAGCCTGCTTTATCTGGAAGAATCGCTAGATGGAAAATGATCCTGACTGAGTATGACATCCAGTATACTACCCAAAAAGCTATAAAAGGGAGTGTACTAGCTGACCATCTAGCTCATCAAGCTATCGAAGATTATCAATCCATGAGATTCGACTTCACGGACGAGGACATCATGACTTTGGACAACATTGAAGGTAACGGACCGTATGACAGACCTGAAAATGGATCCCGATGGACCCTGTACTTTGATGGTGCTTCAAATGCACTTGGAAACAGTATCGGTGCGGTACTCATTTCCCTGGAAGGTTGCCATACACCTTTCACGACCCGAATTTGCTTCAGCTGTACCAACAACATGGCCGAATATGAAGCTTGCATCTTTGGTCTCAAGGCTGCTGTAGACTTGGGGATCAAATCTTTGATCGTATTTGGGGACTCGGCTTTGGTTATCAGTCAAATCAAAGGATAGTGGGATACCAAGCATCCTAATCTTATCCCATACAAATAACATGTCCTGACATTGTTGCCTCATTTCGAGAAAATCACCTTCGAGCATTTACCGCGAGAAGAGAATCAGCTAGCAGATGCTCTGGCTACAATGTCTTCCATGTTTAAACTCAACTGGGATAACAAGGCTCCCCAAATCACCATCGAGCGAATGGATGAACCTACGCATTGTCATGAGATTAATACCGAAGAAGTAGTGGAACAACCCTGGTTTCACGAAATCAAAAGGTATCTCCAGACTAGAGAATATCCCGAAGGAGCTTCCGTAAATGACAAAAAGTTCCTAAGGAAATTTGCTGCCAAGTTCTTCCTGAGCAATGACATCCTCTATAAACGCAGCCACGATTGTGTTTTACTCCGATGTGTAGACAAAGCTGAAGCAGAGTTAATCATGACTGAGATACACAGTGGCACGTTTGGCACCCACTTGAGCGGATATACGATGGCTAAGAAGATTCTAAGGGCAGGCTATTACTGGTCTACCTGGAAGCTGATTGCCATCAACATTCCCTTACTTGTCACAAATGTTAAGTCTATGTTGACAAGGTTCATATCCCTCCTGTTCCTCTCAATGTTCTGACAGCTCCTTGGCCATTCGCAATGTGGGGCATTGACATGATTGGAGAGATCAAGCCCACAGCGTCCAACGGACATCGCTTCATCCTGGTCGCCATTGACTATTTTACCAAGTGGGTCGAAGCAGCTTCTTTTGCCTCCATTACAAAAAATATGGTTGCCCGCTTCATCAAGCAAAACCTCATATGCCGGTATGGTGTCCCCGACAGGATCATTACAGACAACGGTACAAATCTGAATAATACTATGATCACCGCTCTATGCAAACAGTTCAAGATTTATCATCACAGTTCATCTCCCTATCGGCCGAAGATGAACGGTGATGTTGGAGCTGCGAACAAAAACATCAAGAAGATCATTCAGAAAATGACAGTCACCTACAAGGACTGGCATGAGATGCTACCGTTTGCTCTGCATGGATACCGTACCACGACACGTACTTCAACAGCGGCAACCCCGTTTTCTTTGATATATGGCATGGAAGCTGTCCTGCCCATGGAAGTTCAAATTCCTTCTTTAAGGATTATGAAGGACTCTGGTTTGAGTGAAGACGATTGGATTCAGACCTGACTTGATCAACTCAATTTGATCGACGAGAAGCGACTCACTGCTGTTTGCCATGGTCAGACGTACCAAAAACGGATGATCAAGGCTTTCAACAAAAAAGTCAGACGTCAAGTATATCAAGTCGGAGATCTCGTAATTAAGCGGATTATCTTGCCGTAAAGTGATCCTAGGGGCAAATGGACTCCTACTTACAAAGGACCATTTGTGATCAAGAGCATATTTTCTGGCGGTGCAATGATTCTGACCACCATGGATGGCGAGGATTTGCCGCACCCTGCGAACGCAGACATAGTCAAAAGATACTACGCATAAAACGACCCGACAAGTCAAAAACCCGAAAGGGCGACTTGGGCAAAAATGGGCATCCCGGTGAACCGAAAACCCGAAAGGGCGGTTCAGGAAAAAATTAGGGATAAAACAAAAAAATCTGTACACCCGGCAAGTCGAAAACCCGAAAGGGTGGCTTGGGCAAAAAGGGGTTTCCCGGTGGATCGAAAATCCGAGAGGGCGGTCCAGGCAAAAGTTAGGGAATCAGAGCGTATGACTATGTCTCGTCGGATCACTTTAAAGAACAATCTCTTCATCAACAAGCTCCGAGCTTCTGATCAATCCAATCGTCGGCGGACGAAGCATTGAATGGACAGGATATTCAGAGTTATGAAGGCTATAACAGAATGGGGATCCCATGGAATTGTTTCACATAGCCATCTTTCTTTTGTATAAATTTTTCAATTTTTACGACAACATCCTCTTACTAGGATGCCTGTCTCATTTGTACAAAGATACTCATAGAAAGTTAATACAAATACTTTTCCAAATACAGAAATTTGCTTTGTCTTCTTTTTGCTTTTCTACACTTATGTTTTATTTGAGAAACGTCCAATGTTTTGTTAAATAGGCATATGCATTTGAACATAATCATTTCCTTACAAATCAAGAAAGATGATTGCTGATAGGTTGAAGGTATAGATAGATATCTTGATGCCCTTTCAGAAGGAATCCCTAGCAGAATTAAACTCAAAATTCCTCAACGAAGTCAAAATCCAGAACTTAATTCCCCAAACAGAGTTAAACTTCAGGATCCCCAGCAGAACAAAAGCTTTCTCAAAACTGATTTCCCCAGCCAGAGAGCCTTCTAAAACTCAATTCCCCTCAGGGTTAAGTTTCAGTATCCCCAGTGGAGCCTTAAAAATCTGAAAATCCTATCCCCAGTTGAAGTCAAAACTACCAATCCCCAGCGGAGCTAAAACCTCCAACTATCAATCCCCAGCAGAACCAGACTAGTGAACCTTCTCCCCACAGAGATACTTCCCGTCAGATTGAAGATTCTCAATTTTACTTCTCCAGCTTAAGCCTACCAGGTTCTGGACTCCCTAGTAGAGATCATCATAATTCTCATTCCCTACAAGTCACCAGGGAGTTCCAATCCCCAGCAGTGGTCCTAAGATCCCTCAACAATTGAAGATCTTGTTCCCCGAGCAGTCAGCAGTCAACAAGGATATCTCAACTTTAGCACTCAGAGATTCCTGCAATCCCCTGCAATAATCAATGATTTACTTTCCCCGGCAACAGTCAAGATTCTCTCATCTCCGGCTATCCAGGATTCATCTATCCTCAGCAAGACAACTCATCAGCTTACATGCGCATTCATTACATTCATATATCATAAACATTGATATAACATATATATATATATATATATATATATATATATATATATATATATATATATATATATATATATATATATATATATATATTGCATCATACATATCATGCAACATAACTTTGTGTTTTAGCTAACATTTCATCCTTTTCAGGATAAGATTAAAAGGCTATCATTAACAATTATTCAGATACAGTATGGATACACCCCAGACACAGCCGTCATTCTATTACTCATTCAGAATTTCAAGTCAGATACAGTACAGATACACCTCATACACGAAGGTCATTATACTACTCATTCAGACTACAGCAATCAGATACAGACTAGATACACTCCAGACACGACAACCATTCTATCTCTCATTCAGATTCATTTATCCATCTCAAAGTTCAATGCATTCCAAGCACGGATACCATTCTGACCCTTACAACAACAGTTTGATTCTCCCCAGTGCATTCACCACGGAAGTCATTCTGTCATTTATTTAGATCCCAGTTACAGTTTCAGATACACTCCAGACACGAAAGTCATTCTATTACTCATACGAATCTCAATCCCAGTTACAGTTTCAGATACACTCCAGACACGGAAGTCATTCTGCTACTCATACAAATCTCAACTTCAGATACAATCCAGATACACACCAGACACGGTTTCCATTCTGTCACTCATTCAGAATTTGTCCCCAGCACGCAATTGCTCCATATACAGATATTTCTCTGTTACCCAGATACAATACAAATACACTCCAGACACGACAGTCATTCTGATATTCATTCTACATTCAAACACAGTTACAGCTCAGATACGCCCCAGACGCGGAGGCCATTCTTTTGCTCATACAAACTCAGTCTCCAGATATAGTTCAAATGCATTCCATACACGGATACCATTTTGATCCGCATTCTTCTGACCTATCACATTATAGTTTAACAAACATTCCAGATGGCATCTTTAAGCCCATCTCCAAATGGAATCTTTAAGCCCATTCCCGCACCTATGTTCTGATGAGTGCAAATTGACGGGCACTCTAGTGTCCAATCTCCTTTTACCTTCGAGACGCAAAAGACAAACTTACCAATCTAACTCTTCAAGTTCAAGAAGATTGAACAGGGGCAACTGTTGTACCCCAAAATTTGCCCTCTCACTTCATCAACATTTTCCCATCACAAGACTCTTGGAGCTCAAGATCAAGTTAGGGTTTGCTCTGCTCAAGACCCCTCCTTGCACTGCTGACCCAAATTAGGGTTTGAGTTTGCACAAGGATGTTTTGACCTAAAATGCCCAAAGTGATGTTAATGCTTCATGTTGGACTCACAAGTTTATCCATACCAAGTTTCAAGCCTTGATTCCAATCTTTGCCCAGTCAATTAGACAGTTGACCTAGAATCAGCTGTATTGGGGAAAAAGTCAACTATGGCCAATTGACAGTCAAACCTCATGATTTTTGACCCACATCAACATAATGAACTCATATGAACCATTTGGTCAAGTTTGGATCATAATTCCACAAGAAATTTGATCAGATCACCAAAAGGGCAAAATGGTCATTTTTAGGGTTTTGACTGCACAAAGGCAATTTTTGACTGTTTGACTTAACCAATGGCAAACCAAGCTCACATATGGACTCAAGGACTCAATGGAATTGTCTTGACCCATTCAACAAGTTCAAAAGATCCCAAATGCACAGGACTGACAAATGAATTTTTCAGTCAACTAATCAAATTTGACTGTATACTGAAAAGTCAAACTTTGACTTTTTGGTCAAAATCAAGTGCCAAGATTCATTTTTCATCAAGACATGTCAAATTATGAAACTTGTTCATCAAGAAACCCAAAATTGCAAATTAGGGTTTAAGATGAGAAAATTTCATAACTTAGAATTTTTCTAAGTTATGAAACTTCCTTATTTTTCCCTAACTTTGTCCCATTTTTTCATCCAGATACAAATGGATTCAAACAAAACTCAAAACATGAAAGTTGTAGTCCATTTCAAAATATACAACTTTGATTCACAAAGTTTTCTCAAAGGAAGCTTGTAGCTCAAGTTATGAGTTTTGGAATAAGGGTGCAAAACATTTTTAACTTAGAGAAATTTTGACCTATTCTAGGCAGGATTTTTGTCCAACTTCATGGCCACTTTTCACATGGTTCCACTTAGAGTTTCAATTTGCATTACAAAGATGGATTTTAGTACACATTCCAAGCTTTCCAAATTGTTCAAGAACTTCTCAAACACCCTTGTGGTTAGAGAGAATCGAATTTGCAAAGTTGGGCAAAATTCACTTTTGTTCATAACCAAATACATGTTCATACATTGACATTTTTCAAATCAGCATGCTTGGTACTTGTTTGCAGGCCTCTAAACCAAGTTTTAACTCCATAATTAAATGCCTAACCATTGTGTTCAAGCTTTGTTTTATGCATTTGGTCATTACATGCAAGATTATCCCTTAAATAGAAAAAGCACATTTGCCATTTTTGAAAAGTAGTGCTTTATGTCAAGTTCATGATCTTTGAGGTACAAGCCAGATCTTTGAGGCAAGAGTTGGTAGGCAAATCCCACTGATCAAGAAAAAAGTGTGCAGCATGCTTGAGAACTTGGTACATGCCTATATCACATTTACACTTTCCTTGCTTACAGGAGAAGAAACTTGGCAAACTCATAGAAAACTCTCATTCCTGTAAACACCAACCAAAGCAAACTTTGTTCTCATCTTACATACACCCTAACTGACCTAAAACACGATTCCTTCATCCTCAATACCTCCTGATTCACCAAAACACCATTTTTCTGCAAGAAACAGGGCATCCCTGCAGATTGAGTTGCACAACTCAGTTTGCTCGTGCATTTTGGCCAAAGCTTGTTCAAACACATTCCCTATCGTCCATTGAAGCTATCCCAAGCCCTAGATACCAACTGTAACATCCCTAACCTCTGTTTCCATTTTCATTTTTCAGTTTTGCAGGTGAACTTCCATAGCACGATTCATAGTGATTCAAAGCAAGCTAGGTGTTGGAGAAGGATCCTTGGACTTCAGGCAAGCTGTACCAAAACTCAAACTCCATTGAAGATACCTCCATTACTGTATACGATTCAAGCTGAAACAGGTAAAAACATGAACTTATATCTCTCAATATAGGAAGAGTTAGGCTTAGGTTTGTGAATGAACCATGTTCTCCTCATAGCCCTGAAGCCATTCATGTATTTACTTTTCATTTATATTAAGCATGCTGTGAGAATTTTGGCCATGAACATTGAAGAAAAATTAGGTCAGAAATTGGGGATGAAGAAATTCTCCCTCGTTTCTTAGAGTTAGGTCAAGATTTTTATATGTCTGAATTCGTCTCTTGATGCTCTACATTATTGGTGTTATGAGTTTTTGTTAAAAGTCAAAGAATCAGGAGTTTGAACGAAGCATAGAGGGCGCGCGTTTTTGACACAGAAGCTGGAGGTTGAAGAAGGCTGACTTGGGCTGGGCCTGAGTTGGTTTTTGCTCTTTGTACACTTTTTTCCATTTTGCACCCCCTTGGCCCATTATGTGAAATACTTATCATTTTTACATTTTTCTTTTTGATTCTGATTTTATATTTTTATTCAAACATGAAAAAACACTAAAAATATTTTTCCTCATTTTTTTGCATTTTATTTGGCATTTATTTGTTTTGTTTAATATATGTATGTAAATAAATATAAAAACCATTTTATTTAAAACCCTAAAAATAATACAAAAATAAATATTTTTCAGTTATTATTTTTTGTTTACATTTTGAAAACATTTTCTAAAAATATACTTTTTTTTTGTAAATAATTAATATTTTACTCTTGTATATATTTAATATATTTAATATATAATATAAATAATTGCATATATTTAGATATTTAGGACAAAAATATAGAAATAATACATTTTTATTTTTTATTAATATATGACACTAAAAAACACTTTTTTTACAATATACTTCTTTTTTTTATATAATTAACAAATATTGTATATAATTAATAAATAAATACTATTTATTTGAAAATTAGGGTTTTGCCCTAAACCATAAAAATATTCAAATTTGACTTTTTTATTTTTGTTTATATTTCACATGAAAAAATACTTTCACATACATAAAAATCTTTTTGTGCATAATACATTTTGCATATCTATTGTATTTATTCCAATATTGTACAATTAAATATTTGTCTATTCAATATGGATGTAATAGCTTTAGATTTAATTTCTTGCCAAATATCCCCTCATTCAAACATTTGTACCCCCATCCCCATAATCATGTTGTAATAATTTAGGACTTTAAGTTTCCGCATTTAAAAGCTTTCAAATTATGCCATGATAGACATAGGGTTTGTATGCAAATCAAATAACAAATAGCTTGACTAATACAAAGACAAAAATGCATGAAAATGGACAACACAATGCACAGTTGCACCCTTAGGGTTACTCCACTTGTTGCCTTCAAAAATGGGCCATGTTGCATGTTGAGTGTCTTTGGCAAAACAAAAATAAATCAAATGATCATAGTCCCTCGATGACGCTTTCTCAAGTTGCCTAAAAAATGATCAAGTCCCTTAAAGGAAAAATTGCCAAAGACACTTGGCACTATTGCATTCATGGTCTACACGATGACCCGCGCCTGTCCCGTTAACATCCTAACACAAGATTGTCCACCAAATACAATGGTGGAACAATACTGTTAAAAGGGTTAAAACATAGGAAAGATCTTTGAGAAATTTAGGGTAGATAGCTCTTGGTTACTTGATCAAACTTGCAAAACACACTTGCCTAATTTCAAAACACACTCCATAACACAAACTTTCAAAAACATTGAAAACTTTTTTAAAAGACAAATACACCTTTGTATACATTCAAACATGGATCATTACAAAGGTTGCCACAACAAATGACCTCTTTTCAAAACCTCTTTCAAAACCACACACACAAAGCACCATTTCAAACAGTTGAAAGCACCATTTCAAACAATTGAAAATACAAGGCAAGTGATCTAAGCAAGTAACTAAGAGCCCATGGATAACCATGGATAGAAAGGGTGCTAATACCTTCCCTTTCTATAATCTACTCCCCGAACCCAAGAAAACATCTCAAAGGTTTTTGCTGTGCTTTTTAACCTTTCCTTAGGATAAAATAAAAAGTCGGTGGCGACTCTTGCTAAACCGAAACATTTGCGAAAACAAACGCAAAACTTCAAGTCAGTTCTCCCACCGTATCACAGTAAATTTTCTAACTTTGGAACTTTTCATACATGCATCATTAGTGATTTATTTATGAACAAAACATGTAGATATCATTGCCCTAAACTAACTATGTCCATAGTTTCCATTAATTTTGCTTGAGCTTAGAGAATTTTAAGATTGAAGTTTCTGAGATTTTTAGGGTTCAGATTAGGGCCACTTAAATTCATGCTTATCTTTGATCTATAGTTTTAATGCTTTACATTTCTGAAACCGTGAGGAAATTTGCTACAAGTTTCATGTTTACAGTTTTTTTAATTGAGAAATGAACAAGTTACAGTTGGTCTGGCTGGAGGTTGAAGATGAAGTGTAGATCAGGGCGCGTTTTGTATCATATATTTATTGTTTTGCCTATGTTAACTGGTGTATAGCCACCCCAGTGGTAGAAGCACACGCCCTTAACCTTTGGGACCTGGGTTCGAGCCCCAGTGGTACCCTTTTGGATTTTTCATATTTTTGCATTCTGACTTTCTTTTTTGGCAGGGCGCTGGGCCTCATTGGGCTTTTGTTTGTTTTTGTTTTTGCTAGCTAACCCCCATGTTTCATTTACACACCCCTGACCCAATTTTATTTTATTTTCTTATTTTTCGTTTTATTTGTTTTTTCTTAATCATTTTTCTAATACTAAAAAAATCATAAAAAATACAAAAATAATAGATTTACATTTTGACATAGTTTATTTATTTTCCTCACACAAAAAATTATTTTATTAATCACACTTTATTTATTTTACTAATTATTCTTGTAAATTTAATTAAAACTAGGTTATTATTTATTTTCTTTTACACCAATTAAATATATTATTTTAATATTAAAAAAAAGACCAAAAATATTTTGTAAATACTATAATTTATTTTCAAGATAAAAATACAAAAATACTTTTCTTAAACTTAATTTTCTTTTAATCAATTAATAGACTTAGGTTTTTATTTAAAATCTTTTCTTATTAAATTAGGTTTACTTTTATTATTTTAATTAATTATTTTCTTTTAATTAATTAAGGTTAAAACAAATTCACCTTTCCTAAAAAATTCAAACAAAAATATCAATTTTCTTTATATTTGCATTCTTGTACATTTGTTCATTTTGTACTTTATAGTCATTTAATTTCTTGTACATTTATACCAATTCAATATGGTTGTAATAGATTAATTAGGTTTAAATTCTTGCAATACCCATTTATACTTTGTACACCCCCTCCCACAAGTATTGTAATAGCGTAGTAAATTTAAATTCCGCAATTTATCACTTTTATATACACATGCTAGTAACTAGGATTTGTATGGAAAGACTAAAACCAATATTTAGAAAACCCTAATTCAAGACAAAATCAAACATGAAAATAATACACTTGCACACAAGCACCCCTAGGGTAAATCCACTTGGTTTCCTTTACAAAATGGCCATATTACGCATGGGAGGTACCTTAGCACAAACAAGCAAAAAGTATAAGATCATAGTCCCTCGATGACGCTATTTAAGTTGCCTTTCAAATGATCTTAGTCCCTCAAAGAAGATGCTAAGATACCTTGCAAAATTGCTAATCATGGTTATACAATGACCCACGCCCGTCCCATTACATCCAAAGATAGGATTACTTACCAAATCAATGGTAAGATAACAATGTCAAAAGAAAAGAAAATGAACAAGAAAGACTTTTGAGTAGGTAGAATGCTCCTGATTACTTGCTCCATTTTAAAACAAACATCCTTGTGATTTTAAAAACAAACACCTACACTTTAAAAACATATTACAAACTTGAAAACATTTTCAAAAGATCAAACACTTTGTATACATTCTTACGAACGAGAATCATTACAAAGTTTGCCTAAACAATGGCCTATTTACAAAATACTTTCAAAAACCACACAAAACGTAATTTCAAACAAAAGCAAGTGATCTAGAAAGTAACTAAGAGCCCATGGAAAACCATGGATGAAAAGGGTGATAATAACTTCCCTTTTCATAATCTACCCCCCGAACTCAAGAAATAATCTCAAAGGTCTTTCTTGTGCTTTTTCACCTTTCCTTTTGGATAAAAGAAAAGTCGGTGGCGACTCTTACTAACCGCAACATTTGCGATAAAATGCAAAACCTTCAAGTCAGTTCTCCCACCGTATCACACATACTCATACTGTCTTAAAATCCAAAATAAAGGAAAAAGTCTATGATCGAAGGGTGCATACTCATACTGCTTCACAGTCTCAAACGAAGGGCAAGAAGGGTTGAATCGAAGGGTGCACACAGCCTGAATCGAAAGACTTACTTTTCCCTATTTTGTGTTATTTTTGTTTTTTTTATTTATATTTTCTTGCTATTCAATATGGTTTTAATAATTAGGACTTTTATTGCTTTTCAACCTCCATTTGTAAATTTGTATACCCCATCCCCCAAACCATTTAATAGCGTAGGACATTTATTTTCCGCGTTTTTATTACTTTCATAAATGTTAGTAACTAGGGTGTGTATGGAAAGATTAAAACCAATACTTAGACCACCCTAATTCAAAGACAAAAATACATGCAATCAAACACACTATTCACACACGTGCACCTTGAGGGTAACCTCGCTTGTTGCCTCGGAAAATAGTCATGTCCCTCGAATATGGGCGTTTTAGCAAAGACCCTCGATAAAAAAGATCTTAGTCCCTCGATGTTGCCTTCGGTAAACGATCTAGTCCCTAACAAAAATTGCTAAAACGTATCATAGGTTGCCTTCTATGACTATACAATTGACCCACACCCGTCCCTTCACATCCAATGACGGGGCTTCTTACCAAATAAATGGTAAGATAACAACATCTAAAGGAGGAGGAAAAGAACATAGACCTTTTGAGTAGGTAGGACGCTCGTAGTTGCTTGCTCTTGAACTAAAACCATTTTCCACACATACACTTTCAAAACATCTTCAAAAACAAACATCTCTTTGAACTATTTTCAAAACCAACACTTTGTATGCATTCTTATAGAGACGAGAATCATTAAAAAGTTCTTCGCAACAAAGGAATTTTGCAAAATATTTTCAAACTTACACCCATCACAAAACAACTTTTCAAACAAAGCAAGTGATCTAGCAAGAAACTAAGAGCCCGTAGATAACTACGGATGAAAATGGTGCTAATACCTTCCCTTTTCATAACCTACCCCCCGAACTCAAGAAAACATCTCTAAAGGTCTTTCCTATTCTTTTCACCCTTTCCTTATTGGATAAAAGAAAAGTCGGCGGTGACTCTTTCTATCTGGAACAATTGCGATCAAATGCAAAACACCCAAGTCAGTTCTCCCACCGTATTACATAACTGGCGACTCTACTGGGGAAGCTTAAAAGTGGGTTTACCTTAGAGCTAGATAACATCTACTTACTTTCATTATTTGATATGTCTGCTTTGCAGTTTTTGGGTCCTTATTTGGGTTTTGTTTTGATCCTACACCCGGATCTGGGGCACCTTTTAGGTTAGTAGCAATAGATTGCGGAAAATGTATGGCATAGACCGATATGGTTGAAACAATGGCTATGTTAGCGTGACTCATTTGTTGGTACCAGTATCCCTTGTGTTGAATCAAGGAGAATACAGGGCCGTTGAGTGGTGTCATGAAGCACCAACTGAACATAAAACCTTAATTGAACAACTTGGCCAATAGGAAGTAGTGAGATAGCTGACTTTGGTGTAAAGCTGAAGATTGGTTGATACTCAATGCTACACTCATTAAGATCGGACTTTTGGGATATCTCGGCCGTAAGAAAAGATTGATTGTGCTGAGACAATGCCTAAAATAAATGTCAGTGATATTGAGATCCCCTAGAACCCGATTACTTTCTAGGACAGGTTGAGCCAACTAAACTTTAAAAGGGTACTTACCTATGACCCCATGCAAGCCTAAACCTAAAGATTTGTTTGCTTTGTTTCTACATAACAACTTGTTTGCTTTTGCTTGTGTATGATTACTTGTACATAACATCATGGATCTCAAAGGGCTCGTGATGCAGGGTCATGATAAACCAGATGTTTATCAAGGGGAAAAAGGGTTTATTCTCCTCTAACCAAACGCCCTCAAGAACCAAAGCACGATAACAAGAGTCAAGGGTTATGACCCACTTGACATGGTGAGCTTGATTCTCGTGGAAGGCCATTCAACGATACGAAGTTCTCCAATTAAAGTTGTGATCAAAGTTCAACATCCAACATCTTCTTGTGTTTACCCCGCGAGATCCTTGAAAACATTGCATGTCATGCATCATATCATGACAGGTTTTCCCCACACAGGTTTCTCATCTGCTTACTGTTTATTTTAGTAGAGATGGCTCTATAGCAAACAGTGAAGGATCTTCAAACACAAAATGTTCAATTCCAGCAAATGTTCCTGGCTTTGGCTAAAGGACAAGAGGACCTGAAGACTCTCGTTCTCAAAGACAAGAAGACTCAAAGGACCAGCACAACAAGCTCTAGAATTCACAACTCCGTCAACTGAAGGGGACAATCAGGAAGAGAAGACAAAAGACCATAATCCAGAGTCTGATGAAGAAGAAGCTGATTCTGCTGAAGAACAATATCCTCCTGCCGATGACAAATATAAACAGCTAGAGGATCGTTTCAATACCATGGAAATTCATAGAGTACATAGTCTGGATTTTGAAGAATTGGGTTTGGTTTCTGGAGTGGTCATCCCACCGAAATTCAAGATCCATGCTTTTGTCAAGTATGATGGAGTCTCTTGTCCTAAGATGCATATGAGATATTATGCCCGCAAGATTCAGCCACACACCACTGATCAGAAGCTCTGGGTCCATTTCTTCTAAGAGAGCCTATATGGGACGCAGTTGGAGTGGTTTTACCAATTGGAAGGTTCTCGCATCCACACCTGGGAGGATTTAGCCGCTGCTTTCTACAAGCAATACCAATACAACATTGATCTTGCACTAACTCGTGTATAGTTGCAGAATATGACCATGGGTTCCAACGAGGGCTTCAAAGAATACGCCCAAAAGTGGAGAGACCTGGCTGGCAGGGTGAAACCACCCTTAACTGACAGGGATTTGATTGATATCTTTATGGGAACTTTGACAGGACCTTTCTTCAATCACCTAATTAGAAGCTCCTCAACTGGGTTCACCGAGCTAATACTGACAGACAAAAGATTAGAAGCTGGCATCAAGAGCGGTACAATCCAAAGAGGTGCATCTTCAAATGCAGGGAAGCAGCCTTTCAATGGGAGGAAAGACTCTAATGTTATGTACAACCAGAAGGGTCGTAACAAGAGTAACCACGACCAATCTGTGGGGGCAGTCTTGATCTCTAATCCTACGACTGTGCAACAACGTTAATAGGGGAATCAGCGTAAGGAGGTCGTGCCTAAAAGACAAGTCACCATGATCAACATGTCACTGGCTCAAGCTTTACAACACATGTTGAAGGCAAATATGATTACATTAAAGGCTCCTCTCTGGAATCCCAATACTTCGGCTCCTAGTTACCACCCTAATGAAAGGTGTGCATACCATTCCGACAGTCCTGGACATGATACAAATGGTTGTTGGGCTCTGAATAACAAAATTCAAGATATGATTGATGCCAAGGAGATTGAATTTGATCTACCTGCTACTCCCAACGTGATCACTGCTCCCATACCAAATCATTGAGCGTCCAGTTCATTTTGAATTTTCAATTGTAATTTCTTTGTTCGTTTAAACATTTGTCCTTATGTCATACTTTGGTTTATTCTCATTAATGCATTGCATATGCTTGTCTTGAGTTAATCCATTCGTTTTCACTATACTGAAAATTATGCCTTTACCTCTTTTTGTATGATATTTAACTCTCAACTACAAGTCTAAAGTTTTTAGAGGGAGGATGACGAAACCAATACATAATCTCATACAGTATGCTTTTGGACAGACCTTGCTGACGATGTACAAGCGTTCTTTCAATCCCTAAGCACTGGAGTTATAAGGAAGATAATCTCTAGTCAACCCCTTTGCACCAAAGAAGTAGGAGTTTTCTTTTTCACACAAATTGAAACCTTTAATCAAAACCTGGGGCAGGGTAGTTTCTCAGTTAATCCAAATGCGCGTTTAGTCACAAGATTTCACTTCGTACACATCGAATGACATCAAAAACATCCTTCTGAATCAAAAGACGGCGATGGTTCCCCGTAAAATAGGCAGTCATTACCTCTCAAAGAGAAAAAGCCCACTAAGTCAAAACCTACGAAGGAGACTTAATAAAAACTGGGGCATCCCGCTAACTGTAATCTCAAAACAGCCAGGCAAAAATTAGGGATAGTAAATCAAAAAAGGAGGTCGCTAAAAATCCTCAACAACAGAAAAGTGTTGCAAAAATGACTGCCTTCTCAAATAAACTTAACTTGTCCGAACCATCACCAAAACTTCATTACATATTCAATAGGAATCCAAACGCACAATTAACTAAGTATAGGACTGAAGAACATCAAGGAGAGAGGGTTGGGTACAAATAAACTTTGATCCTTATCCTTTGTTTCTTAAACCATGAACCAGGCCATGCTACAACCTTTTAAAAGTCTTAATTGAAACATGGGTTAGTTCGAAAGCATAATGTTATAAAAGGTATCCTGACTCCTGATAGGTTTACCATAAATCCTGAGTTGAATTCATATTCTTACAAAACTCTTTTATTTGTTAAAACTACATTTTCAAAACTTCAAGACAAACATAAACTTTGCCTTGTTTGAATACTGCTGTTTGCATATAGCTACTTATTTGATAACGGAGAAAATTCGCACGACGAATATCCAATGAACGGAAATTCTCTCAAGAAACATAATCACTTCAAATGGAAAACCACTTCCAATGACAAACCCTCCATAATCAAGGGGAATAAAATGATTATTGTCCAACCCATCTAGGGTAGTCAAGTCGAGATTCCAAGAAATCTCTCAAGAAGTGCTGAATAACCAAGGGTAGGTATGCATTTGAATCACTTGGGGCATTGGATATGAATTCCAACAAAGGGTTACGTACGACCAAGAAAACATTTTCTGGAAGTACTACAACACTTACTACTAGGGGTAGTGACAAATTCCCACAAAGTCCTTTTCATAGGGTGATCCCCAGTCAAGTCCCCACAGAGTCATCTCTCTAAGGTTATCCCCACAGAATAATCTTCACGGATAAGGGTACAAACCCCTCAAGGCCAAATTCATGGATATCCCCATAAAATTGGATCCATGCAATCCCCAGCCAGGGGTTCAGTCTCCAGAAAACCTCTCCCCAGCTGAGTTAGTCTCAAGAAAAATCCTCAAGGAGTTCTGGAAAAAGAAAACACCTCCCCAGCAGTTTGTCAAATATTCTCTTCAACATGGTTTATTTCCCCAACAAACTACAGATTCCCCAGCTTGAGTTTTCCTATCAGAATTTTACAAATCGAGGGACCACAACGCCTAATCCCCAGTAAAGTCATCAACAAAGCTCCTCTTCCCCAGCTTGATTTTGCCTCTCATACTTTTACAAATTGAGGGACCACAACCCCTAATCCCCAGTGAAGTCATCAATAAAGCCCCTCTTCCCCAGTGGAGTTTACCACTATCACCAGTGAGTTGCTGCAAAGCCTGGAAGCCGATCAGATAACAATTAACTTCTTTATCCCCAACAAGTTGTTAAATTCCATTCTCTCCGATCAAGGTATAACTCCCCAGTAGAGTAACAAACAACTAAAACTCCTAAATGTTTTCCCTCAAGCAGAAATCAATATTCTCCACAAAGATTTCTCAAGCCAAAGCCAAACTTCCCCAGTGGATTTCTCCTCAAACAACAAAAACGGGAATCCCCAGTGAAAACATTATAAACAAGGTTTGAAGATGTGCATACTCTTCATCTTAAACAGCATTCCAGGATTTAGCTTCCCAAAGCTCCCCAACACTTGTCAAGGAGCAAATATACATTTCAACAAATATTTCACATTCATACATCATATTACATACATGATAAATGCATACAACATAATCTCATTTATTTTGAGAACACCATCACACAATGCATTTCATACATCATGACATTGCATACAACTAACGCTTTACCTTTTCAAGAAATATCAATAAAAAAATAATTGTCAACAATTTTCAATAGGTCCAAGATTAGTTCCTGAAACAAAACAGAGTAACTATCTATGCGACCAGATGAAGTTTCACACGGAATCATCATGAAGCAGTCCTACACGGGTTCCTTCTCTTACATTTTTCAGAAACGGTTCAGATACAATCCAGAGACGGATATTATTCTGATGCCTATTCCAGATTTTTCTCCTAGAAACAGTTCATATATGATCTAGATACGAATGTTATTCTGATACTTACTCCAGACTTCCTCTAGAAACGGTTCAGATATGATCCAGATACAAATGTCATTCTAATACTTACTCCAGACATCCTCTATAAACGGTTCAGATACGATCCAAATACGGATTTCATTCTGATACTTACTCCAAACTTCCTCTAGAAACGGTTCAAATAAGATCCAGATACGAATGTCATTCTGATACTTACTCCAGACTTCCTCTAGAAACGGTTCAGATACGATCCAGAGACAAATATTATTCTGATACTTATTCCAGATTTTTCTTCTAGAAATGTTTCAAATACGATCCATAGACAGATGTTATTCTGATACTTATTCCAAAATTTTCCTCTAGAAACGGTTCAGATACGATCCATAGACGAATGTCTTTTTGATACTTATTCTAGATTTTCTCTAGAAATGGTTCAGATACGATCCAGATACAGATGCTATTCTGATACTTATTCCATACTTTCTCCTAGAAATAGTTCAGATACGATCCAGAGACAGATACTATTCTGATACTTTCCAGATTTTTCTCCTAGAAACGTTTCAGATACGATCCAGATACGAATGTCATTCTGATACTTACTCCAGACTTCCTATAGAAACGGTTCAGATATGATCCAGATATAGATGTCATTCTAATACTTACTCCAGACTTCCTCTAGAAACGGTTCACATACGATCCAAATACGGATTTCATTCTGATACTTACTTCAGACTTCCTCTAGAAACGGTTCAAATACGATCTAGAGATGAATATTATTCTGATACTTATTCCAGATTTTCTCCTAGAAACGGTTCAGATTCGATCCAGATACGGAGGTCATTCTGATACTTACTCCATATTTTCTCTAGAAACGGTTCAGATACGATCCAGATACGGATGCCATTCTGATACAAATTCCAGACTTTCTCCTAGAAACGGTTCAGATACGATCCAGAGATGTATATTAGTATGATAATTATACCATATTTTTCTCCTAGAAATGGTTCAGATATGATCCAGATAAGGATGTCATTCTGACACTCATTCAGTACATCTTTCAGATACGAGTCAGATACGATCCATTTATGGATATTATTATGATACTCATCCCACTACATCTACTGTTTCAGTATAAATCGACCAGTGATTTATTCTGATATTTCTTCTAATTCCTATCAACAATCACCTTTGGATGGCATCTATAAGCCCATCTCCGACAACTCTCTATCGTCTCTCCAAATAGCATCTTTAAACCCATTCCTACACAATCAACTAACACAGGGTCGAGTGCAATATTCTGGGCACTCTAGTTTTCAATCATCTTCCACCTTCAAGTCACGAATGGCGAACTCGCCAATCTAACTCTTCAGGTTTAAGAAGATTGAACAGGGGCAGCTGTTGTACCCCAAAATTTGCCCTCTCTCTTTTCAAGACTTTTCTAGCAAGGATTTTCAAAAGTTCAAGTTTGCTCAAGTACAATTGTATTTTTAATTGGGCTTTTAAGCATCAAATCAAAGAAGAGAAAGTTTGCCTTGATTCATAAGCTTCGATTTGGCATTTGGCCTCCATCGAGCAAGCTTTCTTTCACAATCTTCGATTGGGAATTTGGTCTCCTTGGATCAAGTTTAATTCACAAAGATTCGATTGAGCATTGTATGCTTCATGCTTATTTCGATCCACAAGGCAAGGTCTTCCCTCGTGCTAGCATGCACAATGCAATGGATTCCCTCATGCTAGCAGGCATAAGGCAATGACTTTCTTCATGATAGCACCCACAAAGTTGTGGCCTCTTTCCTACTTGCTTCAAGTTACAAGGCAAGAGCTCCCCTCATGCCAGCATGCACAAGGCAATGGCTTCCCTTATGCTAGCATTCACAAGGCAATGACTCCCCTCATGTTTGCTTCGATTCCACCTTTAAACCCTTCAACCCACATAGTTTCTACACTATGACACACAATGGGTGGATTCAAAAGACACATATTTGGTGGCCTATTCGAACAACATGAATTTGTTGGATTCTAAGAACACGTATTTGGTGGTCCATTCAAATAACATGAATTTGTTGGATTCAAAGAACACACAATTGGTTGATTCGAAGAACCTACAATATGGTTCATTCGAAGGACATACGATATGGTCCATTCGAAAAATAGTCAATTGGTCCATTTGAAGGACATACAATGGGTCCATACGAAGAACACACAATTGGTGTTTTGTATTTTGATGAGTCTGGTTGAAGGCTACTGAACAAAGTCCTATGTGCTTCCAAGTCCAAGTCTGCTGCAGTGCTATGAAACAGTCCTGCACCAAACTGCCACAACACTCCAAAACTGCTGCAAAGCAGTCCTGCTATGTTGCTCCCACTTTTGCACCAAATTGGCATACAAAAGCTGCACCTCGAAGGCTATGAAGACAACATACCCAATTTGTTCAAATTTAATTTGTTCCCCCCTCCAAATCTTAGCCAAACTCTTCTATAAATAATATGTTTCACAACACATCTAAGGGTGTCTTTTTAGTGGTTGGAGAGAGATTTGTTGGCAAGGCAAAGAAAGGAGAGAACACTTAACACACTCTCAAACCCAAAATCAAAAACCCACACCTTTGCTTCTATTATTTCGAATCCAGAACTAAAGAAACACAACTCTTGTTTCTTTTCCTTCGAATCCAGAACCAAAGAAACACAACTCTATTTTTCTTTGCTTTCGAATCCAGAATCAAAGAAACACAATACCCCTGTTCTTTGCTTTTGAATTCAAGGATATCCAGGGAAAACCACCCAAAGTCCAAAAGCACCAAATCCAGATTCAAGGTAAGTCTTCCTGACTTTAACCCTTTTGTTTCAAGCATGTAAATAACCTTTTGCTTATTTTTTATTTCTACCCTTTCGTTGGTTTGCTTTTCTTATTCAAATATATGTTAGAAACTAACCTTTCGTTTCAAGCATCATTGATACCCTTTTGTTTGTTTTCGTTTCTACCTTCTTTCTTTGTTTTCATTTCTAACCTTTTAATTTGTCTTCTTCGTTTGTCAAAAACATATTAAGAACTAACCTGACTATAAAACAATATTAGCCTGGCTTCGACCCATGCTGCTATTTAATCCAAAACGAAAGAAAACAAAAAAGAGGCTTGTGTGAATCGAAGGATGTAGGCTTCGATACACACTGGTTTGTAGGCCTAAACGAAGGACAAAAAGGGTGTGAATCGAAGGGTGCATACTCATACTGACTTACAATCCCAAACGAAGGAAAAAGTCTGTGATCGAAGGGTGCATAACCATACTGCTTCACAGTCTCAAACGAAGGACAAAAAGGGTGTGAATCTAAGGGTGCATACTCATACTAACTTACAATCCCAAATAAAGGAAAAAGTCTGTGACCAAAGGGTGCATACTCACACTGCTTCACAGTCTTAAACGAAGGGTAAGAAGGGTTAAATTGAAGGGTGCACACAACCTGAATCGAAAGACTTACTTTTCTCTATTTTGTGTTGTTTTTGTTTTTGTTTAAATATTTTATTGCTATTCAATATGGTTGTAATAATTAGGACTTTTATTTCTTTTCAATCCCCATTTGTAAACTTGTATAACCCATGCCCCAAAACATGTAATAGCGTAGGACATTTATTTTCCGAATTTTTATTGCTTTCATAAATGTCAGTAAGTAGGGTGTGTATGACAATATGAAAACCAATACTTAGACCACCCTAATTCAAAGACAAAAATGCATGCAATCAAACACACTATTCACACACGTGCACCTCTAGGGTAACCTTGCTTGTTGCCTCGGAAAATAGTCATGTCCCTCGAATATGGGCGTTTTAGCAAAGACCCTTGATAAAAAAGATCATAGTCCCTCGATGTTGCCTTCGGTAAACGATCTAGTCCCTAACGAAAATTGCTAAAATGTTTCATAAGTTACCTTCTATGACTATACAATTGACCCACGCCCATCCCTTCACATCCAACGACTGGGCTTCTTACCAAATCAATGGTAAGATAGCAACATCTAAAGGAGGAGGAAAAGAACATAGACCTTTTGAGTAGGTAGGACGCTCATAGTTGCTTGCTCTTGAACTAAAACCATTTTCTACACATACACTTTCAAAACATCTTCAAAAGCAAACATCTCTTTGAACTATTTTCAAAACCAACACTTTGTATGCATTCTTATAGAGACGAGAATCATTACA
Organism: Vicia faba; assembly: GCA_948472305.1. Lineage (NCBI taxonomy): Eukaryota > Viridiplantae > Streptophyta > Magnoliopsida > Fabales > Fabaceae > Vicia > Vicia faba. Next base: position 1,577,778,528 of record OX451738.1, on the reverse strand, counting down.
AAGATCGCTGCAACAAAGGCATTTTGCAAAATATTTTCAAACTTACACCCATCACAAAACAACTTTTCAAACAAAGCAAGTGATCTAGCAAGCAACTAAGAGCCCGTAGATAACTACGGATGAAAAGGGTGCTAATACCTTCCCTTTTCATAACCTACCCCCAGAACTCAAGAAAACATCTCTAAAGGTCTTTCCTATTCTTTTCACCCTTTCCTTATTGGATAAAAGAAAAGTCGGTGGTGACTCTTTCTATCTGCAACAATTGCGATCAAACGCAAAACACCCAAGTCAGTTCTCCCACCGTATTACATTTGTGTCTGTTGAATTACAAAAAGGGCTAAACCGAAGAATCACACCGCTCACAACCCGTCTTACAAGGATCACAAGAATGGCATCAAGAAGCAAAAGAGACATCAACACACTTCCACCAAAGGGGTATTCCTTCTTATCTTTAATTCTTAGGTTTCAATTTTAACTAGATTTGAAATGAATATTTTAGATTAATCGTTTATTTTTGTTGATAACTGTAGATGGATCCAGAGTTTTTGAGGAACAAGAGGTATGCGAGGAAGCACAACAAGAAACTTTGGGAAGTTATTTCTGATGCAGAGTAAAGTTTTTGTATTTTCAACCCAGACTATGTCAAATCTAGACTCTGATATTGTTTTGAAGGTTTTTTAATTTAGACAAATTGTAGTACTTTGTCAGCATTTGTTAAGTTTTTATCATGAATATTTATTTTGTGTTTTGGGTAACTACTATAGTCGCTATCCACAATGTCATAATTTATTTGTTTTGAATTCTAAAAGTTAACTGAATGCTCATTGTTCATCATTATGTTAATTATGGTCAATGAAATTCATTGTTGTGTTATTGGGAGTTTTGGAGTTTTACTATAATGATCGTGAGGCAATAGACATAGATAGGAGTTTTACTATTTCCAATACTATAATGATTATGAGGCAATAGACATAGGAACCTCACTGACTCCATAACTGCTAAAAAAGTTGTTAGATTAACTTCTTCTTTCTTCAATTATTAATTTGGTGAAAAAATTTAAAGCCTTTTTTTGTTGGATCTATAGGGTGTATATAACATATCTAATTAGCTTTGGAGTGAACTCTACTTTTCAAGTGCTGAGTTTCTATTCTTCTCCTTACAAATTTTTGTCGAAGTTTTCACAGATTATTGGCTTTGGAAATGAAGTGATGAAGGTTTATGGTTCATGGAGATTTTATGGATTTGTTTGGGATGAATTATGATTATGGTGTTTAGTAGTGAAGCAGTGCAATTATTATGGTTACTCATTCATCGAGAACTTCCCAGTAATTCCATGATTCAAGCAAGGGTAGAAGGATTCACTTCTAGTAAAAAAAATTAAATCAATTAAATCTCCTTGTATCTTCTTTCTATATACTTTCTCTATTGTTTAACTTTTTTTGTTCTTTTGTTAGTTCCAAAAATAAAAGAAAGAAGCAATTATTTGTACGCTTTGATTTGTTAATTTTATTACATAAATGAAAAAAGATATGTATATGTGATGAAAGAAAGATTAAATATGAAAATTGAAACACACACACACAGGAAATAAACAAATGAAAGAGATCTGAATTCATGTTGGGCATACAAAATTTGTAATCTTATACTTTTTCTCACTCACTCAATTTCTTCTTTACATATATTCTTTTATTATAAGTTATTACTATTTTTTCTCTACTTTTTCTCACTCACTCACTTTGTTATCTACATATAAATATAGGTTGAAGATTCACCATTATAAATATATAAAAAGGATACTTTGGCATGCATGTTACACAAGTTACTGATGCCAAAGACGATGCTTTGGAGAAACTGTATGAGCAACATATACAAAAAGCTCAAGTTACTCAAAAAGCTCAACTTAAATTTTATTCTTTGAAAGACATATAATTTTTTAAATAAGGTATATAATTCTCATTATTTGAAAGGCATGTTACACGGGTTACTGATGTAAAAGATGATACTTTGGAGAAACCCTATGAGCAACATATGAAAAAAGCTCAACCTAATCAAAAAGCTCAAGTTAATCTAAATAGATTCCATGTTAGCCACACCACAATTTGTTTGATCTCTTTGTATATTTTATTTCTTAATTCATTATCTATCTTTGAATATGTGTTCTTAGATTGAGAATTAAATTATTAGGTTTTGTCTTTTTTTCTTAAAATTATGTTTGGTAAGTACTTCTTTAGAGAGACGTCATGTTGTTTACTATTTACTACTCAACATGACATTACATAACTCCAAAATTAGCTTGAAACAATGCAGTATGTGGGAAATCATGTACAAGCCATATTATTTATTTAACCTCTTTTAAATAACTTATAACTTATATATGCAGTACATTTTTCATCCTAATGTAGGTCCTTCTGGGTATAGATCCACACGTAGATGTGAACGTATCTATGAGATATCAGCTGTAGATTGTTAATTTTAATGTCCTTCTTTGAAACCTTTCTTTTGCTGCTATTTTATATAATTAAATTTATATAATCAATTGTACCATTTATTATAAGTACAGATCAATGCTTAAAAGTTGATGCATATTATTAACCTATATTTAAAACTATATAAATGTTAGCTAAATGAATAAACAAAGATAAACTTTATAAATGGTGGTTTGGTAGACGTGTAATGTAAATTCATTAGGACCCATGCGATAGCACGAGTTTCTTACTAGCTATAAGTGTAATGATATACATTTGGGAGGGCTTCCAAATGGAGCAAGATATGTCCCTCATTTGATGCATGGAACATGACGTGTCACCAAAATATAAACTTTATGTGGTAGGTGTAACACCCTAAACCCCAAACACTTAAATTATAAAATATACGTAATAAAATACTCAATAAGGGTGCCAAATTTCTCAGCATATCATTCTCAAATTACAGTAGCACCAGAAAATAGACTCCAACATAACTCCAATTGTCTTGTAAATAGTAATCAACTTCATTTAATCAAAAAATAGTTAATTCAACAACTCGCAGAAAAACAACATAAGGTATTCCCAACCCAGTGTTACTCCATTAGAGCAACACGCAGAAAATTAAACAACGTAAAAAGATAAACAATGAAGAAGACCACCGTACAGGAAACAAACATGACAAACACCTGATCACCATGCTTCAGTGATATCTCTACTTGATCGACAAATATGAATCTCGAATATGCACTCTCTTTGAGCTCATAAAACAACACGGTCTTATCAAAAAAATTAATATGACCATGGTTGAACTCTAACCAGTTATTCCCAGAATAACATCTAGTTGACTCAGGGGTAAATAAATCAAGTCAACTACAATTTTTTTAATCATAAATAGATAGGGGAAAATTAAGTCAAACCAATGAAGTAATCGCAAAATCATCGGTCGGGGTATCAATGACCATACTACCCTTCATAGGAGACACTGCCAAATTCAACTTGATAACACATTCATGAGATATAAATGAATGCGTTGCACCCGTATCAATGATAGAAATAAAAGATACATCATTTATGAAACACGTGCGTCAAATAAAATTATCTGATCTCAATACCTCCACACTAAAGAGCAAACACCTTCTCACCAGCTTGTTTGATATCTGGCACTTTCTTTAACTTCTGACACTGGGTACTGATATGACTTGGTTCTCCATAATTAAAAAAAAGTAGGAACTACACTCTTGCAAGCAGCGACACGATGTCCCTTCTTTCCATACTTAAAAATGCCAGGCTTGTTCTCTTGCACTCAGCAACACGATGAAATAACCCTTAACACTTGAAACATCTCAAAGAAGTAGACACACCTCTCTCACTTATATCATTCCCACCTGTAGCCTTCTGCTTAGACTTCTGCTTTCCCTTATCAACTGGAGTCACTTACGGCTTACCATGAATTTTATTTTCATTCTTCTTACCACTCACACTTTATTAGTGATCCGATATTGCTTTACTATCCTCATAATAAATTCTGCATTTGTTGACCAGCACAAAGAAAGGATAAATCTCTGATAGCCAATGAACTGCTTGATTTCGGGATGTATACCACTCTCGAACTTCACACACTTGAAACTCTCAGCATCCACATTGTTAAAGTGAGGACAAAATCTAGATAATTCTTCAAACTTGGCTGCATAGTCAGTCACAGTCATATTACCCTACTTTAGCTCCAAGAACTCAATCTCCTTACGACTAACATCAGTCAGAAAATAATTATCCATAAACTCATTCTCAAAATTAACCCAAATAATTTTCTCATTAGCAGCTTTCATCCTATGGTGTTTATTCTCCCACCAACACTCAACTTCCTCGGACAATATATGTGTTCTGAACAACACCTTATGTGCATCAGTGCACTCCATAACTCTGAAAATTTTCTCAATCTCCTGAAGACAAGTATGGGAACCTTCAAGATCGTACCTTCCGTTGAAAATAGGCGGGTTATTCTTCTAGAACTTTCCCAGCCAACAAAAATAATTAGCTCCACCATTATGGTTATGATTCATCTATAAAGCTTCATTCGCTCGCGCTATCACCTAAGCAATCTCCCCAAGGGCCTCTGCGGCTGCTTGATTGTTTCTACCTCCATCCATTTCTTTCTGCACAACCACCCAAGACAGGTTAACTAATCGTAAACAGTAAAGAAAATAATGGTTAACCAATTTAAGCATTGATAATGTTGGCACACATATCGTACACCCAGGGTATAAACAAGTTCACAAAACCTAGGCCGAATGGACCAACCAGACTTAGATATCAACTATATAACACCCTAAACTCAAAACACTTAATTTATAAAATATGCACAATAAAATACTCAATAAGGGTGCCACATTTCTCAACATAACATTCTCAAATCAAAATAGCAGCAGAAAATAAACTTCAACAACTCCAATTGTCTTGTAATCATAAAATAGTTAATTCAATAAATCATAGAAAAATAAATAAGGTATTCCCAATCTAGTGTTACACTATCAGAGTGACACACGAAAAACTAAACAAGGAAAAAGATAAACAACAAAGAAAGCCACCATTCCATCCTCCAATACAAGCAACATTTAAAGCTCCCTAGTCTCTACCTGAGTACCTACACCACAAGCGTAAAGAACAACACATAAATAAACAGGGGGAAGAATACATTCACATATGTTAATGGTGCATAAAACAACAATTATAGTGCAACTAGCATAAATAATCAATCATACAATCCATCCACACCAATAATCTTTCACAAATGCAATAATATATCCAACGTGTTCATCTCCTTTACTCCAATGCATGTGGTACCAAAATTTAGATATTCAGAGGTGTGTTACTAAGGCATCCAAGAGTCACTGGATCGAAGTCCTATTTTGTCACTGGAAATAAGTCCTACCTATCTCCAATATACATGATGCATGAATTCTACACAAATATATGCAATACTCATCTCAACCTCCAACTTTAATACCCGTCACTAGTTCCTCTCGAATCTAAAACTTATCATAAATCATTGCTAATGCAAGGTCACATCAATGGTTCCACTGAACCAAAACATTTAAGCATAAACTCAACATTTTTCCTCCTCCTGTGGCATTCATCATAAACTTAATACAATAATTAAAAATATATAGTTTCTCATAAATACTCATAAAATAGTATCAAACAACCATCTAAAATAGAAATCACTTGAGAAATCGAGTCAAACGACCCATATTCTTTCAAAACAAGGGCTGACGGTCAGCCCTTCAGGCATGACAGCCGTCACACCCACCTGTCATGGTCCCCCTCAATCGCCCTTCATCATGCTGACGTCTGGGCAAAAGAGCATGTCTCTCAGGCTCTGGCGGTCTTTTTGTCGCCTCACATACATCCGTCAGTGCGTCCTCAAGGGACGTCTCCCCCAGTGGAGTAACGGTTGGCCCGCCATGAAGGTGACGCCTGTCACCGCTGTGCAGAGCGTAAAAAAATAGTGTTTTTGCCATGCCTTCACCTCCAAACCTCTAATTTCGATTTCATAGAACCCCATATGCACATCAAATCATCATACATAAATAATATAACATTTAGCACATCAATAACACAAAATTTAATCATCTATATCACCACTTAGTCATAAAATCATCATTATGTTCATCAATTCAAAGCACATAAACATGAAAATTCAAACTCAGAATTACTCATACTAATTCATACGAAAATCAATAATCAACAGAGTATGAAAACAACAATCTAAAGAAGTTTTGCACAAACCATCTCATGATTCAACTACTTCATCAATGGAGGAAAAAGGAAAGGAAAAAGGAAAGAGGATAAGGAATCCTCTTTATCCTTTATACTTAAACACCCATATCATAAATAGTTCCCCTTTACCTTAAATTTCCAAAAAGGCTTTGAATCTACGACTATGGAGTCTCTTCTCTTACTTTTGCTCTGCTAGGGCTTTTCTCTTACTCTGTTGACAACTTATTTTCACCAAACAACCCCGTTATTTATTTTTTTCATTTCTCTATTTAAATAAAAACCCTATTTTTATTTTTATTAATTATAATAATCCTCTCAACTCTTAAAAATTCTATTCACTGCCTTAATTTTAATTAGTTCATATTTTCCTCCCAAAAGCACAATTTCTCATTTTCACTATTATTTTAAATAAATAAAAATTATAATAATTTCTACTAATTTAAAACCATCCTCAATAATGTTAATAAAATAATTTAGTGCATTAGAGAGAGGTCGAAGTGTGGATTCCGTATATCTCAGGGACTCTGTAACTTGTTGGCTTACACTTACGTTAGAAAAGTGTTTAGTAGAAAATATCAATTTAAAGATAATATTTCACACTCTCGTGGTTTTCAATAAAGTCACGCTCCTTAACCATGAGATTTTGCTCTCGCTCATCCATTTTAATTAAGGAATGTGTTTTGAAAATTGAACAAGTCCTAATCGATACTTAAAGCGCTTTTACCCTCTTTAAGATCGATGTCTTGTTTTTACTATCCGGTTCGACCCCCACGCTCTCGCAATGCCGGCTCGAACCTTAATTAATTTCTCACTCTCATGGCAAAATCCTGTTAAGTAACTTCTCACTCTTGTGACAAAACTGATTAAATTGATTTAAAAAAAAAAAGACCAAAACAGATTTTTCCAATTAAATTATCAAGCCAACATTGTTAGTGAATCCCGTCAGAAACGATGGTTCTCACATACCAGACTCTAAATAATTTAGTCGGACATACTATTAATTGAAAACCAATTAAACATAACAATTGCAATTAGAAACAACATGGTAATTAAATTTTACAAACAAAGCAATAATGATAAATAATAATAATAATAATAATAGTAATAATAATAATAATAATAATAATAATAATAATAAGCAATATGATAAAGAACCTGTAAAAGACTTGAAAATAAATGTAAACTGGAAATAATTTCAATAATGACGACAAGATTGTTGATCCAAGCAATTTACACAAAAGTTACACAAACGAGTCCTAGTACTAGTGGTGTGATAGTTCCCCGGTGTGAGAAACTACCACTTTTGCAAAAGTAATTTCTGCCTAAAACTACGAACAATGCTTCCGCGCACAAACTTGGATGTCTCTAAAAATGAATTCTAGGTCTTTTATATAGTAAAAACTAATGGAAGTTACTTTAAGATTCATGTGAGAAGTAGTGGAGATAATGGGAAGTTGAAGAAAGTGGAGATAGTGGGAAGTTGGAGAAAGTGGAGATAATGGAGATCATGGTCGGAGAAGTTGAGAAAATCATAGGGTGAGTGGGTGAGATGGTGGACATGGAGAAGGCTATAAGAAAAACTAATACGTGGCTACAATATAAGGCTGTGGTGAGGGCCACAATATTGTGTGACGAGGGCCAAAATGTTGAAGTGTGTGGCGAGGGGCATGCCTTGTGTGTCGTGAGGCACACAAGTCAAAGTTGTGGCAAACATAACACATGTGTTTCTAGGGGCATACATAATTCCAAGGCTGGCGACCGACTGGAGGTTGTGACGACCGTCAGAGTCCTCTGTCATGCAATTTCCTTCTGTTTCCTACTACAAAGTCATTTTCAACTCATTTCTTTGTCATTTATTCCTCTTTTCTCATGCAAGTATTGTGGAATATAAATACCTGAAACACACTTAAAATACCAACATAATGCAACATAATTAACATAAAATTGTAACATCATTTATGCTAATCGAGCCGAATATGTGACGTGTTTTCATGTTATCAGTGATGAAGAGGCAAATTATTATTTCATGGCAAATCATCGACAAGGAAAGAAAAAGGATGTAAGTTCCAAATACTCTACAATTTACTCCTTGTCTTATAATGAGTTAAAAAGTGAATTTGAAAAACTACAATTAAAGTTTTTGAATGTTAACAAAAGATTGGCCTCCCAAGAAAAAGTTTTCACATTTTTAGAGGCCAAGATTGACAAAACCAATTATGAGTCAGAAGCATTAAAAGAAATTATTGTATATAGTTCAAATCATATAAAAGTTGATGAGCCTTATTACAAGTATGGTTGTGAGACATGCCAAATTTGACAACAAAAAGTGAGTACTCTTGCTACCACATTGGATAGTCTACATCATCTCATGGAGAACATGTCTATTAGGTCCTGGAAGGTTGAAAAGCCTCATAAAAACTACTCTTTGATTAAGAAAGTTCCTAGTAGCATTATTGATTCTCATCATAGGATAATTTGTCACTATTGTTGCAAAAGGGTCACACTATTGAAAAATGCAAGTTTAGGACTTTTTTTATTCCTAAAGCTGATATTCAATGGTTTCCCAAAAAAAACATTTATTTAACTCACTCTCAAGGACCCAATGAGAATTGGTTACCTACCACCATTGTTTGATTTTTGTAGGTTGAATATTTTGATGTTATGACGGGAAAGTGGATTCTCGAAAGTGGATGTTCAAGACATGTGACGAGAGACATATCGCTCTTCTCTGACTTTTTGGTAAAGAAGAAAGGATTTGTGTCCTATAGTGATCACAAAAAATGTGCGATACTTGGAAAATGTATTATAGGTAATCCCTCAACTATTACTATCCCAAATGTTATGCTAGTTGAAGGTCTTAGACATAATCTTCTTAGTATTAGTCAATTATGTGATAATGGATATAAAATGTCTTTTGCACAAAATTGTTGTATAATTAAACATAATGAAAAGAAGGATTGCATGTTTAAGGGTTAGTAACATTTATATGCTTGATTTAAAAGATATTTCCTTGAATAATGCTCAATGTCTTTTTACCTTGAGTGAAGACTCTTGGCTATGGCATAGACGCTTAATTCATGTCAATTTTGATTTACTTAATATAAATGTCTCAAAAGATGTAGTAATCGGTCTACCAAAAGGGTAAGGAAAGAAATGCCTTTTTTAAATCTAAGAAATTTATTTCTACATCAAGGCCATTTGAGCTCCTTCACATGGATTTGTTTGGTCCCTCGCGAACTAAAAGTATAGGTGGAAATTGTTATGGTTTAGTGATTGCAGACAATTACTCTAGATTTTGTTGGACGTTTTTCTTACGTATCAAGGATGAAACATTCACAGCTTTCATACATTTAGCCAAGATTTATAAAGATAAAATGAATTCAAAGATAGTTGATATTCGAAGCGATCATGGATGTGAATTTGAAAACCACCTCTTTGAAGAATATTATGATAAATTTGGTGTTGAACATAACTTTTCAGCTCCTAGAACTCCACAACAAAATGTTGTTGTTGAGAGGAAAAATCACATTTTAGTGGAGTTGGCAAGAACAATGCTCAATGATTATGGTCAACCAAAATATTTTTGGGTCGATGCTATTAGCACGGCATGTTATGTCTTGAATAGGATAATTATTCGTCCAATTCTTGACAAAACTCCTTATGAACTTTTAAAAGGTAGAAAACCAAATTTATCTCATCTTCACGTATTTGGATATAAATGTTTTGATTTAAATAATGAATAAAACAATCTTTGAAAATTTGATGCGAAAACAGATGAAGGTACTTTTCTCGGATACTTTCAATCTAGTAAAGCATATATAGTTTATAACAAGAGATTACTTATTGTTGAAGAGTCCGTTCATGTTACTCTTGATGAGACTTCCCCAAATAGTGTTGGGAAAGGTAGTTTTTTTCATGGTGTAGGTACATTTATGGAAGACATACTCAAAGACACCGATGAAGGAGTTGATCAACCTAAAGCGGTGGAGATTGAGGAAGATGGAGATACCAACCAAGAAAAGAAGGATGATGAAATCCATGAAGAAAATGATGGTCTTCCTTTAGAGTGGAAGACATCCAAATATCATCCTCTTGACAACATTATAGGTGATATGAAAAAAGGGGTAACAACTCGCTCTAAAATAAGTAGTCTTTGTTGCCATCATGCTTATATATCACAAGTTGAACCTAAAAACACTAACGATGCCTTACTTGATGAGCATTGGCTTATTGCTATGCAATAAGATTTAAAGTAATTTGAAAGAAACAACGTCTAGGATCTTGTTCCTCGTCCCACTAATCATCAAATCATAGGCACCCGATGGGTATTTAGGAATAAGCTTGACGAATGTGGTGTGATAATAAGGAATACGGCATGTCTTGTGGCTCAAGGTTATAACCAAGAAGAGGGCATTGAATATGAGGAGACTTATGCTCCGGTGGCCCGACTTAAGGTTATACGCCTTTTATTGCCTTATGCTTGTTCTAAGAATTTCAAATTATTTCAAATGAACGTAAAAACGTGCATTCCTTAACAGATACATAAGTGAAGAGGTGTATGTGTCTCAACCTCTCGGTTTTGAAAATGATGAGTTTCCTAATCATGTTTTCAAGCTTAAACGTGCATTATATGGTCCTAAACAAGCCCCTAGAGCATGGTATGATAGACTTAGCAAATTTTTGCTTGAACAAGGATACTCTAGAGGGAAAGTTGGCACTACTCTCTTTATCAAACATCGAGGAAATCATATTTTATTAGTTCATATTTATGTAGGTGATATCATTTTTGGATCTACTAATATGCATCTTTTCAAGGAGTTTTCTAAGGATATGCAGGGAGAGTTTGAGATGAGCCTAATGGGGGTGTTAAATTACTTTCTCGGGCTATAAATTAAGCAACTCGATGAAGGAACGTTTGTGTGTCAAACCAAGTATTATTTTGAATTACTTAAGAGGTCCGGAATGGATAGTGCTAAGGAAATTGACACTCCCATTGTAACAAATGGTAATTTAGAAAAGGATGAGAAAGATAAGGACATTGAGGTAAAAATGTATAGAGGTATAATTGGTTCACTTCTTTATCTTACACCATCTCGTCCTGATATTATGTTTAGCGTTTGTATGTGTGCAAGATATCAAGCGATTCCTAAGAAATCTCATTTAAAAGCCGTAAAATGAATCTTTAGATACCTTATTGGCACCTCAAAATTTAGGATTTGGTATTCCAAGAGAAACAATTATAATTTGGTTGGTTATTCTGATTTTGATTTTTCTAGTTGCAAATTGGATAGAAAAAGTACTAGTAGAACTTGTCACTTGTTTGAAAAATTCTTGTTAAGTTGGCATAGTAAAAAGCAAGTTTTCGTAGCTTTGTCAACTGCCGAGGCAGAATACGTGGCAGTCGGTAGTTGTTGTGCTCAAATATTGTGGATCAAACAACAACTATTGGACTTTGATATTAAACTATCATGTATTCCTATCATGTGAGACAAAACTAGTGCCATTAATCTAACCAAAAATCTGGTGCTACATTCAAGGACTAAACACATTGAGATACGTCATCACTTTCTTCATGATCATGTTGAAAAAGGAGATGTTGTGTTTGAGCATGTTGATAGTAAAAATTAACTTGCCGATATTTTCACTAAACCACTCACAACCGAATACTTTATCAACATACACGGAGAATTAGGGATCATTGACATCTCAAATGTTGCCTAGCTCTATCTCTTTATTTGCACCTTAAGTATTCTCCTTAACTATGTGTTTGAGTGTGTAATGCTTGTGAGTGGAACTTCCAACCCTTCAAAAGTAAGGTAATACCGTTTCAATTTCTCCTTGAACGTAAGTTTTACCTAAATTCATATTTTTAGAGTTCTTTCAAAAATGCTTCATATACTTTCAAATGATAAAAACAATGAATGTTCATTTTCAAAGATTTATGATTAATAACCATTGTGTGTTCTTGATCTATATGTTTACAATGACTTCATATATTAATTCTTTCACATTTGTATAAATTTGTTCTTAATATGCAAGCATGTGTTGTGGTTATTTCCCTTATTTTATCTTGCAATGTATTGTTCTTGTTGTCATAGTTACGCTATTTTGATAAACACTTTCATTTTGGTAGTAGTAGTGAAATTATGTTTTTGCTATGGTTGGCACATGCGTGTGCAACATCGAGAGTTTCATTATGAAATGTTAAATGATCGTGACGTTCAACTTATATTACATTGTTTTTGCATTACATTATATTTTTTTGTGATGTGCGTTGTTCTTATTTAAAAGTTTACATCATTGCATATATATGGGTATTTGTAATTGTTGCTTTTATATGCAAAATTGCCCCTGAATGATAATTATGAATTGTTTTGGGAACTATGGTACTTCTAATCGGTTGCTATCTTCTTTTTTATATTGTCAAAGGGGGGGGGGGAATCATATGCGAGATGAAGACGGGAAGCACAAAGTTAGGGGGAGCCTTTGAGTATTACAAGAAATGCATCGTTGTAAGTTTTTCCCTCATAAAAAAGGGGGAGTTTGTGAGTATAGCTTCGCTTCAAAGTGTTTTATATGATATCAAAACCGGGACAAGATGACACTTCTGTGAAGTAGATGATATCGGTAATACAGTGGGAGAACTGACTTTGGTGTTTTACGTTTGATCGCAATTGTTGCGGATAGCAAGAGTCGTCACAGACTTTTCTTTTATCCCAATAGGAAAGGTTGAAAAGAACAAGAAAGACCTTTATAGATGTTTTCTTGAGTTTGGGGGGTTGGTTATGAAAAAGGGAAGGTATTAGCATCCTTTTCATCTGTAGTTATCTACGGACTCTTAGTTGCTTGCTAGATCACTTGCTTTTGTTTGAAAATGTGCTTTGTGGTGTGAGTTTGAAATTATTTTGAAAACGTCTTTGTAATGATTCTCGTTTCTATAAGAATGCGTACAAAGTGTTGGTTTTGAAAATAGTTCAAAGAGGTGTTTGTGGAATGTGTTTTTGAAAGTGATTTTGAAAAGTGTCTTTGTAATGATTCTCGTCTCTATAAGAATGTGTACAAAGATCTTTGTCTTTTGAAAATGTTTCAAGGGAAAGTGTTGGTGTAAAAAATGTTTTTGTTGTGAGCAAACAAGCAACTATGAGCATCCTACCTATTCAAAAGGTTTAATGTTCTTTTTCTCCTCCTTTAGATATTGCTATCTTACCATTGATTTGGTAAGAAGCCCCATCGTTGCATGTGAAGGGACAGACGTGGGTCATTTGTGTAGTCATAGAAGGCAACCTATGGGACGTTTTAGCAATGTTGTTTAGGGACTAGATCGTTTACCGAAGGAAACATCGAGGGTCATCGAGGGACTACGATCTTTTATCGAGGGTCTTTTCTAAAACACACATATTCGAGGGACATGACTATTTTTCGAGGCAACAAGTGGGATTACCGTAGGGGTGCATGTGTGTGAATAATGTGTTTAATTGGCATGCATTTTGTCTTTGATTTTTGGGTTGGCTAATTGGTGGTTTTATCTTGCCATATATCCTAATTACTAACATTTGTACAAAAGCAATAAAAATGCAGAAAATAAATCCTACACTATTATAACCATATTGAATAGCAATAAAATGTAAAGACAAAACAAAATAAAAGGAGGAAAAATGAGCTTTTCCATATAGGCAGAATTCACCTTTCGATTCTTCTTCTCTGGCTCCTTTCGATTTGGGCTTAGCATGAAGCATGAGATGTAGCCTTCGATTCTTCCTTTCTGCTTCCTTCGATTGCAGGAACGTTAGGGCGAGCAAGTAAGATTCAACCATGCCCTTTGTCCTTCTTTCGATTGAGGTATGGGAGTCAATATGGACATCCTTCTGGCTACTTCTTTCGATTGAGGCCTGGCAGTCAGTGTGGAAAACTTTCATTTCTCCCTTTTTGCTCCTTCGAATGGCCTGGAAGTCAGTGTGTGGCGAAGCCTAAGGCTACACTCTTTGTTCTGCTTACAACTGTGAAGCATCCAGGGGTGAAGCCTAAAGCTTCGATTCATACTCCGTTCCTTCTGTTTTCTTTCATTTGGGATTTAAATAGCAACATGGTCTGAGGCCATGCTAGTATTGTCTCATGGCCAGGTTAGTTCTTAAAACGTTTGATAAACCAAGAAACAAAACCAAAAGGTTAGCAATGAAAACAAACTAAAAAGGTAGAAACAAAAAGGAAACAAATGTTATGTATATGCTTAAAACGAAAAGTTTAAGGTCAGAGTGACTTACCTTGCTTGAAGCTGGAACGTGTGTTGGACCTTGAGTGGCTGCCCTAAGTGCTCCTAGATTAGAAGGAAAGAAACAGGGGTTATGTTTCTAGTACTGGATTCGAAAGAAGGGCCCAAGCGTTAGATTGCTTCAGATTGAAAGAGAAAAAGAAACAAGTGTTGTGTTTTTTAGATTCTGGATTTGTGTTTAGTGTTTGAAAATCTTAAGAGTTTAAGAGTTTTTAAGATTTTGATGATTTTTTGAAGATTCTTTCCACACCACCCAAAGTCTTCTTCAGCTTGCAAATGTTTCTCTTTTATAGAGAAAGGGTTAGAGGTGCTGGAGTAACCAGGTTTGTAGGATAACAAACCATGGTTTGGTTGAAACGAAAACAAACTTGATTCCTTTCATTATTCCCAAGTTTCATGTACAAGTGGGGGCCTGCTCTCTGTTGGGGGCAGAAGATTAAACTTATGCTTTTGGCACTGCTTTTGTTCAGACAAAAATCAGATTGGGAGCCGATTTTGTGATTAAAGTACTCTATGAAAAAAAGGGTACATAGCTTTTTGCTATTTTATCCAAGAATAGTATTATCCAGTAGACAAAGCTTTGAACCTTTATGGAAGCCTCTGATTATATAAAGATTTGGAAGAAACATAACCTGACAAGTGAGATTTGGAGGATAAGGCTATGATATTTGCTCAAAGTTCTTCAAACAAGCTTGCTTCAAAGGGTTCAGATTGGATTCGAAGTATGCTGATTCTAAGGGAACCAAAACTCCAGTCGAAACTTTGTGTGAAGGTGGCTCTTGTCCAATCGAAGGCTTGCTTTCCAGAGGTCACATGGCCAAACGAAAGGGTGTATGTAGGAGGTCCCTGCTTTGGGGGCACTAGCATGAAGGGGAAATTCTGCCTTGTGAGTTTGGAAAACATGAAAAACAAATGGCTTCTGAGCCGAAGGAGAGTTGCAGGAGGCCTATGCTTTGTGACTTCAAGCAAACATGCAAGAGGCCTTTGCTCAAACAAAAGCTTGCATGAAGAGCCACACGCCCAAACAAAGAATGCAACCAAAGCTTGTATTGAAGGGGGCCACATGCCCAAATGAAGAATGTAACCAAAGCTTATATTGAAGGAAGCCACACGCCCAAACGAAGAAAGCAACCAAAGCTTGTATTGAAGGAAGCCACACGCCCAAATGAAGGAAGCATGCAGGAGGTAAAGGTCACAATTGAAGGAAACCAGAAAAGAGGCCTTTGCCTCCTGAATCAAAGGAAACCAAACAAGAGGCCTTTGCCTTCTGAATCGAAGGAAGCTAACAAGAGGTCATCAACTTTATGAATTGAAGGAAGCCAAACAGGAGGCCTTTTCCTTGTGCTTGCTGGGTAGAAGAAGGTCCTTGCCTTGTGAATTGGGAGCAAGTGTAAAGAAGGCACTTGTCTTCTGAATCAAAGGAGGCCGGTAGGAAATCACAAACTTCTGAATCGAAGAATATCAACAAGAGGTTTTTCCCCTTTGGATCGAAGGACATTAGCAGGAGGCTTTTCCTCTTTGAATCGAAGGAGGCTACAGGAGGCTTTTTTCCTTGTGCCTGCTGGCCTGGTGGGAGTCCCTTACTTTGAAGCATGCAAAAAGGAAGCTATTGCTCAATCGAAGGCTACATGAATCTATCCATCACTTCGTGAATCAAAGCAAGCATTGAGGGAATTATTTGTCCAATCAAAACAGGCATGCAGACATCAAATGTTGAATCGAATTAGGCATGCAGGCAACCATTGCATTGTGAACCATGTGAGGCCAATGGTGTAATCGAAGGTTACATGCAGGAAGCTCCTGATTTATGAATCAAAGCCAGCGTGTCAAAGGCCAACGCTCAATCGAAAGATGCAAGCCAAGCTGGCATCGAAAGAGGCCAAAAGTCCAATCAAAGGATGAGAAATCGAAGCATGCACGCTCTTTTTTCGATTTGATGTTTGAAAGCCCAATTCTACTTGTGAAAATTTGAACTTTTGAAAATCCACGTGAGGAAATGTCTTGAGAAATGAGAGGGAAAATTTTGGGATACAACAGCTGCCCCTGTTCAATCTTCTTAAACCTGAAAAGTAAGCATGGCATGTTGCCGTTCGTAGCTTGAAGGTAGAAGATGATTGGACACTAGAGTGTCCAGAAATTTGCACTCGATGATATGGTGTTTGATTGTGTTGGGAATGGGTTTAAAGATTCCATTTGGAGAGATGTTGGAGAGTTGTTGGAGATGGGCTTATATATGCCACCCAAAAGTGATTGTTGACAAAAAATGGAAGAAGTATCAGAATAAATCTCTGGTCTATTTATACTAAAACAATAGATGTAGTGGGATGCGTATCAGAATAATATCCATAAATGGATCATATCTGAAAGATGTACTGAATGAGCGTCAGAATGACATCCGTATCTGGATCGTATCTGAACCGCTTTTGGAAGACGCATTGAATAAGAGTCAAAATAACGTCCGCATCTGGATTGTATTTGAGAAATATGCTAAATGAGTGTCAGAATGACATCCGTATTTGGATCATATCTGGACTATATTTGAAAGAATCCATAATAGGTATCAGAATGACATCCATATCTGGATCATATCTGAACCGTTTCTAGGAGAAAAATCTGGAATAAGTATCAGAATAATATCCATCTCTGGATCGTATCTAAACTGTTTCTGGGGGAAGTCTGGAGTAAGTATCAGAATGTCATCCGTATCTGGATCGCATCTGAACTATTTCTAGAAGAGAATCCGGGGTAAGTATCATAATGTCATCCATATCTGGATCGCATCTGAACTGTTTCTAGAAGAGAATCTGGAGTAAGTATCAGAATGTCAGTCGTATCTGGATCACATCTGAAATGTTTCTAGAAGAAATATGGAATAAGTATCAGAATGTCAGCCATATCTGGATTGCATCTGAACCATTTCTAAAAGAGAATCTGGAGTAAGTATCTGAATGTCAGCCATATCTGGATCGCATCTGAACTGTTTCTAGAAGAGTGTATGAGAAGGAGCCCGTGTAGGATTGCTTCAGCTGGTCGTGTAGATAATTGTCCTGACTTGTTTAAGGAATTAATCTACAATCAGTTGTCCTCATATAGTTGTCCTATCTTGTTTTAGGTATTAATCTGGAACTTGTTTTTGTTGGTTGTTGAGATAGCTGTCCTGTCTGGTTTCAGGTATTAATCTCTGACCTATACGAAAGAAAGATAGTTTTCTCATCTGATTTCGGGTATTAATCTTTAATCTTCTCATGTAGATAGTTGTCCTTTCTGGTTTCAGGTATTAATCCATAATCAGTCGCTCACATATAGTTTTCCTGTCTGGTTTCAGGTATTAATCTGGAACTTGTTTTTGTCTGTTGTTGAGATCGTTATCTAGGATGGTTTCAGGTATTAATCCTTGACCTTAGAAAGAAAGATAGTTTTCCTGGCTTGTTACAGGTATTAATCTTAAATATGCTCATGTAGATAGCTTTCCTGGCTTGTTACAGGTATTAATCTACAATCGATCGTCTACAGATAGTTTTCCTGGCTTGTTACAGGTATTAATATGGAACTGTTGAAAATTGTTGACGATAGTTATCTGTTGATTGATCTTTCCTGAAAAGGTAAAGAATTAGCTGCATGCAATATCATGATGTATGAAATACATGGCGTAATGATGTTCTAAAAATAAATGAGATTGTTCTATATGCATTTATCATGTATGTAATATGATGCATGAAAAGTGAAATGTTGTCGGAATGTATCTTTGTCTTGGAAAATAAATCCTTGACAAGTGTTGGGAAGTTAAATCCCAGACTTCCATTGGGGATGAAGAGTATGCACCTCTTTGGACCGTGTTTTAGAATGTTCCTGCTGGGGATTCCTGTTTTTATTGTTTGAAGATAACTCCACTGGGGGAATATTGAATTTGTTTGAAGGAAACTCTATGGAGAGTGTTGATTTCTTCTTGGGGAAAAGAGTTTAGGAGTTTTAGTTGTCTGTTTCTCTACTGGGGAGTTATCTCTTGATGTAAGAGAAAGGAAGTTAATAACTTGGTAGGGATAAAAGAAGTTAATTGTTATCTGTTTGTCTCCCAGGCTTTACAGCAACTCACAGGGGATTGTAGAAAAGTCTACCTGGGAAGAGGGGTTGTGGCACCTTGATTTATAGTAGTCAGAGAGGGAAACTCAAGTTTGGGAATCGATAGTTTGTTGGGGAAATAAACCATATTACCAATATGCTGGAGAGGTGTTTTATTTTTGGTAGAACTCCTTGAGGATTCTTGAGATTAACTCAGTTGGGGAGAAGTTTTCCGGAGATTGAAGCTCTGGCTGGGGATTACCTGGATCCAACTTTATGGGGATATCCATGAATTTGGCCTGGAGGGGTTTGTACCCTTATCCGTGAAGATTATTCTGTGGGGATAACCTTATAGAGATGACTTTGTGGGGATTTGAATGAGGATCAACCTATGAAAGGGACTTTGTGGGAACTTGTCACTTCCCCTAGTAGTAAGTGTTGTAGTACTGCCATAAAATGTTTACTTGGTCGTATGTAACCCTTTACTGGAATTCATGTTTAATGCCCTAAGTGATTCAAATGCAAACCTGCCCCTGGTTATTCAGCACTTCTTGAGAGATTTCCTGGAATCTTGACTTGACTTCCCCAAATGTGCTAGGCAATAATCATGTTATGCCCCTTGATAATGGAGGGTTTCTCATTGAAAGTGTCTTTCTATTTGCAATGATTCTGTTTATTGAGAGAGTTTTTGTTCATTGGATATTCGTCGTGTGAATTTCTCCGTTGTCAAACAAATAGCCATATGCAAACAACAATATTCAAATAATGGAAAGTTTATGCTTGCATTGAAGTTTTGAGAATGGAATTTTAGTAAGTAAAGAGTTTTGTAGGAATATGAATTCAACTCAGAATTTGGAGAAAAGCCTTACAGGAGTCAGGATACCTTTTGTAACAGTATGCTTTCGAACTAACCCATGCTTCAATTAGGACTTTGAAAGGTTGTATCTTGGTCTGGTTCAAGGTTTAAGAAACAAAGGATAAGACTCAAAGTGTATTTGTACCCGCCCGTTCTTCGTGATGTTCTCCAGTCCCAAGCTCAGTCAATTATGCGTTTGAACTCCTATTGAATCTGGAATGATGGTTTAGATGTTTAGAAGTTTATTTGAGAAGGCAATCATTTTTGCGATGTTTTTCATGTTGTTGAGGATTTGTAGTGACCGCTTTTTGATTTATTATCCCTGATTTTTGCCTGACTGTTCTCGTTTTGAGATTGCAGTCAGCGGGACGCCCCAGTTTTCTTAAGTCTCCTTCGTAGGTTTTGACTTAGTGGGTTTTTTCTTTTGAGAAATAATGACTGCCTATGTGATAGGGAACCATCGTTGTCTTTTAATTCCAGAGGAATGTTTTTGATGTCATTCGTTGTATACGAAGTGAAAACTTGCGACTGAACGCGCACTTGAATTAACTGAGAGACTACCCTGCCCCAGGTTTTGATTAAAGGTTTCAATTTGTGGGAAAAAGAAAACTCCTACTTCTTTGGCTGAAAGGGGTTGAATAAGGATTATCTTCCTTGTAACTCCAATGTTTAGGAATTGAAACAAACGCCTGTACATCGTCAGCAAGGTCTGTGTAAAAGTATATTGTATGAGATTATGGCATTATTTTCATCATCCTCCCTCTAAAGGTTTGCAACTTTTTGAAACAAGAGTTGAATATCATAAAGGGAGTAAAAATCATAGTTTTAAGTATAATAAAAACGAATGGATTATTTTAAGATAAACATATGCAATGCATTAATGAAAGTAACCAAATTATGACATATAGATAAGTGTTTAAGAAAACAAAGAAATTACAACTGAAAATTCGAATAAACAAAAAATTTCCTCGCCCAGACCATCACTTCATATGGATTCCCTTGAGGGGTGACAAAAGAGCTCTAGTTGACCGTCTTGTGTGAACTCCAATGCTCCTCCGTCGATTAGGTTTTGAATCTTGTACTTCAGCGCCCAACAATCGTTTGTATCATGCCCAGAACTACCGGAATGATAGACACACCTTGCATCGGGATTGTAGTTAGGAGAAGAAGTTTTGCAGTTTGGATGAGGTCCTATCAACGTAATCAGATTCATCCTTAACATGTGTTGCAATGCTTGATACAACGACATGTTGATGTTAGTAAACTATCTCTCGGGCTCGTTTTCCTTTGTTGATTTCCCCGTTGACATTGGCGAGGTCGCTGATGGCCTCGTGACATGGCAGCAATTTGGAAAGGTTTACTCTCCACCAAACCAACTGCTTGTCTCATTGGAGGCTGATTAATGACTCGATCCCCAATTCTAGATGTTTGCCCCATATGGTTGAATCCATATTGATGAAGCTTGTTAATGAGGGCTCTCAGCTCTTCTTGTCCTTGAGCCAAGTTTTGGATAAGATCCATCTGGCTTACCATCTGTCCCATCATCTGGATCTTCATTGTGGCTGTGATACAGTGGGAGAACTGACTTGGGATTTTGCGTTTGTGTTCACAAATGTTTCGATTTAGCAAGAGTCGCCACCGACTTTTTATTTTATCCTAAGGAAAAGCCAAAAAGCACAGGAAAGACCTTTGAGATGTTTTCTTGGGTTCGGGGAGTAGATTATAGAAAGGGAAGGTATTAGCACCCTTTCTATCCGAGGTTATCCATGGGCTCTTAGTTACTTGCCTATATCACTTGCTTTGCTTTTCAATTGTTTGAAATGGTTCTTTTGTGTGTGATTTTGAAAGATGTTTTGAAAAGAGGCCATCGTTGTGGCAACCTTTGTAATGATTCTTGTTTGAATGTATACAAAGGTGTTTTTGTCCTTTTGAAAAGTTTCCAATGTTTGAAAGTAGGGTTTTGAAATTGTGTGGTGAAGTGTGTTTTGAAAATAGCAAGGATGTTTTTTGCAAGCTTGATCAAGTAACTAGGAGCTATCTACCCTATTTTACTCAAAGATCTTTCTTATGTTTTTAATCCTTTTAACAGTGTTGTTTTCACTATTGTATTTGGTGAACAACCTTGTGTTAGGATATTAACGGGACAGGCGCGGGTCATCGTATAGACCATGATAACAATAGTGTCAAGTATCTTTGGCAATTTTCTTGAGGGACTTGATCATTTTGTTTAGGCAACTCAGACAGCGTCATCAACGGTCTATGATCTTTTTGTTTGTTTTTGTTTTGCCAAAGTACTCAACATGCAAACATGGCCCATTTTTGAAGGCAACAAGTGGATGAAACCCTAGGGGTGCAAGTGTGCATTGTGTTTGTTTTTTCATGCATATTTATCTTGGATTAGGTCAAATTAATTGTTGATTTTATTTGCATACAAACCCTAGGTCTAAGCATGGCATAATTGAAAGCTTTTAAATGTTCGAGAATTTAAATGCTACACTATTACAATATGATATAGGGAGGGGGGTACAAATTTGAACTGGGGATATTTGACAAGAAATTAAACCCTAGATTACTATTACAACCAAATTGAATGTATAAGATACCATATTTAAATGTACAATAATTGAATACAATACAATAAATAAATGTCAAATAAAATGTATTATGTACAAAATGATTTTTATGTATGTAAAAAAAGTGTTTTTAATATGTGAAGTAAAAATAAATAAAGAAAAAGTCAAGTTTAATTATTTTTTCATTTAGGGAAAAAACCCTAATTTTCTTAGATAAATAGCATTATTTATTATTTATTTACAAATATATATATAAATTTGTACAAAAAATAAAAGTATATTGTAAAGAGGTATTGTTGGTATGTAATATTAATAAAAATAAACATGTATTATTTTTGATGTTTTTTTGCTCTTATTTTCCTTTTTTAATAGAATAAAATATATAAGTATTAAATACATTAAATGTATAAAGATAAAAAATTAATTATTTATAAAAAATGTGTATATTCAAGAAAATGTTTTTAAATGTGAATAAAAATAATAAATGAAAATAAATGTGTTTTTTACATTATTTTAGGTTTTAATAAAAAGAATATAAAGCATTTAAATACTTTTTATACTAGTAATAATTAGAATAAATTCCAAATAAATATAAAAAATTATGAAAATAATTTTTAGGTTTTTTTTTTATGTTAGAAGATAAAATATCAAAATCAAAAATGAAATAAAATGCAAAAAATGACAAACATGCAAGCAAATGGGCCAGGGGGTGCAAACTGAATATGCATGTGTGAAAAGCAAAAGCAACTCAGGCCCAACCCAAGCAACTTCATCTTCTTCCTCAGTTTCAAACAATACACGCATTCTGTACTTCCAATGCTATCTCCTGATTCTTTGATCTTTTGACAAAACTCACATCATGAAACTTGAAGAGCATCAAACAACGAATTCAACCATATAAAAAACTTGGATTAACTCTCAAAGACCAGAGAGAATTTCTCTGGCCCTAATTTTTAACCTAGTTTTTTCAGAAAGTTCATGAGTGAAATTCTCTCAGCACGATTAATGTAAATGAAAACTAAGCATATGTATGGCTTCAGGGCTATGAGTACAACATATTTCATTCACAAACCTAAGCCTAACCATTCCTAAATAGGGAGATACAAGTCCATGAGATTCCTATTTCAGTTGACTTCGAGCTGGACAATGCAGCAACCTTCAATGGTGTTTGAGCTTCTCTTGAGCTTGCATGAGGTCTAAGGAAGCTTCTCCAATGCTTGGCTTGCTTCGAAACAACTTGAATCGTGCTGTAGAACTCAACCTGCAGAGCTTTGAAATGAAAATGGCAAAGTGTGTTAGAGGTGTTACAGCTTGCAATGGGGGCCTGGGATAGTTCAGGTGAGTTGATTGGAAGGTGTTTGAACTATCTTTGGACAAAATGCACGATGGAATTTGGTTGTGGCTTGCAAGATGCAGAACTTGCCCTGTTTTGTAGAAAAACAGTGATTCTGAGTATGAGGGGGTTTGAGTGATGAAAGGGTCGTGCTTCAGGCTTGTTGGGAGGTATGGAACTTGTCTACAATGTTTGTCTAAGCTTGTGTTAACAGATATGAAAAATTGTATGTGTCTTGCCCCTTTTTCTTCTTTTTCAAGCAAGCATGTGGAAGTGATGTTATAGCTTGGTACAGGCCCTCCTATCATGCTGCATCTTTTGCTCTTGGTTCTTGGAATTGATAGCTTCAATCTTGCTTCAGAGATATGGCCCCATACCTCAAGGATTTTGGTTTGACATAAAGTGTACTTTTACAAAAATGGCATTTTACCTTTTTCCAAATAAGGGTTAATCTTGTATGTAATGTCCAAATGGCCAAGATAACACATTAATTTAATGGTTATGCATTAAATTATGAAGTGCAAGTTGGTTTTGAGGC
Source organism: Vicia faba (assembly GCA_948472305.1). Lineage (NCBI taxonomy): Eukaryota > Viridiplantae > Streptophyta > Magnoliopsida > Fabales > Fabaceae > Vicia > Vicia faba. The sequence goes on along the minus strand of OX451738.1, from coordinate 1,577,754,658 downwards.
CTGCAAGATAGCACCAAACATGCTGATTTGAAAATGCAAGTTTGTATGAACATGTATTGGTCATGGACAAAAGTGAGTTTTTGCCAACTTCAAGCATTCGATTCTCTCTAACCACAAGGTTGTTTGAGGAGTTCTTGGACAATTTGGAAAGCTTGGAACATGTACTATAATCCATCTTTGAAATGAAATTTTAAACTTCAAGTGGAACTATGTGAAAAATGGCCAAGAAGATGGGTCAAAATCCTGCCTAAACTAGGGCAAAATTTCCCTAAGTTAAAAGTTTTAGGTACCCTTGTTCCAAAAATCATAACTTGAGATACAAGCTTACTTTGAGAAAACTTTGAGAATCAAAGTTGTAGACTTTGTGATGGAATACAACTTTCATGTTGCAAGTTTTGTTTGAATCCATTTTCATTTTGGTGAAAAAATGGGACAAATTTAGGAAAAAATAAGAAATTTCATAACTTAGAAAATTTCTAAGTTATGAAAATTTTCCATTTAAACCCTAATTTGCATTTTTGGATTTCTTGATGAACAAGTTTCATAATTTGACATGTCTGATGAAAAATAACTCTTGGCACTTGATTTTGACCAAAAAGTCAAAGTTTGACTTTTCAGTGTACAATCAAATTTTGATCAGTTGACTGAAAAATTCATTTGTCAATCCTATGCAATTGAGATCTTATGAACTTGTTAAATGGGTCAAGACAATGTCATTGAGTCCTTGTGTCCATAGTTGAGCTTGATTTGCCATTGGTTAGGGCAAACAGTAAAAAATTGCCTTTGTACAGTCAAAACCCTAAAAATGACCATTTTGCCCTTTTGGTGATCTGATCAAATTTCTTGTGGAATTGTGATCCAAACTTGATCAAATGACATATATGAGTTCATTATGTTGATGTGGGTCAGAAATTATGAGGTTTGACTGTCAATTGGCCAGAATTGACTTCTTCCCCTATACAACTGATTTTAGGTCAATTGTCCAATTGACTGGGCAAAAATTTGAATCGAGGCTTGAAACCTGGTAGGGATAAACTTGTGAGTCCAACATGAAGTATGAACGTCCATTTGGGAATTGTGGGTCAAAACATCCTTGTGCAAACTCAAACCCTAATTTAGGTCAACAGTGCAAGCAAGTGTCTTGAGCAGAGCAAACCCTAGCTTGATCTTCAGTTCCAAGAGTCTTGTGATGAGAAAATGTTGATGAAATGGGAGGCCAAATTTTGGGGTACAACAGTTGCCCCTGTTCAATCTTCTTGAACCTGAGGAGTTAGATTGGCAATTTTGCCTTTCGTGACTCGAGGGTAAAAGAAGATTGGACACTAGAGTGCCCGTAAATTTGCACTTGTCAAAGCATGGCTGAAGAAATGGGCTTAAAGATGCCATTTGGAGATGGTAGAATCTTGATGGAGATGGGCTTAAAGATACCATCCAAGAATGTTTGTTGAATTGCAGTGCCGAAGGTCAGAAGAATGAACGTCAAAATGGTATCCGTGTTTGGAATGCATTGAGCTGTATCTGGAGACTGAGTTTGTATGAGCAAAAGAATGGCGTCCGTGTCTGGCGCGTATCTGAGTTGTAACTGTATTTGAATTTTGAATGAATATCAGAATGATCGTCGTGTCTGGAGTGTACCTGTATTGTATCTAGGTAACAGAGAAACATCTGCGTATGGAGCAACTGTGTGCTGGGGATAAGCTATGAATGCGTGGCAGAATAGCAACTGTGTCTGGAGCGTATCTGGACCATATCTGAAGTTTGAGATCTGTATGAGTAGTAGAATGCTGCCGTGTCTGGGGTGTATCCGTACTGTAACTGGGATCTGAATAAGTGACAGAAAGACCTCTTTGGCGACTGCACTAGGGGGATCAAACTGCTGGTGTAAAGGCCAGAACGACATCCTTGTTTGGAGCGTATCTGAACTTGTAGTTGATAGTTGAATCTGAATGAGAGATAGAATGGCAGTCGTGTCTGGAGCGTATCTAGTCTGTATCTGATTGCTGAAGTCTGAATGAGTAGTAGAATGACCGCCGCGTCTGGGGTGTATCCATACTGTATCTGAATAATTATTAACAATAGCCTTTTAATCTTATCCTGAAAAGGGTAAAATGTTAGCTAAAACACGAAGTTATATTGCATGATATGCATGATGCAATGAATTGTAATCCATGTTTACGATATATGGATGTAATGATTATGCATGTAAGCTGAGCAGCTGTTTTACTAAGGGAAATGAATCCTTGATAGTTGGAGATAACGAAATCTTAGACTGCTGCCGGGGAAAGTAAATCTTTGACCGAAGCTGGGGATTTCCAAAAAATCTTTAATTGTTGAAGATGAGAAATCCTTGCTGACTGCTTGGGGATTAAAGATCTTTGCTTGGGGAATTAAAAACCTGGGAGACTTCTGCAGGAGAAATGAGACTAAGAATCTTTAATCTATTGGGAAGTGACCCTGTGGGGAGAAAGTTTACTCAGCCGGGGAAACCAGGAGCCTGAGTTGTGCGCCATTCTACTGGGGAATCATCCTAGTTGTAGGGGAAATTGAGGGAATTTGACCGGTTGGGAATTTGACTTTGCTGGGGAAGGAGGTTTAGATTATTCTGGCTCTGTTGAGAATTGGGAGTTCGAACTCTGATGGGAACTTTGAAGCTTAACTTGGCTGGGGGATTCAGTTTAAAATGTACTGGCTTTGCCAGGGGATCTTGAAGTTTAACTCCACTGGGGACATGTACTCCGAGGTTATTTTTTTTGTAGATCTGAATGATATCTTGTAAGGGACTTCTTCTGGAATGGCACAAAGATACCTTCCTACCCCCTCAACCTATCAGTAATTATCCTTTTTCAATTTCGCTTTTCTTGCAAGTAAAGATTATATTCAAATGCATATGCCTATTTAACAAAACATTGGACGTTTTCAAATAAAACATAAGTGTAAAAAAAAGGAAAGGCAAACAAATTTCTGCGCTGTGAAGTATATTTGTATTAATTTTTGGTAAGTATCTTTGTACAAAGGAGACAGACATCTTAGTAAGAGAATGTTGTCATAAAAATTGAGAAAGATTTATACAAAAAGAAAGATGGCTATGTGCAACAATTCCATGGGGTTCCCATTCTGCTATAGCCTTCACAACTCTGAGTATCTGCCCATTCGTTGCTTCGTCCGTAGATGATTGAATTGATTCGAAGCTTGGAGTTTGCTGGTGAAGAGATTGTTCTTAAAGTGATCCGACGAGACCTAGTCATACGCTTTAATTCCCTAACTTTTTCCTGGACCGCCCTTTCGGGTTTTCAGTCCACCGGGAAACCCTTTTTTGCCCAAGTCTCCCTTTCGGGTTTTCAACTTGCCGGGTGTACAGATTTTTTTTGTTTTATCCCTAATTTTTGCCTGAACCTCCCTTTCGGATTTTCGGTTCACCGGGATGCCCATTTTTTCCCAAGTCGCCCTTTCGGGTTTTTAACTTGTCGGGTCGTTTTATGCATAGTATCTTTTGACTATGTCTGCATTCGCAGGGTGCGGCAAGTCATCACCGTCCATGGTGGTTAGAATCATTGCCCCACCAGAAAAGATGCTCTTGATTACAAATGGTCCTTCGTAAGTAGGAGTCCACTTGCCCCTGGGATCACTTTACGGTAAGATAATCCACTTGATTACAAGATCTCCGACTTGATATACCTGACGCTTAACCTTTTTGTTGAAAGCCTTGATCATCCGTTTTTGATACGTCTGACCATGACAAACAGTAGTAATTCGCTTCTCGTCGATCAAGTTAAGTTGATCAAGTCGGGTCTGAATCCAATCGTCTTCACTCAAACCGGCATCCTTCATAATCCTCAAGGAAGGAATCTGAACTTCCATAGGCAGAACAACTTCCATGCCATATACTAAAGAAAATGGAGTTGCCCCTGTTGAAGTATGTGCCGTGGTACGATATCCATGCAGAGCAAACAGTAACATCTCATGCCAGTCCTTGTAGGTGACTGTCATCTTTTGGATGATCTTCTTAATATTTTTGTTCGCGGCTTCAACAACACCGTTCATCTTCGGCCGGTAGGGAGATGAATTGTGATGATAAATATTGAACTGTTCGCATAGAGTGGTGATCATAGTGTTGTTCAAATTTGTACCGTTGTCTGTGATGATCCTGTCGGGGACACCGTACCGGCATATGAGGTTTTGCTTGATAAAGCGGCAACTACATTATTTGTAACGGAGGCAAAGGGAGCTGCCTCGACCCATTTGGTGAAGTAATCAATAGCCACCAGGATGAAGCGATGTCCATTGGATGTTGTGGGCTTGATCTCTCCAATCATGTCAATGCCCCACATTGCGAATGGCCAAGGAGCCGTCAGAACATTGAGAGGAACATGAGGAATATGTACCTTGTCGGCGTAAACTTGGCATTTGTGGCAGGTACGAGAATGTTGATGATAATCAGCTTCCATGGTAGACCAGTAGTAGCCTTCCCTTAGAATCTTCTTAGCCATCGTATGTCCGCTTAAGTGGGTGCCAAATGTGCCACTGTGTATCTCAGTCATGATCAACTCTGCTTCAGCTTTGTCTACACAACGAAGGAGAACACAATCATGGCTGTGCTTATAAAGGATGCCATTGCTTAGGAAGAACTTGGAAGCAAATCTCCTTAAGAACTTTTTTTCATTAACGGAAGCTCCTTCAGGATATTCTCTAGTCTGGAGATACCTTTTGATTTCATGAAACCAAGGTTGTTCCACTACTTATTCGGTATTAATCTCATGACAGTACGCGGGTTCGTCCATTCGCTCGATGGTAATTTGGGGAGCCTCGTTATCCCAGTTGAGTTTAAACATAGAAGACATTGTAGCTAGAGCATCTGCTAGCTGATTTTCTTCTCGCAGAAAATGCTCGAAGGTAATCTGCTCGAAATGAGGCAACAATGTCAAGACATGTTCTTTGTATGGGATAAGATTAGGATGTTTGGTGTCCCACTCTCCTTTGACTTGACTGATAACCAAAGCCGAGTCCCCAAATACGACCAAAGATTTGATTCCTAAGTCTATAGCAGCCTTGAGTCCAAAGATGCAAGCTTCATATTCGGCCATGTTGTTGGTACAACTGAAACAAAGTCGGGCAGTGAAGGTTGTATGGCAACCTTCCGGAGAAATGAGTACAACACCGATACCGTTGCCGAGTGCATTTGAAGCACCATCAAAGTATAGGGTCCATCGGGATCCTTGTTCAGGTCCGTCATACGGTCCGTTTCCTTCAATGTTGTCCAATGTCATGATGTCCTCATCAGGGAAATCGAATCTCATAGATTGATAATCCTCGATGGCTTGATGAGCTAGATGGTCAGCTAGTACACTCCCCTTTATAGATTTTTGGGTACTATACTAGATATCATATTCATTCAAGATCATTTTCCATCTATCAATTCTTCCAGATAAAGCCGGCTTCTCGAAGATATACTTGATTGGATCCATCTTGGAAATCAGCAAAGTGGTATGAGTCAACATATACTGCCTTAGCCGGCGAGCAACCCATACCAAAGCGCAGCAAGTTTTCTCGAGCAATGACTAGCAAGTCTCACAGTCGGTAAACTTTTTGCTAAGGTAATAAATGGCATGCTCTTTTCGGCCAGACTCGTCATGTTGGCCCAGTACGCACCCCATTGAGTTATCCAAAACAGTCAGATACATGATCAATGGCCTTCCTTCGACGGGTGGCATAAGAATAGGAGGTTCTAGTAAGTACTCCTTGATCTTATCAAAAGCAACTTGACAATCATCGTTCCATTCAACTACGTGATCTTTCTTCAGCAGTTTGAAAATTGGCTCACAGGTAGATGTCAGGTGAGAGATGAACCTGGCGATATAGTTCAAGCATCCCAAGAATCCTCTAACCTCCTTTTCAGTACGGGGGGCAGGCATTTCTTGTATAGCCTTCACTTTAGCTGGATCAACCTCAATGCCTTTGTTGCTGATAATAAATCCCAAAAGTTTACCAGACCTAACCCCAAAAGTGCACTTGCTTGGGTTCAGTCTGAGCTTATACTCCTTTAACCTGGCAAACAGCTTTTGCAAATGACCAAGGTGTTCTTCTTCTGTCTGTGATCGAGCTATCATGTCGTCTACGTAAACTTCGATCTCATGATGTATCATATCATAAAATAAAGCTACCATGGCGCGTTGATAGGTTGCCCCTGCGTTCTTTAGCCCGAACGGCATCACTTTGTAGCAGAAGGTACCCCATTGCGTGACAAAAGTATTTTTCTCCATGTCCTCGGGGGCCATTTTGATCTAGTTATATCCCGAGAATCCGCCCATGAAGGAAAAAACCTTGTGTTGAGCTGTGTTGTCAACTAAGATGTCGATGTGTGGCAGCGGAAAATCGTCTTTAGGGCTAGCCCTGTTCAAATCCCGATAGTCCACACACATTCTGACCTTGCCGTCCTTTTTGGGTACGGGCACAATGTTAGCAACCCATTGTGGATAGGTGGTAACAACCAGAAAGCCAGCGTTGAATTGCTTCATTACTTCAGCCTTGATTTTCTCAGACATGTCAGGCCTCATTCGGCGGACCTTTTGCTTGATCGGTGGACAGTCTTCTCTTGTAGGGAGATGGTGAACCACGATATCGGTGTCTATCCCTGGCATGTCTTTATAAGACCAAGCGAAGATTTCAACGTATTCGTTCAACAATTGCACTAAGCGCTCCTTGACACTCGGTTCTAGGTTGGCACTTACTTTTACTTCCTTCCTGTCTTCTTCTGTCCCTAAGTTGATGGTTTCTAGCAACTCTTCGTGAGGCAGAATGGCCCTCTTTTCTTGTTGTAGAAGTCTGGCTAACTCTCCCGGCACTTCACAATCTTCGTCAACTTCGTACTCGGCGTGATTGACCAAATCCTCAGAGTTATCGAATGCTGAAACAGAACAGTCACCCATGGAATCCGGAGTGGATGGGTACTTGCATTTGTGAGTGTGTGTGTGTAAGGGATAGCCATCCTTAAACAAAAATGCAAAAGGAAAGAAAAATGAACACAACCGTTTATAGATGAAAAACGTCCAATGATTCATTAAAACATGGCATATGATTATGAAGAAAATTAAACCCTTACAAATGGACCTACATGCCCCGGGTAAGGCATGAGGTGAAAATAGTGTGCGAATTATTTTAGTTATTACAGACCATAAAAATGGGAATTTGTTCAAAGATAAAATTACTGGTTGATAAAGGTGATAGGAACAAAATCCTTTGCTTCCCAATTGCTCAAACCCCCTTCGACAGTCGGAAAGATCCAATCTTCAAAGTGGCTCTCCTCATCTTCATCTTTTACAGCATTGATTCCATGGTGTGAGATCTTGACGGGTGGCCCTCCAGCCTTGGAGCGACGCATAACCCTCTGTCCTGCAGCAGTAAACGCTAAACCAAACTTGTCCGTCTGATGGGGAAAGTCAGGCAACTGTCCCCATACTATGCTCTTCCCCCCTTTAATCACAGCCTCTGCGTCTTTGAGAGATGCCATCCTAGATACATGCTTGGGAACGATAGGCACCTCAGCCTTGTCTTCGCAGCTGCTACCTCGGGAGAAACTTCCTCAAAATGTTGGAAAGGCGTTTCGATGAACTCGCCATCCACCTCCATATATCGAAAGGAATTGAGATGACTGATCATGTACTCTTCCTCGCCGTGCACAGTTATAATTTTACCCTTAACAGGGTACTTCAGCATCTGGTGCAAAGAAGAGGTAACTGCCCCGACATAATGGATCCATGGTCTTCCTAGCAAACACGAGTATGACGGACGAATGTCTATTACGTAGAAGGTGGAGTTGAACACTTTGGTGCCTATCTTGATAGGAATATCAACCTCTCCATGAACCATTCTCTTGGAACCATCGAAATCCCTAACAACGATGTTACTAGGTTTGAGGGTCAAACCTTCGCAATCCAAACGGTCTAAGGCTTTCTTTGGCAGCACATTCAAGGAAGAACCAGTATCCACTAAGACATGGGCGAGAGTGGTTCCTCGGCATTCAACTGAAACATGTAACGCGTCGTTATGTTTCCTTCCTTTAGGAGTTAAGTCAGCATCGGAAAAGCCAAGGCCGTTATCAGCAGTAAGACTGGCCACACATTCCTGAAATTGGTCAGCCGAAGTCTCTTGGGGAACATGTGCCGCCTTCAAGAATTTGATCAGGGCCTTGGCATGGGCCTCAGAACAGAGCAGAAGAGCCAACATTGAAATTTTAGAAGGGGTCTTCCCTAATTGGTCCACAACGTCGTAGTCATTTTTTCTGATTATTTTCAGGATTTCATCCATTTCTTTCTGAGTGGTTTTGGGGATAACCACAGCATGATCCTTCATCCTGACAGGCCCTTCCAGTATCCCCTTACCCTTGTTGGTAATATCAACAGATGGTCGAACTTCAAGAGTATCCCATTCTTCAACTAATGGGCCTTGCACAGACGGTCCAACAGGTGTAGAAGCTTTTAAGGGTCCAAAAACTGCTCGAGGGGGAGCAATCTCCGGAGAAAAGATTCGGCCACTGTGGGTTATCTTTCTTGTACCCGCGATGTTCCCTATATTAGGGTCTTCTTCAGAAATCTTTTGGACTATTTCGATTTGTTTGATGCCATGGTAGAAGATTTCTCCCCCATAGTTCCACGATATCGTTTTGCTTGATTGGTACGGAACAGGTCCCGACATGGTGATCTTTAAAGGTACACATTCAGAGTTGGGTGTAATCCTGACAGGCCTTTTGCAAGCCTTGGGAGGATTGTCGGAAATGGTTATGATAGCAATATCGTTGGTTGAAGTATCAAAAGTATCAGGAGTAATCGGATTGAAAGTGTTAACAGGGGTTTTCTGGAAAAGTATCTCTTGAGTATCCATCAGGCGTTGGATACTCGACTTCAACATTGGACAATCACCTTGAATGTTCAAACAAAAATAACAGTCTTTTCCACAACCAGGAAAGATCCCGACTCTCAACAAATTTTCTTTAATCACAATCAATGGAGTCAACAGATCGGCAACATCAGTAACATGGAGATTTTCCAAAACAGCATGCACATTGTGGCCGTGCTTGGGCATCAGAGCGGATATAACATTGGGCTTCTCAGGAGCGTCAAATTCAACCTCTTTGGCGTCAATTAAATCCTGAATTTTGTTCTTGAGTGCCCAACAATTATTGGTATCGTGCCCAGCACTGTCGGAATGGTAAGCACACTTGGCTTTTGAGTTGTAGGATGGAGAGGTGGTATTTACATTCTTTGGCGCCACTTTTAAATTAGCAAGGTTCAATTTCAGGAGATGTGGAAGGATCTGAACAGGTGTTATGTTTACTGGGGTAAACTGCAGTGGTGGCCTTTGCTGATAAGTTCTGGGCTGATCATTCCTCGGTTGACTGTTTCTAAGCTGGTCTGATGCGGACTTCTGTATCAATACGGCCCCCACTGTTGGCCGACGTTCCTCTCTTTCCCGATTTTTTTGGGTGTAAACAGCAGAAATCTCCTTCTTTATCGGGAAGGTCTTCTTTATAGCGGTAGAAGCGGAGGCATCCTTTTGGATCTTTCCACTTTTAATACCGGCCTCCACCCTTTCGCCAGTCAAAATCAGTTCAGTAAATCCCACAGAGGAGCTCCCAATTAGATGATTGAATAAAGGACTATATAGGGTCCCCAGAAACATGTCAACTAATTCTCTATCTGATAGCAGTGACTGCACCTTTCCATCCAGATCACGCCACTTCTGAGCGTACTCCTTAAACCCTTCATTTGAAGCCATCCCCATACTTTGTAGCTGAGTACGGGTGGGCGCCAAATCAGCGTTGTACTGATACTGACTATAAAAAGCAGCTGCCAAGTCTTCCCAATTGTGAACTTCTGATCTCTTGAGCTGATGAAACCAATCTAACTGAGTGCCAGACAAGCTGTCTTGGAAAAAGTGTACCCAAAGATCTTTATCGGATGAATGAGGTTGGATCTTTCTAACATACGACCTCAAGTGCATCTTAGGGCAAGACAGACCGTCGTACTTGGCAAATGTTGGTACCTTGAACTTGGGAGGGATAACAATCCCAGCTACCAACCCTAGTTCTTCAAAGTCCAATCCGGGCACCCTCTGCAACTCCATAGCTGCCAGTCTATCTTCTAGGTTCTTATATTTGTCATCCGCTGGTGGATACTATTGTTCAGAGTAGTCTTCATCTTCTTCCTCTTCCTCTTCTTCCACTTCAGATTCAGAAGGCACAACAGTCCCTTTCCCTTTACCGACCCCTTCGTCAGACGTTGAGGGGAACTCAAGAACTTTCCTAGGATTGCTCTCAAACCTTCTTCCGAAAGTAGCCACTCCAGGTCTCCTTTTCTTTTTCTCTTTATTCTTTTCCAACAAAACATTGAGGTCCTCCTGACCCTTTGCCAAGGTCATGAGGAGTTGCTGAAACTGTGAATTTTGTGCCTGCAGATCCTTTACCGTTTGCTCCAAATCCATCTTAATGAAATAAACAGCAGAAAGATAAGGAAACCTAGCGCGAAGACCTGTTTATGCATATGATGAATGGTATGTTATTCATGTAATGCATTCAAGGGTTCAAAATTTCAAATTTGTTGCAAACAAAAAGAACGCACGTCATATTAAGAATAAATTTGTTAGTACATAAATGCCCCATGGGTGAAATATTACAAAACTCCTAATGTAAAAAGACACTGCGCATCCTTTTTGGTGCGATGTAAGTGTTTAGATTCTCCTCCTCGTGAAGTCGGCGGGTAAGCTCCAAAACCTTCTTCTCACTGGCATAGAAGCTGGCTTCAAAAGTATCCCGTTCTTCCTTGAGTTGGATCCAACTCTTTTGCAATTCCTCCCATGATGTTGGCATGTCAGGATGTAGGATGGTGTATGGAACCTCTCCTTCTATAACAGGCTCTTTGATCAAGGGGAGAATGTGAGGATATGGCATCATAAGATTCTGGGAACGGGTTCGTAGCCACTTGAGGTAAGGCTCAAGGGGGGTGGAATTCTTGTGCCCCAGTGTCTTACTATCCACTTTGTTAGGCATCCTCCAAGCTCTGATGAACCTTTGTCGAAGTCCTTGCGCATCGTTGTCGAAGTCAAAAACTAGGTCAGGAATCAGCATGTCATGAGGGCCATCCCTCCGAGCATATCCAAATTGTCTCAAAGCTAAACAGGGGTTGTAGGTGATGCCTCCCCTAATTCCAAGTAGTGGGACATTAGGGAATTCCCCATAATGATCAATGAGGATGACATTTTCTCTGGACCGAGAACACCAATGTACATCAGAATCTGTGAGGGTCATCAATCGTTGTGACCACCTTAAACCATGCTTATTCTTCAGAGCTGATTGTGGAAGGTGATAAATAAACCACCTTGCTAGGAGAGGAGTACAACACATGAGAACACCTCTTTTCCTCATTGTTCGTGTGTAAAATGAGTGTATGATGTCCCCAAGCAATGTAGGTATGGGATTCCTGGATATGAAAATCTTGACAGCATTCACATCTATAAGTTGGTCAGGGTTTGGGAAAAAGACCAACCCATAGATGAGGAGTGCCACAATCTCTTCAAAGGCTTGTAGATCAAGAGAATTCCAACATTCTTGTGCCTTCTCAAACAAAAAATTTGCCAAGAATCCCTTGACACCACTTCTGGTTTCCCAATGCCCCTTGATGTCAGATGGTTGCAAGTGTAATGCTTGAGCAACATCTTCAGGTTTTGGTTCTTTTTCCATACCGTTGTAGGGTAGTTGATTAAGAATAGGAATTCTCAGGAGTTGAGAAAATTCTTCCAAAGTAGGCACCAACTGATAATCAGGGAATGTGAAACAGTGGTGTAGGGGGTCAAAGAATTGGAAAAGTACTTTCACCATGTCTTCTTCAATGCTGGTGTTGACTAAGCTGAGGAGTCTACCATGTCTTTCACTGAAGAGAGAATTCTCTGGAATCCTGGATGTAAGCTCCTTGAGTTGAGGAGGGATCCTCACAAGGTTGACTTGAATTGTTTTCCTGCGAAGAGATTCCATGACCTACAAAACAAGAACAAAGATGAAGATCCAAACCCTTAAAATGGTTAGTGGATGCATATGATGCTTTATGATGTTCATGATGTATGCACAAGCACATGTACAAGTAAGTCACACAAAACCCTAGTTTTAGGCTTGCATGAGGTTTCATAGGTAAATACCCTCTTGAGTTTAGTTGGCTCAAAACCTGTCCTATAAATAGTAACCGGGTTCTAAGGAGCTCAATATCATTGGATTGTTTTCTATGTTCATTGTTTTAGTTTAGCCACTTAACTAGCAACCAAAATATTCCAAGAAAACAACCCTCAATGAGTGTAGTATCGAGTATCTACCAACTTCGGACTGCACCAAAGCCGGTCATCTCACTACCCCTAATAAAAGGCCAAGATGGTCAAGTAAGGTTCTAGTTCATTAGTGCTTCATGACATCACTCAGCGGCCCCGTATTCTCTTTGATTGACTCAAAGGCTACCGGTACTCACAAATATGTCACACTAATATAGCTATTGCTTCAACCATGTCGGTATACTCTGCACAGTTTCCACAATGTATTGCTATCTATGAATGTTTCCCAAATCCGGGTAGAGGATTTTAAACCCAAACAAAAGGACCAAAATGTAAAACAATCAAAGCAAACAATAGTCATGCAAAGGGTGATCTAAGCCCTAAGGTTACTCCACTTTTAAATATGTCCCCAGCAGAGTCGCCAGTTCTGTGATACGGTGGGAGAACTGACTTGGGATTTTGCATTTGTGTTCGCAAATGTTTCGGTTTAGCAAGAGTCGCCACCGACTTTTTATTTTATCCTAAGGAAAGGCCAAAAAGCACATGAAATACCTTTGAGATGTTTTCTTGGGTTCGGGGAGTAGATTATAGAAAGGGAAGGTATTAGCACCCTTTCTATCCATGGTTATCCATGGGCTCTTAGTTACTTGCCTAGATCACTTGCTTTGCTTTTCAATTGTTTGAAATGGTGCTTTTCAATTGTTTGAAATGGTGCTTTTGTGTGTGATTTTGAAAGATGTTTTGAAAAGAGGCCATCGTTGTGGCAACCTTTGTAATGATTCTTGTTTGAATGTATACAAAGGTGTTTTTGTCCTTTTGAAAAGTTTCCAATGTTTGAAAGTAGGGTTTTGAAATTGTGTGGTGAAGTGTGTTTTGAAAATAGCAAGGATGTTTTTTGCAAGCTTGATCAAGTAACTAGGAGCTATCTACCCTATTTTACTCAAAGATCTTTCTTATGTTTTTAACCCTTTTAACAGTGTTGTTTTCACCATTGTATTTGGTGAACAACCTTGTGTTAGGATATTAACGGGACAGGCGCGGGTCATCATATAGACCATGATAGCAATAGTGTCAAGTATCTTTGGCAATTTTCTTGAGGGACTTGATCATTTTGTTTAGGCAACTCAGACAACGTCATCGAGGGACTATGATCTTTTTGTTTGTTTTTGTTTTGCCAAAGTACTCAACATGCAAACATGGCCCATTTTTGAAGGCAACAAGTGGATGAAACCCTAGGGTTGCAAGTGTGCATTGTGTTTGTTTTTTCATGCATATTTATCTTGGATTAGGTCAAATTAATTGTTGATTTTATTTGCAAACAAACCCTAGGTTTAAGCATGGCATAATTGAAAGCTTTTAAATGTGCGAGAATTTAAATGCTACACTATTACAACATGATATAGGGAGGGGGGTACAAATTTAAACTGGAGATATTTGACAAGAAATTAAACCCTAGATTACTATTACAACCAAATTGAATGTATAAGATACCATATTTAAATGTACAATAATTGAATACAATACAATAAATTAATGTCAAATAAAATGTATTATGTACAAAATGATTTTTATGTACGTAAAAAAAGTGTTTTTAATATGTGAAGTAAAAATAAATAAAGAAAAAGTCAAGTTTAATTATTTTTTCATTTAGGGAAAACCCCTAATTTTCTTAGATAAATAGCATTATTTATTATTTATTTACAAATATATATATATATAAATTTGTACAAAAAATAAAAGTATATTGTAAAGAGGTATTGTTGGTATGTAATATTAATAAAAATAAACATGTATTATTTTTGATGTTTTTTTTCCTCTTATTTTCCTTTTTTAATAGAATAAAATATATAAGTATTAAATACATTAAATGTATAAAGATAAAAAATTAATTATTTATAAAAAATGTGTATATTCAAGAAAATGTTTTTAAATATGAATAAAAATAATAAATGAAAATAAATGTGTTTTTTTACATTATTTTAGGTTTTAATAAAAAGAATATAAAACATTTAAATACTTTTTATACTATTAATAATTAGAATAAATTCCAAATAAATATAAAAATTTATGAAAATAATTTTTAGGAATTTTTTATGTTAGAAGATAAAATATCAAAATCAAAAATGAAATAAAATGCAAAAAATGACAAACATGCAAGCAAATGGGCCAGGGGGGTGCAAACTGAATATGCATGTGTGAAAAGCAAAAGCAACTCAGGCCCAACCCAAGCAACTTCATCTTCTTCCTTAGTTTCAAACAATACACGCGTTTTGTACTTCCAATGCTATCTCCTGATTCTTTGATCTTTTGACAAAACTCACAACATGAAACTTGAAGAGCATCAAACAACGAATTCAACCATATAAAAAACTTGGATTAACTCTCAAAGACCAGAGAAAATTTCTCTGGCCCTAATTTTTAACCTAGTTTTTTCAGAAAGTTCATGAGTGAAATTCTCTCAGCACGATTAATGTAAATGAAAATTAAGCATATGTATGGCTTCAGGGCTATGAGTACAACATATTTCATTCACAAACCTAAGCCTAACCATTCCTAAATAGGGAGATAGAAGTCCATGAAATACCTGTTTCAGTTGACTTCGAGCTGGACAATGCAGCAACCTTCAATGGTGTTTGAGCTTCTCTTGAGCTTGCCTGAGGTCCAAGGAAGCTTCTCCAATGCTTGGCTTGCTTCGAAACAACTTGAATCGTGCTGTAGAACTCAACCTGCAGAGCTTTGAAATGAAAATGGAAAAGTGTGTTAGAGGTGTTAAAGATTGCAATGGGGGCCTGGGATAGTTCAGGTGAGTTGATTGGAAGGTGTTTGAACTATCTTTGGACAAAACACACGATGGAATTTGGTTGTGGCTTGCAAGATGCAGAACTTGCCCTGTTTTGTAGAAAAACAGTGATTCTGAGTATGAGGGGGTTTGAGTGATGAAAGGGTCGTGCTTCAGGCTTGTTGGGAGGTATGGAACTTGTCTACAATGTTTGTCTAAGCTTGTGTTAACAAATATGAGAGATTGTATGTGTTTTGCCCCTTTTTCTTCTTTTTCAAGCAAGCATGTGGAAGTGATGTTATAGTTTGGTACAGGCCCTCCTATCATGCTGCATATTTTGCTCTTGGTTCTTAGAATTGATAGCTTCAATCTTGCTTCAGAGATATGGCCCCATACCTCAAGGATTTTGGTTTGACATAAAGTGTACTTTTACAAAAATGGCATTTTACCTTTTTCCAAATAAGGGTTAATCTTGTATGTAATGTCCAAATGGCCAATATAACACCTTAATTCAATGGTTATGCATTAAATTATGAAGTGAAAGTTGGTTTTGAGGCATGCAAGCTAGCACCAAACATGCTGATTTGAAAATGCAAGTTTGTATGAACATGTATTGGTCATGGACAAAAGTGAGTTTTTGCCAACTTCAAGCATTCGATTCTCTCTAACCACAAGGGTGTTTTAGGAGTTCTTGGACAATTTGGAAAGCTTGGAACATGTAATATAATCCATCTTTGAAATGAAATTTGAAAATACAAGTGGAACTATGTGAAAAATGGCCAATAAGATGGGTCAAAATCCTGCCTAAACTAGGGCAAAATTTCCCTAAGTTAAAAGTTTTAGGTACCCTTGTTCCAAAAATCATAACTTGAGATACAAGCTTCCTTTGAGAAAAATTTGTGAATCAAAGTTGTATACTTTATGATGGACTACAACTTTCATGTTTCAAGTTTTGTTTGAATCCATTTGCATTTTGGTGAAAAAATGGGACAAAGTTAAGAAAAAATAAGAAAATTTCATAACTTAGAAAATTTCTAAGTTATGAAAATTTTCCATTTAAACCCTAATTTTCATTTTTGGATTTCTTGATGAACAAGTTTCATAATTTGACATGTCTTGATGAAAAATAACTCTTGGCACTTGATTTTGACCAAAAAGTCAAAGTTTGACTTTTTAGTGTACAGTCAAATTTTGATCAGTTGACTGAAAAATTCATCTGTCAATCCTATGCAATTGAGATCTTCTGAACTTGTTAAATGGGTCAAGACAATGCCATTGAGTCCTTGTATCCATAGTTGAGCTTGATTTGCCATTGGTTAGGTCAAACGGTCAAAAATTGCCTTTTTACAATCAAAACCCTAAAAATGACCATTTTGCCCTTTTGGTGATCTGATCAAATTTCTTGTGGAATTGTGATCCAAACTTGATAAAATGACATATATGAGTTCATTATGTTGATGTGGGTCTTAAATTATGAGGTTTGACTGTCAATTGGCCACAATTGACTTTTTCCCCAATACAGTTGATTTTAGGTCAACTGTCCAATTGACTGGGCAAAAATTTGAATCAAGGCTTGAAACCTGGTAGGGATAAACTTGTGAGTCCAACATGAAGTATGAAAGTTCATTTTGGAATTGTGGGTAAAAACATCCTTGTGCAAACTCAAACCCTAATTTAGGTCAACAGTGCAAGCAAGTGTCTTGAGCAGAGCAAACCCTAGCTTGATCTTCAGTTCCAAGAGTCTTGTGATGAGAAAATGTTGACGAAATGGGAGGGAAAATTTTGGGGTTCAACAGTGGCTATCTCAGTTTGTAGTCGTTCCAACTGGTCATCCTTGTTGTCCTCAGGATTCCCCATGGTCATTCCCCTAGTGAGGAGTGCTTTCACTTCTTCTTGTCCCTTGGATAGGTTCAAGAACATTTCTTGAAGCTGAGCATTTTAAGTCTGAATGTCCTTGATAATCTTCTCTAGAGGCATCTCTACTAAAATAAACAGTAAGCAGATGAGAGACCTGTGTGGGGAAAGCCTGTCATGATATGATGCATGGTATGTGGATGCAATGTTTTCAAGGACTTAGAAAACTTAAATTTGTTTTAGACAAAAAAGGAGCAAACATCAATTGTATTAATAAGCTTAAATTGATTACAACTATGCCCC
Source organism: Vicia faba (assembly GCA_948472305.1). Classification (NCBI taxonomy): domain Eukaryota; kingdom Viridiplantae; phylum Streptophyta; class Magnoliopsida; order Fabales; family Fabaceae; genus Vicia; species Vicia faba. Next base: position 1,577,737,419 of record OX451738.1, on the reverse strand, counting down.
TTGGTGCAATATAGGCGTTCAAATTTCGCTCCTCATGAAGTTGTCTCGTAAGCTCCAAAACCTTCTTTTCACTCGCGTAGATTTGGGATGCGAAGGTGTCTCGTTCTTCCTTCAGCTGGATCCAAGCTCTTTGTAAGTCTTTAAGAGAAGTAGGCATGGTAGGATGAAGGATAGCATATAGAACATCTCCTTCAAATAATGGCTCCATGATGATAGGCAAAATGGCAGGGTACGGCATGCCGAGTCTTTGGGCACGAGTTTGTGCCCACTTAAGATAAGGTTCTAAAGGAATGGAGTTCTTACGCCCCAATGTCTTGCTATCCACTTTGTTTATCATTCTCCAAGATTGTATGAACCTTTGATGGTAGCCTTGGTTGTTGCCCTCATAGTCAAATACCAAACCTTGGATGAGTGCATTGTGAGGATCATCTCTTCGTGCATACCCAAATTGTTGTAATGCAAGATAAGGGTTATAGGTGATACCTCCCCTAATGCCTAAGAGTGGGACATTAGGAAATTCCCCATAACGGTTAATGATAGTAGTATCCTCTAAGGATCGAGAACACCAATAAATGTCAGAGTGTGTGAGGGACATCATCCTTTGAGACCATGTAAAACCTTACTTATTCTTCAATGTTGACCGAGGTAGGTGCAAAGTGAACCACCTAGAGAGTAAGGGAATGCAACACAAAAGAGTACCTCTTTTCTTCATGGTGCGAGTGTGGAAACAATGTAAAATGTCTCCAAGCAAAGTAGGTATAGGATTACGAGAGAGGAAAACCTTGATGACATTCTCATCAATGAATTAGTCCGGATTGGGAAATAGAACCAAACCATATATTAGGAGGGCCAAGACATCTTCAAAATATTGAAAATCCATATCCTCTCAGAAAGAACGAGCCTTCTCTAATAGAAACTTGGCTAAGAAGCCCTTAACTCCGCTTCTTGTTTCCTAATTTTTTATAATGTCGGCTCTCTTCAAATGTAAAGCTTCAGAAATGACTTCAGGCTTTGGAGTCTCCTCTATACCGGTGAATGGTATTTGATCGAGCACGGGAACTCCTAACAATTGAGAGAACTCTTCTAATGTAGGCACCAAATGATAGTCAGGAAAGGTGAAGCAATGATGCATGGGATTAAAGAATTGGAAGAGCACACACATAATTTCTTCTTGGAAATTGGAGGTAGCCAAGCTGAGAAGTCGACCATATTTCTTGGTGAAGGGAGAATCTTCAGGCACCCTTGATGCTAATTCTTGGAGTTGAGGATGGGCTTTCACGAAGCTGATTCGGATTGTATTCCTTCGAATGGGATTCATGGCCTACAAAACAAAGCAAAGATAAATTCCTAAATCCTTGAAATGGTTAGTGAGAATTCTTATGATTTTATGATGTTTATGATGTTATGTACAAGTATGCAAAGCAAGCAAGTTGTTATGTAAACACAAAGAAGACAAATCCTTAGGTTTAGGCTTGCATGGAGTTTGTAGGTAAGTACCCTCTTGAAGTTTAGTCAGCTTAACTTGTCCTAGAAAGTAACCGGGTTCTAGGAGATCTCAATATCACTGACCTTTATTTTAGGCATTGTCTCAGCATAATCAATCTTTTCTTGCATCCTAGATATCCCAAAAGTCTGATCTCAATGAGTGTAGTATCGAGTATCAACTAGTTTTCAGCTTTCCACTGAAACCGGCTATCTCACAATTTCCTAACAACCAAGTTGTTCAATTAAGGTTCTAAGGTCAGTTAGTGTTTCATGATGCCGCTCAGCGGCCCCGTATTCTCCTTGATTCAACACAAGGGATATCGGTACCAACAAATGCGTCACACTAACGTAGCCATTGCTTTAACCATGTAAGTCTACGCCATATAGTTTCCACAATCTATTTCTACTTACCTAAAAGGTGCCCCAGATCCGGGTGGAGGATCAAAATAAGCCCAAACAAGGAACCATAACGTAAAGCAAGCAAGTCAAACAAAGAAAACATTACAAAGGTGATCTAACTCTAAGGTAACCCCACTTTTAAGTGAATTCGCAGCAGAGTCGCCATTTCTGTGATACGGTGGGAGAACTGGCTTGGGTGTTTTGCGTTTGATCGCAATTATTACAGATATCAAGAGTCGCCACCGACTTTTCTTTTATCCTAATAGGAAAGGTTGAAAATAACAGGAAAGACCTTTAAAGATGTTTTCTTGAGTTCGGAAGGTAGGTTATGAAAAGGGAAGGTATTAACACCATTTTCATCCGTAGTTATCTAAGGGATCTTAGTTGCTTGCTAGATCACTTGCTTTTGTTTGAAAGTGTGCTTTTTGGTGTGGGTTTGAAAGTATTTTGAAAACGTCTTTGTAATTATTCTCGTTTCTATAAGAATGTGTACAAAGTGTTGGTTTTGAAAATAGTTCAAAGAGGTGTTTGTGGAATGTGTTTTTGAAAGTGATTTTGAAAAGTGTCTTTGTAATGACTCTTGTCTCTATAAGAATGCATACAAAGAGCTTTGTCTTTTGAAATTTTTTCTAGTGAAAGTGTTGGTCTGAAAAATGTTTTTGTTGTGAGCAAGCGAGCAACTATGAGTATCCTACCTACTCAAAAGGTCTAGTGTTCTTTTCCTCCTCCTTTAGATATTTCTATATTACCATTGATTTGGTAAGAAGCCCAATCGTTGAATGTGAAGGGACATGCATGGGTCATTTGTGTAGTCATAGAAGGCAACCTATGAGACGTTTTAGCAATATTGTTTAGGAACTAGATCGTTTCCCGAAGGCAACATCGAGGGTCATCGAGGGACTATGATCTTTTATCGAGGGTCTTTGCTAAAACGCCTATATTCGAGGGACATGACTATTTCCCGAGGCAACAAGTGCGATTACCCTAGGGGTGTATGTGTGTGAATTATATGTTTGATTTACATGCATTTTGTCTTTGATTTTCGGGTTGGCTAATTGTAGATGTTGTACCCCAAAATTTTCCCTCTCATTCCTCAAGACAATTCTCACAAAGGACTCCCAAAATCCAAGCTTACACAAATATATTTGGAATTTTCAGCATTAAGATTAAGGAAGAAATTGCTAAAAAAGGACAAAACAAATGAAAATGCCCTTTTTGACAAAACTAAAGGAAAAGCAAGTTCCTTTAGATTTTGAATTCTTCGATTGGACACTTTGGCCTTGGTTGCATCTTTTGTTTGGGCATTGGAATCCTTTGGGGAAAGTTCGTTTCATGCTTCGATTGAGGCATTAGACTCATTTGGCTAAGACCATTTCATGTTTCATTTTAGCACTAGACTTCGCTTGAATGTTTGTGCAAACCTTTCGTTTGGCTACACAACATCTTCCCTACGTGTTAGCCGAGGCATACAAGGCAAAATTTCCCACCATAATAACATGCACAAGGCCAAAGTCCCCTTTGAAGCAATTTGTTACAAGCTTCGACAGGGCAAAACTTCCCATCAAACAGCTTCAATTCACAAGGCAAAAAGCCTCCTGATGATGTTCTTCGATTCAGGAGGCCAAAGCCTCCCTTCTTCCCTCTTTAGATCACACGTTTTTTCCCCTGCAGGCCTCCTTTGTTTGGGGCAATGGCTTTCCCAGTATTGTAAGCTTCGATTGAGCCTTTCATCCCTTGCATGCATCCTTCGTTTGAGGGTGTGATTCCTTCAGCACAAGTCCTTAGTCATGCCTTTCGTGTGGGCATGTGGCTCCCCTTTTACAAGCTTTCCTTTGAACATATTTGCATAAGGTCACAAGGCAGGAACCTCCTGCACACACTCTTTCGTTTGGCCATATGGCCTATTTAAAGACAAATTTGAGTGGGCAAGATCTCCTGTAGAAATGGCCTGCTTCAAACACACAAACTCTGCACTATGCCATTTCCTCAGGCAAAAGAAATACCATGATGGTGCATTCAAAGGGCTTGTCAGGCATGTCTGGATGTCCCAAATCGAAGGACATATTTTACTGAACCATTCCAAAAGCATGCATTTGGACCATTCGAAGGAACCCGTGAAGGGCATGGTCGAAAGGCACTAGTTTGGCCCCTTCAAAGGACATCCACATGAGCCATTCGAATGACACTTCAATTTGAAAAAAAGAAATGGTTGTTGAAGAGTCTGGTCGAAAGACAAGCTAGGGGGTCAAGACAAAAGGTTGAGATGCTAAAGTTACTTGTTTACCAAGTCCCATGCACTGCCAGGATCATGCCTGATACACTGTCCATAAAACTCCAAAACTGCTGTACAGCAGTCCTGCAATGCTACCTTATTCCTTGCACCAAAGTGGCAATAAAACACTGTCCCTCAAAAGCCACAAATACAACATACCCTTTTTGTTTGAACCTTTTGTTTTCCCTCCCAAAGCATCAGCCCAAGCCATCTATAAATAGGAGGCATCATCACACATGTTAGGGGTGTCTGAAGGATTGCAAGAAACCACTTGTGAAAATTCTCAAAAATCCTCAAACACTTTCAAATATTCTTTTTCAAACATTTCTATACACTAAGAAAAAACCTCCGATTCACCCCCTAAGTGACCCTCAAACTACCCTTCGACCCACTACCCCAGCTACCATACAATAGGCCTTTGAGTTATCCCATCACTAGTTATAGAATAGCTTTTGATCCATTCACACAACCTCTTTAGACCCAGTCACCGCTTTTACAAAGTAGCAACTGGACTAGCCTCAGGAAGGTCCCAACGAACTCCCATTTTCCATCAAAGAAAGCACTTACATCTCCCTTCGATTTAAAGACTTCAAGAGGTAAGTTTTCTATCAAACTTGAGTTTATTCTATTTTAATATCATGTACATATGCCAATAAAGGAAAATGTAGACATTTCTAGACCATGTTTTAGCTTTCGATTCTGACTGCCTATATGTTGAAAACTCAACCTTAGTTTAGTTATGCTTTGGACTTTGAGACCCATTAGTTTTCATGCTAACCTGTGGACTGTAGTTATCTTTGGATATTGCATTTTTAGACTTTAAGATAGATTTGTTATACCCTTCGATTGACTAGCTGCACAAGCCTTTCGAATCACAATCTGAGGGCCTAATATGCTTACAAAGAGTCAGCAAGGAACCTGTGGCAAAGCATGAGTGTTGCTGCTTTTGGGCCTCAAACGAAGGCCAAAACCTTGCTATCTCCAGGCCTCAAACGAAGGCCAAAACCTTGTTGTCTCCAGGCCTCAAATGAAGGCCAGAACTTTTCTATCTCCAAGTCACAAGCGAAAGGCAGAACCATGCTGACTTCATGGCCCAGATGAAAGGCGTGATGACCTGGATTCCAACCCCCAGTCAAAGGAGACAGAAAGGCAAATCGAAGGGTAGGACTTCACTGACTTCAGAATCTAAATTGAAGGACGCTAGGAAATACAAAATCGAAGGGTGTTTCTGCCCAAATTGAAATACCCAATTTTCTTGCTTTTATTTTATTTTTGCCTTTATATTTCCATGCAATTCAATATGGTTGTAATAGTGTAGCTTGTTTTTTTGCATTTTTATTACTTTTGTATGATTGCTAGTAAAATAGGGCACGTATGACAAGATAAAAACAACAAGTAGGCAAACCCTAATCAAACACTAAATGCATGTAAATCAAACACACTATTCACACATGCACCCTTAGGGTAATTCCACTTGTTGCCCCAGAAAAATAGTCATGTCCCTCGAATATGGGCGTTTTAGCAAAGACCCTCGATAAAAGATCGTAGTCCCTCTATGATCCTCAATGTTGCCTTCGGTAAATGATCTAGTCCCTAAACGACATTGCTAAAACGTCCCATAGGTTACCTTCTATGACTATACAAACGTCCCACGGCCGTCCCTTCACATCCAACGACGGGGCTTCTTACCAGACCAATTGTTAGATAACAACATCTAAAGGAGGAGGAAAATAATATTTAAGACCTTTTGAGTAGGTAGGTTGCTCTTAGTTGCTCGCTTACTCACAACAAAAACAATTTATACACCAACACTTTCATATTGAAACATTTTCAAAACAACACTTTATACGTGTTCTTATAGAAACGAGAACCATTACAAAGACATTTTCAAAATATTTTCAAAAACCACATCACAAACATATTTTCAAACAAAAAGCAAGTGATCTAGCAAGCAACTAAGAGCCCGTAGAAAACTACGGATGAAAAGGGTGTTAATACCTCCCCTTTTCATAACCTACCCCCTGAACTCAAGAAATAATCTCAAAAGGTATTTCTTGTTCTTTTCAACCTTTCCTTATTGGATAAAATAAAAGTCGGTGGCGACTCTTGCTATCCACAACAAATGCGATCAAACGCAAAACATCCAAGTCAGTTCTCCCATCGTGTTACAGAACTAGCGACTCTGTTGGGGATATTACTTAAAAGTGGGGTTACCTTAGGGCTAGATCACCTTTACTTGCTTTCTTTGTTTGACTTGTTTGCTTACATTTTTTGGGTCTTTGCTTGGGCTTTTGTTAAATATCCTATACCCGGATCTGGGGCACCTTTTTAGGTAAGTAGCAATAAGTTGTGGAAACTATGCGGGGTATACCGACATGGTCTAAGAAATAGCTATGTTAGTGTGACACATTTGTTGGTACCGGTAGCCCTTGAGTAGTCAAGGAGAATACGGGGCCACTGTGGTGTGTCATGAAGCACTAACTAACTTTAGAACCTTTACTTGAACAACCTGGTCATGAGGAAGTAGCGAGGTAGCCGGCTTTGGGGCAGTCCAAAGTTGGTTAATACTCGATACTATGCTCATTGATATTGGACTTTCGGGATATTTCGGTCGCCAATAAAAAGGCTTGCGCTGAAACAACACCCGATGGAGAAAGATCAGTGATATTGAGATTCCCTAGAACTCGTTTACTTTCTAGGACAGGTTGAACCAACAAAACTTCAAGAGGATACTTTCCTATAAACCTCATGCAAACCTAAACCTAAGGATTTGTTTGATTTAACTTGTGCATATGCATGTACATAACATCATGACATCATACCATAGCATTTTAGACTAACCATTTCAAGGATTTTGAGATTCATCTTTGTTCTGTTTTGCAGGATATGACTCCCACTCGCATGAACACAATCCAATTCAACCTTGTACGAGTACCTTTTCAGCTCAAAGAGTTAGTGTTATACGGTGGGAGAACTGACTTGAGGTTTTGCATTTGTGTTCGCAAATGTTTCAGTTTAGCAAGAGTCGCCACCGAATTTTTATTTTATCCAAAGGAAAGGTCAAAAAGCACAGGAAAGACCTTTGAGATGTTTTCTTGGGTTCGGGGGTAGATTATGAAAAGGGAAGGTGCTAGCACCCTTTTCATCCATGGTTTTCTATGGGCTCTTAGTTACTTGTTTAGATCACTTGCTTTTGCTTTTCAATTGTTTGAAATGGTGCTTTTGTGTGTGGTTTTGAAAATATTTTGAAAAGAGGCCTTGTTTAGGCAACCTTTGTAATGATTCTGGTTTGAATATATACAAAGGTGTTTGTCTTTTGAAAAATGTTTCAATGTTTGAAAGTTTATTTTGGGAAGTTATTTAGAAATGTGTTGTGTGTTTTTGAAAATAGCAAGGATGTTTGCAAGTTTGATCAAGTAACTAGGAGTTGTCTACCCTACTCAAAGATCTTTCCTACACATTTTTAACCCTTTGACATGTTGTTTTACCATTGTATTTGGTAAACAACCTTGTGTTTGGATGTTAAACGGGACAGGCGTGGGTCATCGTATGACCATGATAACAATATTGCCAAGTATCTTAGCAAGTTTTGAGGGACTAGATCATTTTGTATAGGCAACCAAGATAGCGTCATCGAGGGACTATGATCTTTTTGTTTTGCCAAGATACCTAGCATGCATACCATGGCCATGTTTTTAAGGCAACAAGTGGGTGAAACCCTAAGGGTGCTTGTGTGCATTGTGTTGTCATTTTTCATGCATTTTTGTCTTGTATTTAAGTCATGCTATTTGTTTTGATTTTTGGTTATCATACAAACCCTAATTTTTACTATCATGCATATTAAAGCGATAAAATGCGTAAAAGTAAATCTAAGACTATTACGACATAATTATGGGGAAGGGGATACAAGTTTGAATATGGGGGTATTTGCACAAAAATAAAACCCTAAATCAACTATTACAACTAAATTGAATTCATTGTAGAAATAATAAATTGACAAATATTTAAATGTGCAATTAAATATAAATATACAAAATGTTTTTTGTATTTTATTTTATGTATGTAAAATAAATTTATTTAATGTCTCAAAATATAAGAAAAATAATATGATTATTTTTTTGGAAAGGGTGGAGAAACCCTAATTTTGTTTTAAGAAAATATATATATTATATTATTTATTTATGTACAAGAAAATAAATAAAATATATACAAAAGTGTTAAAAAATTAAAATGTGTGAGAAAATCTTATTTAAGTGTATAAATAATAAAAATAAAAATACATAATATTTTTGTATTAATTATAAGTTTTTATTTAAGAAAATAAATGTATTAAACCTAATAAACTAAATATTATGCCAAAAATAAAATAAAAAAATAAAATAAAAAAGTGAAAATTTAAGAAAATATTTTTAGTGATTTTTAATATTTGGAGAAAATAAATAAAAGTCAAAATAAAAAAGAAATGAAAAATATAGAAAAATAATGAAATGGGCCAAGGGGGTGTAAAAAGCAAGCTAAGGGGTGCAAATAGTCAGAATAACCCAAGCCCAACCCAAGTTGTCCTTATCCCTGTCCTTGAGACAGAAGCGAACACGCGCCATGTTCAAATCTGGAACTCCTGCATACGTGCTCAAAAACAAAAACTTGCAACATGAAAGTTATAGCTCTTGATCACACGATTCTAACTATGTAAAAAACTTAATCTAACTCTCAAAGACCAGAGAGAATTTCATTGGCCCTAAATCTTGACCTAGTTTTTTCAGAAAGTTCAACTATCAAATACTCCTAGCTCAGTTAACATAAATGAATTCTATGCATATGTACAGCTCAAGGACAATGAGGACTACATTTTTGCTTCACAAACCTAAGCCTAATTATTCCTAAATAAGGAGATAGAAGTTTGAAATTTACCTGTTTCAGTCAAGCTCGAGTATGGCAATGCAACAACTTTCAGTGAGGCCTGGGGTTCTTTTGAGCTTGCTTGATGTTCCCTTAACCTTCCCCAATGCTTGGCTTGCTTTGAAATGGCCTGAATATGCATGTAGAACTCAACCTGCAAAGCTTCAAAGAAAAAATGGCGAAGTGTGAAAATGGAGTTACAGTGGCTTGAGAATGGTTGGGATAGTTTAGGTATGTTGTATGGAGTGTGTTGGAACTGGTTTCAAGCAAAACGCACGAGTGGATTTGGTTTCGGCTTCTGATTTGCAGACCCTGCCCTGTTTTGACCAGAACTTGGTGTTTTGGTGTTTAAGGGTGTTTGAGAGGCTTGTAGCTCGTGTTTCTGACCTTAGGCAATGTGTAAAACTTGTTTGAAATGTGCACAAGACTTGGTTATATCAGATTACAAAGTTATCTCACTTTTGCAAGCTTTCTTGTTTTTGAAGTAAAAGGTGGAGTTGACAATACTAAGGTTTGTATAGGCTTGTACTCTAGCTGCACATAGTTGGTGTACCTTGCCTTAAGTTTGTGGATGTTGTTTGCTGCAAGAACTTTGGTCTATGGCTCAAGAAATACAATTTGACATAAAGCATGCTTTTATGTAAATGGTATTGTTAACTTTTTGCCAAAAATGGATTAAACCTTTGTATAATGCTTCATAGATCAGAACAAAGCCTCTAACCAATGTATTTGCATTTAATTTATGAGTGTGGAGAGGTTTAAGGACCTGTAAACCAAGTACAAGCATGGTTTGGACAAAATTGCAAGTTGTATCAATGTGGAAAATGCCATGGACAAAAGTGAGAAATGACCATTTTCTTTTCTCCGATTCTCCCTAACCATAAATGATTTTGAAGAGTTATTTGACATTTTGGAAAGCTTTTAACATTCTATACAATCCATATTTGAAATGAATTTTGAGATTCCACTTGGAACTATGCGAAAAATTTCCATGAAGATAGGTCAAAATCCTGCCTAAACTAGGGCAAAATTTCACTAAGTTAAAAGTTTCACGGACCCTTGTTCACAAAATCATAACTTGAGATCCAAGCATCTTTTGGAAAAACTTTGTGAATAAAAGTTGTAGATTTTGTGGAGGACTCCAACTTTCATGTTGGAAGGTTTCTTTGAATCCAATTGAATCATGGTGAAAAAGTTGGGAAAAAATAAGAAATTTTCATAACTTAGAAAAATTCTAAGTTATGAAAATTTTCCATTTTAAACCCTAATTTTCAAAATTAGGTTTCTTGGTGAACAAGTTTCATGTTTTGACACATCTTGATGAAAAATGACCCTTGGCACTTGATTTTGACCAAAAAGTCAAAGTTTGACTTTTCAGTGTACAGTTGATTTTTGATCAGTTGACAGGAAAATTCATTTGTCAATCCAATGCATTTGAGATCTTTTGAACCTTGTGATTAGGTCAAGATGGTGACATTGAGTCCTTGTATCCATGCTTGAACCCAATTTGCCATTGGCTAGGTGAAAAATCAGAAATTGCCCTTCTACAGTCAAAACCCTAAAATGACCATTTTGCCCTTTTGGTGATCTGATCAAATTTCTTGAGGAGTTGTGGTCCAAACTTGATCAAATGGTTCATATGAGTCTATAATGTTGATGTGGATAAAAAATTATGAGGTTTGACTGTAAATTGGCCACAGTTGACTTTTTCCCCAATACAGTTGATTTTTAGGTCAACTGTCCAATTGATTGGGCAAAAATTTGATTCAAGGCTTGAAACTTGGTATGAGCAATCTCATAAGTCCAACATGAAGTATGAAAGTCACATGAGGCATTGGAAGTCCAAAAATCCCTGTTCAAACTCAAACCCTAATTTCAGGTCAAAAGTGCAAGGAGATGTCTTGAGCAGAGCAAACCCTAATCTAGTCTGGAGTCCAAAGAGTCTTGTGAGGGGAATCTTGATAAAATGAGAGGGAAAATTTTGGGGTACAACAGTTAGCATCAAGGGTCCCTGAGAATTCCCCGTTCACCAAAAGACATGGATGACTTCTCAACTTGGTTACCTCAAGCTTTGATGAAGATATGATGAAGGTGCTTTTCTAGTTCTTTGACCCTTTACACCATTGCTTTACCTTCCCTGACTACCAGCTTGTACTAACTATGGAAGAATTATCTCAACTCTTGGGAATTCCTATTCTCGATCAACTACCTTTCAACGGTACTAAAAGGGATCCAAACCCTGAAGAGGTTGCCCGAGCTTTACACTTGCAACAATCTGATGTCGCGGCTAATTGGGAAACAAGAAGTGGTGTGAAAGGGTTCCTAGCCAAGTTCCTGTTGGAAAAAGCTCAAGACTATTGGAACACTCTGGATTTACAAGCTTTCAAAGAAATTGTGGCTCTTCTCATCTATGGGTTGGTACTATTTCCAAATCCTGACCAACTTATAGATGTGAATGCTGTCAAAATCTTTTTATCTCACAATCCAGTGCCTACTTTGTTGGGAGATATCTTGCATTATCTCCACTCTCACACCATGAAGAGAAGAGGAGCCCTCGTGTGTTGTACTCCTCTGTTGGCTAGATGGTTTGTTTCGCATCTCCCCCGATCCGTTGTGAAGAATGAGCAAGGCTTGAGATGGTCCAATAGGATGATGTCACTCAGACATTCAGATATCCATTGGTGTTCTCGATCCTTGGAGGACATTTCTATCATCAACCCTTATGGGGAATTCCCTAATGTCCCTCTGCTTGGCATTAGAGGAGGTATCACTTATAACCCTTGCTTAGCTTTGCGACAATTTTGGTATGCACGAAGAGATGGCCCACATGATGCACTCATCCAAGGTGTGGTGTTCGACTACAAAAGCGATGATCAAGGCTACCGTCAAAGGTTTATACGAGCTTGGAGGATGGTAAATAAGGTGTATAGTAGGACATTGGGACACAAAAATTCCATTCCCCTTGAGCCTTACCTTAGGTGGGTACGAGCTCGTGCTCAGAGTCTCGTAATGCTTTACCCATCCATCCTCCCTGTTATCATAAAGCCTATTCTTGAAGGAGATGTCCCGTATATTGTCCTTCATCCCAACATGCCTACCTCTCTCAAAGAATTACAAAAGGATTGGATTCATCTAAAGGAAGAGCGAGACACCTTCAAAGCCCAATTATACACCAGTGAGAAGAAAGTTCTGGAACTCACCAAGCAGCTTCATGAAGAGTGGAGTTTGAACGCCTACATCGCACCAAAGAGGATGCGTTCAACCTTTTTGTCTTAGGAGTTTTTGTATTTTATTTCTTTCATTGTAAGCCCAAAAAGGCATGATGTACTCAAACTTGAATTTATTAATGCAACATGTGTTTCCTTTTTGTCTAAACAAATTTAAATTTCTAATTTCCTTGAAATCATTTGCATGTGCATTTTCATTCATCATAACACAAACAAGTTTCTTACAACAGGTATCCTTATCTTTCTACTGTTTATTTCATTGAGATGGATATTGAAGAGACAGTAAAGGACCTTCAAGCGCAGAAAGCTTAATTCCAACAAATGTTCTTGGCATTGGCTAAAGGACAAGAGGATTTTAAAACTTTGTTGATCAAAGAGAAGAAGAAGAAAGCGAAGAAAACATTCGGTGTTTTGAATTTGGGAAGAAGGTTCAAAGGACCAGCCAGACGAACTCTAGATTTCGCAACCTCTTCGAGTAAAGGAGATAATCAAGAAGATAAAAACAAGGAAGTAAATGACTACCCAGAGTCTGAGGAAGAGGAAGAAGTGGACTACTCTGAAGAACAGTATCCCCCAGCTGAAGATAAATACAAGCAGCTGGAGGACCGCCTCAATGCTATGGAGATCCAGAGGGTATCCAGATTGGATTTTGAAGAGCTAGGACTTGTCTCAGGGGTTGTCATCCCTCAGAAATTCAAGGTCTCCACTTTCGCTAAATATGTCAGTGTCTCTTATCCAAAGCTGCACTTAAGGTCATACGTCAGGAAAATTCAACCCCATACTGCTGATAGGAACCTATGGGTACATTTCTTCCAAGAAAGCTTATCAGAGACGCAGTTGGATTAGTTCTATCAATTGGAAAGAACCAATATTCTTAATTGGGAAGATTTGGCCACCACATTTTACAAGCAATACCAGTATAATGCTGACTTAGCTCCAACTCGAACACAATTACAAGGCATGTCTATGGGTGTTGGTGAAGGTTTCAAAATTTATGCTAAAAAATGGAAGGATATCGCAGGAAGAGTCTAACCCCCTCTATCTGACAGAGAATTGGTGGATATGTTCTTAGGCACGTTATCTAGTCCATTCTTCAACCATTTGATAGAAAGCTCTTCGGTCGGATTTACTGAACTAATCATGACTGGTGAACGGGTAGAAGCCGGTATAAAGAGTGGCAAAGTTCAAAGAGATGTATCCTCGCACACGATGAAGAAACCCTTTACCAGAAAGAAACAGGTCAATGTTGCATATGACCATAGAAATCAAAACAAAACTGAACTTCGCTTGACGGTAGGGGATGTTATGATTTCCAATCTTGTACCAAATCAACAGCGAAACTATCAACGCAGGCCAGAGGCTCCCATGAGACGATTCACCCTGATCAACATGACCTTGTCCCAAGTTTTGTTACATCTTTTAAAGTCCAATCTGGGGACCCTAAAGGAAGCTCCCAAGAACCCCAATACTGCTTCTCCTCGCTACAACCCGAATGCTCGATGTGCCTATCATTCTGAAAGCTCGGGGCATGATACAAACAATTGTTGGGCCTCTAAGAATAAGGTATAAGACCTTATCGAGGCGGAAGACATTGAGTTTGACCCCCCAGAAACACCTAATGTAATAACGACGTCAATGCCCAAACATGGTCAAGGTATCAATGTTGTTGATGAGGATTGTTTTGTTTCCTCCGTGGATGATTTAACTACTCCACTTTTGACTATTAAACAAAATCTCTTGTAAGTCGGTCTGTTTCCGGGATGTGATGAGAGTTGTCGCTTATGTATGTCTCTACCAAACGGCTGTTTATTATTGAAGATGGGCGTCCAACGCCTGATGGCTAACAAAGAAATCCTGTTTGAAAAAGTTCTTCTTGCCATAAATTCCCGTGAAGATGTCTCAATAATCACCATTTCCGACAATCCTCCCAGGGTCTCCACCAAAAGACCCATCAGGATTACATCTGTTCCAAAATCTGCTCCCCTAATTATCACCATGCCGGGGCCAATACCATATTCTTCGGATAAAGCTGTTCCCTGGAACTATGGGGATAACGTCTATCATCATGGCGTCAGACAAGATCTATTGGCTATCAAAGACAAAGTTGTAAAAGACACTGATCCTGACATCGTCAATATCGTTAGGACCAGTAAGATAACAAGAAATGGAAGAATCTTCTCACCCGAGATCTCTCCAAAGACCATTTCTACTCATGTAATTATTCCTGCTACCTCTCCTACCAGCATTCCCAGTGATACTCCCGTTAAAAATCGTACTATTATCCCTGCTTCCCAGGCAAGGGGCAAAGAGGCATTGTTTGAGCCTGTCTAGAAGAAGGCTCATCCAGAGGTCGTTCTTGAAGCTTCTAGCAAAGATATGGAAGAGATACTAAAAATAATCAAGAAGAGTGACTACAACGCCGTGGAACAGTAGGGGCAGACCCCCTCACAAATATCAATGTTGGCCTTACTTTTATGTTCTGAGGCCCATGCCAAAACCTTGATAAAGTATCTAAAGACCGCCCACGTGCCCCAAGAGACTTCCATTTATCAATTTGAGAATTATGTGGCCAGTCTAACTGCTGATAATGGATTGGGCTTTTCTGACGCTGATTTAACTCCCAAAGGAAGGAAACACAATGATGCCTTGCATGTTTCCGTTGAGTGCATGGGCACTACGTTAGCCCATGTTCTGGTGGATGCGGGTTCATCGCTGAATGTCTTGCCAAAGAATGCTCTTGACCGGTTAGATTACGAAGGACTCACATTAAAGCCTAACAACATTGTGGTGAGGGCCTTTGATGGTTCTAAAAGGACAATGCACGGAGAAGTTGACATCCCTATAAAAGTTGGAACTCATACTTTTGATTCAACTTTCTATGTGATGGATATCCGCCCTTCCTATTCCTGTTTATTAGGCCAACCCTGGATCCATGGTTCTGTTGTCATCACTTCTACCCTACATCAGATGTTGAAGTATCCGGTCAAGGGAAATATCATCATTGTCCATGGAGAAGAGGAATACATGGTTAGCCACCTAAACTCTTTCAGGTACGTGGAAATGGATGGTGAGTTCATTGAGACCCCATGTCAGAATTTTGAGGAAGTCCCATAAACAGTTGCGGTAGCCAAGACTACTACCAAGACTCCAAAGGTCACCAGACCTCCATTGAAAATGGCCTCTTTGAAGGATGCTAGAGTAGTGGTTGAGGAAGATGGATGCACCATTTGGGGTCAACTTCCGGATATTCCCTACAAATCCAACAAATTTGGTTTGGATTTTACTTCAGAGGCCCAGAGAGCGGTTCAACGAACTCGCGCTTGAGGACCACCTTTATGTATCAACAATCAGGGAGTCAATGCAGTGGAAGACATCGATGGCAGCTGTGACTTGGACGAGTGGATTTTTCCAACCATCAGCGGAGGACTCAATAATTGGGAGGCCAAAGAATTTGTCCCTATTACTTTTATTCAGGAGTAATTGTCTTTTAATTTTTTGTCGGACTTGTAATGTTTAAACAATTTATATTTTAAAACCTTGTGTCTTACCCGAGGCACAATGATCCATTTGTGAGGGTTGTTACTTCATTTTCATATGTCATCAATAAATCATGGATGTTTTTGCATGCAAGATTTTATGCTCTTCGGTCTTCTTTTTCTACCTTTTCATTTTATCAAAGATAGTTATGCTCTTACACACACTCACATATTGAAATACAGATCCACATCCACTCAGTATCCCATGGGTAACAATTCTGCTATGGCCTATTGAGACTTTGAAAATCTGATCTACCAAGCCGAAGACGAAGGTGAGAAAGATTGTGAGGTACCAGGGGAACTAGCCAGGTTATTGCAACAGGAAGAAAGGACCATACAGCCCCACGAAGAGCCAGTTGAAACAATTAACTTAGGTACTGAAGAGGACAAGAAAGAAGTCAAGGTAGGCGCCAACCTGGAGCCTAGTGTCAAGAAGTGCTTAACACAGTTGCTACATGACTATTTTGAGGTCTTTGCCTGGTCCCACGAAGACATGCCAGGACTTGACACTAATATCATGGTCCATCGTCTGCCGACAAAAGAAGACTGCCCTCTGGTAAAATAGAAGGTTTGTCGCATGCGGCCAGAAATGTCAGAGAAAATCAAGGCTGAAGTCATGAAGTAGTTCAACGCTGGATTCTTAGATGTCACCTCCTACCCATAATGGGTCGCCAACGTTGTTCCAGTGCCTAAAAAGACGGTAAGGTATGTATGTGTGTGGATTGCAGATACTTGAATAGGGCAAGCCCCAAATATAACTTCTCGCTTCCCCACATCGATATTCTGGTTGACAACACCGCACAACATAAAGTATTTTCCTTCATGGATGGTTTCTCCGGATACAACCAGATGAAAATGGCACCTGAGGACATGGAGAAAACGACCTTCGTCACACAGTGGGGCACGTTCTATTACAAAGTTATGCCATTTGGGTTGAAGAACGTTGGGGCAACCTATTAGTGTGCCATGGTAGCTTTGTTTCACGACATGATCCATCACGAGATAGAGGTCTACGTGGATGATATGATAGCCAGATCTCAAACTGAAGATGAACATCTTGACCATCTATAGAAACTGTTTAAAAGACTGAATAAATACAAACTAAGGCTGAACCTGGATAAATGCACTTTTGGAGTGAGGTCCGACAAGCACTTAGGCTTCGTTGTCGGCGGAAAAGGTATTGAAGTGGACCCTGCAAAGGTAAAATCATTAAAAGAAATGCCTGCTCCTCGCACTGAGAAGGAAGTTAGGGGATTCTTAGGACGGCTAAACTACATCGCCTAGTTCATTTCCCATTTAACCGCTACTTGTGAACCAATATTTAAATTACTGAAGAAAGATCAGGTGTTGGAATGGAACGACGACTGCCAAGTTGCCTTTGATAGGATCAAAGAGTACCTTCAAGAACCTCCCATTTTGATGCCGCCAGTTGAGGGAAGACCTCTGATCATGTATCTAACAATCTTAGAAAATTCAATGGTGTGTGTACTGGGGTAGCATGACGAGTCTGGCCGAAAAGAGCATGCAATATACTACATGAGCAAAAAGTTTACCGGCTGTGAAACCAGATATTTACTGCTCGAGAAAACTTGATATGCTCTGGCATGGGCTGCTCGCCGACTAAGACAGTATATGTTGACTCACACTACCTTATTGATATCCAAGATGGATCCAATTAAGTACATATTCGAGAAGCCTGCCCTCTATGGGAGAATAGCAAGATGGCAGATGGTCCTGACAGAATACGACATTCAATACACTACCCAAAAAGAAATAAAGGTAAGTGTGATAGTCGATCACCTGGCTCATCAGGCTGTGGATGAATATTAATCCATGGATTTCGATTTCCCAAACGAAGACATCATGGTGGTAAATAATTATGAAGAAATCAGACCATATGACAAACCTGAACAAGGATCTCGATGGATTATGGTTTTTGACAGAGCTTCCAATGCACCCGGCAACGACATAGGCGTTGTGATCATATCCCCAGAAGGCTGCCATACTCCCTTCACTGCTAGACTGTATTTCAACTGTACCAATAATATGGAAGAATATGAAGCATGTATTATGGATCTCAAAGCCGCCATAGATTTGGGAATGAAGTCCTTAAGTGTATTTGGAGATTCAGCCTTAGTCATTAGTCAGATCAAAGGAGAATGGGGCATAAAGAATCCTAATCTCATCCCCTACAAAGAGCATATGTTGACATTAATCCCACGTTATGATAAAATTACCTTTGAGCATTTTCCATGAGAGGAAAATCAACTGGCAGACGCGCTGGCCACTATGTCATCCATGTTCAAAGTCAGGTGGTACAATGAGGCTCCTCAGATCACTATTGAGCGGATGGACGAACCAACTTACTGTCACGAGATTGATACTGAAGAAGTGGTGGCCAAGCCTTGGTTCCATGAATTAAGAGATATCTCGAGGCCCAAGAGTATCCAGAGGGAGCTTCAGTCAACGACAAGAAGTTCCTAAGAAGATTCTCTACTAAGTTCTTCCTCAGTAACAAAGTTCTCTATAAGCGCAATCACGACTCTACTTTGCTCTGGTGCATAGACAAGAGTGAGGCAGATAAGATCATGGCTGATTTACATGAAGGTACCTTTGGCACCCATTCTAGTGGGCACACAATGACTAAAAATATCCTACGGGAAGGATACCACTGGTCCACCGTAGAAGCAGATTGTCATCAACATTCACGAACCTGTCACAAGTGTCAGATCTATGATGACAAGGTGCATGTGCCTCCGGTCCCCTAAACGTCCTGACTGCTCCTTGGGCATTCACAATGTGGGGCATTGACATGATTGGAGAGATCAAACCTACCTCTTCCAATGGGCACCGTTTCATCTTAGTTGCCATTGATTACTTCATGAAGTGGTTCGAGGCAGCTTCATTCGCTTCTGTCACCAAGAATGTTGTGGCCCGATTCATCAAACAGAATCTTATCTGTCGGTACGGTATTGCAGAAAGAATCATCACAAATAATGGTATCAATCTCAACAATACTATGATCACTGCACTATGCGTGCAATTAAAGATCCAACATCATAACTCTTCTCCTTACCGGCCGAAGATGAATGGTGCTGTGAAACCCGCTAATAAAAACATCAAGAAGATCATACAAAAGATGACAGTAACCTACAAGGACAGGCATGAGATTTTACCATTTTCTATCCACGGTTACCGTACCACGGCACGCACATCAACAGGGGCAACTCCTTTCTCCTTGGTATACAGAATGGAAGTTGTCCTACCAATTAAAGTCCAAATACCTTCTCTAAGAATCATAAAGGATGCGGGATTAAATGAAGATGATTGGATTAAAAATATATTTGACCAGTTGAACTTGATTGATAAGAAGAGACTTACGGATGTCTGCCATGTCCAGATGTACCAAAATCGTATGATTAAGGCTTTTAATAAGAAGATCAGACATCAGGTATATCAGGTTGGTGACTTGGTAATCAAGTGTATCATACTGCCATAGGGTGATCCCAGGGGCAAATGGACTCCTACATACGAAGGACCATTTGTGATTAAAAACATATTTTCTGGTGGGGAAATGATCTTAACCACTATGGACGGTGAAGACCTTCCGCACCCTGTAAACGCGGACATAATTAAAAGACATTACGCATGAAAAAAAACGTTAGGTCGACTGGCCTAGGAAAAAATTAGGGATAAAACACAAAAAAAAATCTGTACACCCAACAAGCTGAAAAACTGAAAAGGAGGCTTGGGGAAAAAAGGGTATCCCGGTGGACTGAAAACCCGAAAGGGCGGTGTGATACGGTGGCAGAACGGACTGTTTTAGAAAATGCTGGTTTGTGTTTTGCGTTTGTGTTCGCAAAATGTCGCGGTAAGAAAGAGTCTCCACCGACTTTTATTTTATCCAACTGGAAAGAACAAAAGCACAGAAAAATTCCTTTTTCGAGATTTTGAGTACGGGGTGTAGATTATAGAAAGGGAAGGTATTAGCACCCTTTCTATCCGTAGTTTTCTACGGGCTCTTAGGTACTTACTCATCATTTAAAAAAAATTGCTTCCGTGTGTGTTTTGAAAAGTTTTTGTTTTACTTTGTTTTAACCCTTGTATCAGTCCTCAAGAGTGTTACGAAGTCGTTTTTGAAAATTTTGTTTGAAAAGTGTTTGGTGCGAAAAAGTTTGATTTTGAGCAAGTACCTAACAATTATCTACCTACTCGGAAAAAGAATTATTTCTGTTCTTGTTTCCTTTAGACAGTGCTACCATACTATTGAGAAATAGGAAGCACCGTCGTTGGAGTTTGTGATACGGTGGGAGAACTGACTTGGTGTTTTGTGTTTGTGTTTGCAAATGTTGCGGTTTAGCAAGAGCCGCCACCAACTTTTCTTTTATCCAATAAGGAAAGGTGAAAAAGCACAGGAAAGACCTTTCAGAGATGTTTTCTTGAGTTTGGGGGGTAGATTATGAAAAGGGAAGGTATTAGCACCCTTTTCATCCATGGTTTTCCATGGGCTCTTAGTTACTCGCTAGATCAACTTGATTTTGTTTGAATATGCTTGTGGTGTGGTTTTTAAAAGTATTTTGAAAATGTAACTTTGTAATGATTCTCGTTTCTATAAGAACGCATACAAAGTGTTTGTTTCGAAAATGTTTTCAAGAAAGTGTTTGTGAGATGTGTTTTTTGAAAGTGATTTTTGAAAAAAGGGTTTCCTTTGTAATGGCTCTCGTTTCTATAAGAATGCGTACAAAGTGTTGTTTTCAAAAGTGTTTCAAAATGAGAGTGTTGGTGTATGAAATGTTTTTGTGGTGAGCAAGCAAGCAACTAAGAGCGAATCTACCTACTCAAAAGGTCTTAGATGCGCATTTCCTCCTCCTTTAGATGTTACTATCTTACCATTGTTTTGGTAAGAAGCCCCATCGTTGGATGTGAAGGGATGAGCGTGGGGCGTTTGGATAGTCGTAGAAAGAAACTTATGAGACGTTTTAGAAATATCGTTTATGGACTAGATTGTTTATCGAAGGCAACTTCGAGGGTCATCGAGGGACTACGATCTTTTTTATCGAAGGGTATTTGCTTAAAACGCTTCATATTCGAGGGGCATGACTATTTTCTGAAAGTCGACAAAGTGAGATTTCCCTAGAGGTGTTAGTGTGCAAGTGTGTTAGTTTGCATACATTTTAATTTGTATTTGAAAGTCGTCTATTTGTTGATTTTATCTTGCCATGCATCCTATTTACTAGCAATACATGAAAAGCAAGTAAAATCTGGAAAGTAAAAATCTAAGCTATTACATCATTTTAGGGGGATGAGGGTACAAATTAATAATGGGAATGAAGTTGAAATTTAAATATTACAACCATATCGAACAACAACAAAGATAATGTGAAAACAGTGCCGAATATAGGAAGAAATGTGTTTTGAACCACTATGTGTCGACCCATGCTGCTATGCATCGGCACATAGCTTTTCCTTTCTCCTGTAAAACAAAATAACTTAGTGTGAGTCGAAACATAATGGAATGTGTCGACTCATGCACCCTTCTCGTGTCGACGCAAAACGTGTATGTATCGACTCATAAGCTCTTCCAGCTTCTGTTTTGTGACCTGAACTCACTATGGGTTGACGCATGAGGATTATGTGTCGACTCATACCCTGTTTTTTCATTAGGATGGGTCGATAAATGATGATATGTGTCGATACATGCTGCATTTTCCTGCCTTAAACATTATTTTACTGAATGTACAGGTTAGCTTATGGCATATGATGGATAAACATGAACAACAAATGATTGAATAAGCCTAAATAAGGTGCATATGACTAGTTCAAAAAGATATTAAAGTACTACATCTTGTCTTCAAAATAAACAAATCATTAATGATGTATGGAGAGATATCAAGTCAAGAAAACTTACCTCTGGACTGCACTGTCTGTTTTAAATCTGAATGTTTTTACAAATGTGACGAGGACCTCAATGAATCTCCAGAAAGCTACTCCGAACTGTTGAAACTAAGCTGGACTGTAATATTTTTGGTGTTTTAAGGATATGGATGAATAGCACTACAGGGACTGTTTTTTTGGTTATGTTTGGACAGTCTTTGAGGAAGAGTTTGTATGGTGGAGCAATGGGTTTGGTTTCTGTTTTGAACAAGAGCAGTTTTGGTTTTGGAAATGAGTCAAAGTTGCACAGAATATTGTTTTTCTGCTCAACAAAATTCTCTATCTTCTCTCTAGAAATTTTTTTAACCTCTCTTCAAAATCCAACCTCTTGTCTTATGAGACAGTCCTTTTTTTGTAGACCCTTGACAGTGGTTTAGGGGGGAAACAAATAAGTCATTTTGAATTACTTTTGCCTACTGCTTTGATACTTTCTGCATACAATTTTCCTTTTCCATTTTGGTGCAATTTTGGGGCTGTTGTGGTGCAGGCTTGGGCAGACTGCATAGAGCAGTTTTGGACTGTATTGGGCAGCATGCATACTTAGGATGTAGCATGGCACAAGCTTTCTTTCAGGGAAGCATAGGGTGTTGTGGCAATGTGATATATCATATTTTCTTCAACTTTGGACAACCTAGTTTGTAGCATGTCACAAATTTGGTCTTGTGCACATTATGTCAAAGGCAAAAATATTGTGACAAGGTTTTAATCAAGAGATAGTTTTAGAATTTGTAATTTTGCAAAATGTCACTTTGTAATAACTTGAATTACTTTCATCATTTTGAATTAATCAGAATTGTAGTAAAATGCCATGGAGCAAATGAAATTAACCAAGTATAGAAAATACTTAGAAAATTTAAAAGTCTTGCAAAAGCTGGATTTTTGATTCTCTTGATTTTTGATGATCACATTTCATTTTTTTTGGGATGTCTTGACATAATGTGATTTTGGGACTCAAATTTGATCAAAAAGTCAAAGTTTGACTTTTTTAGCATTCGGTTGACTTTTCCAGTAGAAACTTCAATTTTGCTCATTTTGCCCTCCCTTTTTGATAATTTGAATGATTCTTCTTAGAAAATGTGGTCTGAGGCTTGAAACTTGACTGAAGTAATTCTAAGAATCCTTGAGACACGAGAGGGCAAATTTTGGGGTACAACAGCTGCCCGTGTTCAATCTTCTTAAACCTGAAAAGTTAGATTGACATGTTTTGCATATCGTGACTCGAAGGTGGAAGATGATTGGACACTAGAGTGCCCAGAAATCTGCACTTGGTGATGTGATGGTTGGGGGAATGGACTTAGAGATTCCATTTGGAGAGATGGTAGAAAGTTGTTGGAGATGGGCTTAAAGATGCCATCCAAAAGTGATTTTTGGCATTATAATTTGTAAGCTGAAAGAATGAGTATCAGAATGGCATACGCGTCAGGAGCGTATCTGAACTGTGTCTGAAAGCTGGATCTGAATGAGTATCAGGATGTCATCCGTATCTGGAGCGTATCTGAAAGCTGTCTCTGAATGAGTATCAGTATGGCATCCGTATCTGGAGTGTATCTGAATTGTATCTGAAAGCTGTCTTTGAATGAGTATCAGGATGGCATCCGTAATTGGAACGTATCTGAACTGTATCTGAAAGCTATCTTTGAATGAGTATCAGGATGGCATCCGTATCTGGTGCGTATCTGAATTGTATCTGAAAGCTGTCTTTGAATGAGTATTAGGGTGGCATCCGTATCTAGGGCGTATCTAAACTGTATCAAAAGTTTGAATCTGAATGATTATCAGAATTGAGTCCATGTCTGGAGTGTATCTGAACTGTATATGAAAGCTGAATCTGAATGAGTATCAGGATGGCATCCGTATCTGGAGCGTATCTGAACTGTATCAAAAGGTTGGATCTGAATGAGTATCAGAATGGCATCCATATCTGGAGCGTATCTGAACTGTATCAAAAGGTTGAATCTGAATGAGTATCAGGATGGCATCCGTATCTGGAGCGTATATGAACTGTATCAAAAGGTTGAAACTGAATGAGTATCAGGATGGAATCTGTATCTGGAGCGTATCTGAACTGTATCTGAAACTGAATCTGAATGAGTATCAGGATGTATCTGTAGCGTATATGAACTGTATCTAGAAGTTGGATCTGAATGAGTATCAGGATGGCATCCATATCTGGAGCGTATCTGAACTGTATCTAGAAGCTGGATCTGAATGAGTATCAGGATGGCATCCGTATCTGGAGCGTATCTGAACTGTATCTAGAAGCTGGATCTGAATGAGTATCAGGATGGAATCCGTATCTGGTGCATATCTGAACTGTATCTGAAGACTGGATCTGAATGAGTATCAGAATGGCATCTGTATCTGGAGCGTATCTGAACTGTATCAAAAGGTGAATCTGAATGAGTATCAGGATGGCATCCGTATCTGGAGCGTATCTGAACTGTATCTAGAAGCTAGATCTGAATGAGTATTAAGATGGCATCTGTATCTGGAGCGTATCTGAACTGTATCTAGAAGCTGGATCTGAATGAGTATCCGGATGGCATCCATATCTGGAGCGTATCTGAACTGTATCAAAAGTTGAATCTGAATGAGTATCAGGATGGCATCCGTATCTGGAGCGTATCTGAACTGTATCTAGAAGTTGGATCTGAATGAGTATCAGGATGGCATCCGTATCTGGAGCGTATCTGAACTGTATCTAGAAGCTGGATCTGAATGAGTATCAGGATGGCATCCGTATCTGGAGCGTATCTGAACTGTATCTAGAAGCTGGATCTGAATGAGTATTAGGATGGCATCCGTATCTGGTGCGTATCTGAACTGTATCAAAAGGTGAATCTGAATGAGTATCAGGATGGCATCCGTATCTGGAGCGTATCTGAATTGTATCTGAAAGGTTGGGTTGTTTGAGCTGGTCAAGTAGATATTTGTCCTATATGGTTTCAGGTATTAATCCTTGACTTGAGAAAGATAGTTTTCCTCGCTTATTACAGGTGTTTATCTGGAACTTGAAAGTGTTGGTCGACGAGATAGTTGTCCTATCTGGTTTCAGGTATTAATCTCTGACCTGAGAAAGAAAGATAGTTTTCCTGGCTTGCTACAGGTATTAATCTTCAGTCTCTTCATGTAGATAGTTTTCCTGGCTTGTTACAGGTATTAATCTACAATCAGTCGTCCACAGATAGTTTTCATGGTTTGTTACAGGTATTAATCTGAAAGTTTGAAAAGGTTGACAGTAGCCATCTGTTGATTGACCTTTTCCTGAAAAGGTAAAACGTTAGCTGTATGCAATGCCATGATGTATGAAATGCATGGTGTCATGATGTTCTCAAAATAAATGAGATTGTGTCGTATGCACTTATCATGTATGTAAATATGAAATGTGAAATGTTTATGAATGTATTTTTGTATTGGCAAAATAAATCCTTGACAAATGTCGGGGAGTTTGTTAAATCCCGGACTGCTATTGAAGAGTATGTGTGTCTTCAAACTTTGCTTAGAATGTTTCCACCGGGGGTTCCTATTTTGTTTTTTGAGGAGAACTCCGCTGGGGGATATTGAAAACTCTGTGGGGGGAATTTTTATTCCTGCTTGGGAAAAGAATTCAGGAGTCTTGGTTGTCAGTTGCTCTACTGGGGAGTCTAAGTTGAACTGACATCTGGTCAGGTCCAGGTTTCACAGTAACTTGTTGGGGATTATAGAGTAGTCTATTGGGAAAGAGGGGTTGTGGTCCTCTGATTTGTAGTAGTCGAAGAGGCAAACTCAAGCTGGGGAATCCTGTCGTTTGTTGGGGAAATAAACCCTGTTTCCGTTCTGTTAAAGAGGTGACGATTACGTTGGGGAAAGTCCTCGAGGACCCTTGAGGTTGTATCAGCTGGGGAAAGGTTTTCAGAGATTAAACTTTTGCTAGGGAATCATCCTATGAGAAGGATTTTGGGGGAATTTGTCATTGCCCCTAGTAGCAAGTGTTTGTGGCACTGTCTGGAAATGTTTGACTGTATGTAACCCTTTGTCGGGATTGACGTTCAATGCCCCAAGTGACGGAGATGGAGACTTGCCCCTGGTTACTCTGCAATTCTTGAGAGATTTCTTGGAATCTTGACTGGACTGCCCCAGGTGTGCTGGATAGTGACATGTCATGTCCCGCTGTTGATAGGAGATTTGTCAATGGAAGTTTCATCCTTCTTGAATTGATTTTGTCCACTGAGAGAGCTTTCGTTCACTGGATATTCATTGTGTTAATTTCTCCGTTGTCAAACAAATAGCCATATGCAAACAATGATATTCAAGTAATGCAAAGTTTATGTTTGTCTTGAAGTTTTGAAAAATGTGTTTTTAGCAAGTAAAGAAGTTTGTAATTCAACTTTGGATTTTGAGTAAAGCCTTACAGGAGTCAGGATACCTTTTGTAACAGTATGCTTTCGAACTAACCCATGCTTCAATTAGGAATTTTGAAGGGTTGTAACGTGGCTTGGTTCACGGTTTAAGAAACAAAGGATGAAGGCTCAAAGTGTATTTGTACCCACCCGCTATTCGTGATGTTCTTCAGTCCTAAGCTCAGTTAATTGTGCGTTTGAACTCCAATTGAGTCTGGAATGACATTTTGGTGATGGTCCAGAAAGGTTAAGTTTGTCGGAAGGCAGTCACTTTTTGCGATATTTTTTTTGTATTGTTGATGATTTGTAGAGACCTCTTTCTTTTGATTTGTTATCCCTAATTTTTGCCTGACTGTTCTTGTTTTGAGATTACAGTCAGCGGGATACCCCATTTTTCTTTAAGTCTCCTTCGTAGGTTTTGACTTAGCGGGCTCTTCTTTTTGAGAGATAATTACTGCCTATGTGATAGGGAACCCTCACCGTCTTTTGATTCCAGAGGAATGTTTTTTTATATATTTTTTTATGTCATTCGTTGTATTATGAGATGAGAGTTTGCGGCTAAATGCGCGTTTGAATTAACTGAGAGACTACCCTGCCCCAGGTTTTGATTAAAGGTTTCAATTTGTGAAAAAAGGAAAACTTCTACTTCTTTGGCTCGAAGGGGTTTACTAGGGATTATCTTCCTTATAACTCCAATGTTTAGGATTTGAAAGAACACCTGTACATCGTCAACAAAGTCTATTCAAAAGCATACCGTATGAGATTATGGTATTGTTTTCGTCATCCTCCCTCTAAAGGCTTGTAACTTTTAGCAAGAGTTGAATGTCATAAATAAAGTAGAAAGCATAGTTTAAATATAGTGAAAACGAATGGATGAATTCAAGACAAACATATGCAATGCATTAATGAAACAAAGCTTGACATTAATAGATAATTGTTTAAATAACAAAAGAAATTACAATTGAAAATTCAAAATGAACAAAAGCCTCTTTGTCTGAACTTGTCACTTTAGGTGGTGAGCCTTTGAGGGACGGAAGAAGAATTCAGTCTAGCCATCTTGTGTGAACTCCAGCATTCCTCCGTCGATCAGGTTTTGAACCTTGTACTTCAGCGCCCAACAATCGTTTGTATCATGCCTAGGACTATTGGAATGATATGCACACCTGGCATCAGAATTGTAGCTGGAAGAAAAAGTTTTGGGATTTGGATGAGGTCTTATTGGTGTAATCATATTTATCCTCAGCATGTGTTGCAAAGCTTGAGACAGTGGCATGTTGATGTTGGTAAACTGTCTTTTGGGCTCGCTTCGCCTTTGCTGATTTTCTGGTTGATGTTGACGAAGTTGCTATTGGGCTCGTGATGTGGCAGCTAATTGGGTAGGTCTTCTCTCGGCTTCTTGTCTCAAAGGAGGCTGAATGATGATTTGATCCCCAATCCTAGATGTTTGCCCCATTTGGTTATATTCATCCCGACGAAGCTTGTTGATGAGGACCCTGAGCTCTTCTTGTCCTTGTGCCAGATTTTGGATAAGAGCCATCTGGCCCACCAGTTGTCCCATCATTTAGACCTTCATTATGGCTATCTCGGTTTGTAGCCGCTCCAACTGGTCATCTTTGTTGCCCTCAGGATTCCCCATTGTCACGCCCCTGGTGAGGAGAGCTTTCCCCTCTTCTTGCCCCTTGGATAGGTTCAAGAACATCTCTTGAAGTTGAGCGTTTTGAGCCTGGATGTCCTTGATAGTCTGCTCTAGAGCCATCTCTACTGAAATAAACAGTAGGAAGATAAGGAGACCTGTGTGGGAGAAACCTGTCACGATATGATGCATGATATGTGGATGCATGTTTTCAAGGATCTCGCGGGTTAAACACAAGAAAATGTTAGAAGTCGAACTTTGATCAACAGCTTTGTTTGGAGAACTCCGTATCGGTGGATGTCTTTCCACGAGAATTAAGCTCACCATGTCAAGTGGGTCACAGCCCTTGACTCTAGTTCGTTGTACCTAATTTTTGACGGTGTTTGGTTAGAGGAAAATAAATCCTCTTACCCCTTACTGGACATTTGGTTCAACGTGACCCTGCACCCAAAGACCCTCCATATCCTTGAAATGGTTATTGAAAATGCTATGGTATGATGTTATGATGTTATGTGAAGGTATGCGGGGTAAGCAAATTTATATACAAATAATCATATTCACACAAAGCAGACAAGTCCTTAGTTTTAGGCTTGCATCGAGTTTTGTAGGTAAGTACCCTCTTGAAGTTTAGTTGGCTCAACCTGTCCTAGTTAATAGTAACCGGGTTCTAAGGGATCTCAATATCACCGATCTTTCCCCCAAGTTTCGTTCAATAAGCGATTGAGTCGCAACCAAACAAAAATCAAGAGTCAAACCTCAATGAGTGTAGCATCGAGTATCTACCAACTTCGGACTGCACCAAATTCGGTCATCTCACTACGTCCTAATGGCCAAGTTGGTCAAGTAAGATTCTAAGGTCAGTTGATGCTTCACGATATCACGCGGCGGCCCCGTACGCTCCTTGATTCAACTCAAGGGTTACCGGTACCAACCAAAGTGCCACATCAACGTAGTTACTGCTTCAACCATGTCGGTATACCCCGCACAGTTCCCTCACAGTCTATTGCTACTTACCTAAAAGGTGTCCCCAAATCCGGGTGTAGGATTTAAAACAAACCCAAACAAGGAACCAAAATTTAAAGCAAACAAATCAAACAATGTAAGCAAGTAAATGTGATCTAGCCCTAAGGTAACCCCACTTTTATAATACTCCCCAGCAGAGTCGCCAGTTCTGTGATACGGTGGGAGAACTGACTTGGTGTTTTGCGTTTTTGTTTGCAAATGTTGCGGTTTAGTAAGAGTTGCCACCGACTTTTCTTTTATCCAATAAGGAATAGTGAAAAAGCACAAGAAAGACCTTTCAGAGATGTTTTCTTGAGTTCGGGGGGTAGATTATGAAAAGGGAAGGCATTAGCACCCTTTTCATCCATGGTTTTCCATGGGCTCTTAGTTACTCGCTAGATCAACTTGCTTTTGTTTGAATGTGCTTGTGGTGTGGTTTTTAAAAGTATTTTGAAAATGTAACTTTGTAATGATTCTCGTTTCTATAAGAATGCATACAAAGTGTTTGTTTTGAAAATGTTTTCAAGAAAGTGTTTGTGAGATGTGTTTTCTGAAAGTGATTTTTGAAAAAAGGGTTTCCTTTGTAATGGCTCTCGTTTCTATAAGAACGCGTACAAAGTGTTGTTTTCAAAAGTGTTTCAAAATGAGAGTGTTGGTGTATGAAATGTTTTTGTGGTGAGCAAGCGAGCAACTAAGAGCGAATCTACCTACTCAAAAGGTCTTAGATGTGGTTTTCCTCCTCCTTTAGATGTTGCTATATTACCATTGTTTTGGTAAGAAGCCCCATCGTTGGATGTGAAGGGACAAGCGTGGGACGTTTGGATTGTTAGAACAAAGTTTGAATCTACTACCCTAAGTTAAAGTTTTGATGATAACAAAATGCAAGATTAAATAAATAGTTTAATTCATATGAGACATATATGCTACCTAAAAATTATATTGTGCATTTACAGAAACTCTGATGGATATCAGCATAAGAATGTCAACATCAGCATCAGAAGATGAAATATCATATGCCAGCATCAGAAGATCAAAGCATGTACTTACGCTGAAGCTTGATGAACAGATCTGCGCTTAACATACTCTAAACTCTGATCAAGACCAAAACAATATCATCAGTACCTAGAAGCGTCAGAATAAGCCAAAGCCAATAACACACTGAATTGACAACTGTACTGTGCATTCAAGGCACTTTATTACCAACGGCTTTATTCCAAGACAAAGATCTTCTCAATATGGAAAGAACGTAATGGGCATTGAAATGGTATAATTGACTACAACGTATCTTTTCCAAAGGCTATATAAACAAGTTAGTGAGAAATGAATTGGCTAATGCTCTACAACTCTTTACACGCCTAAAGCTAATCATCTTCATCCTCACTCATACAGCTTGCTATATCTCTCAAATTGCTTACTCTATAGTTATAGCATCCTAGTTTCACATAAGCTTAATTTGTGTATTATCACAGTTGTGATATAGAGTTTTTGTAGAAAACATTCAACACACATAGTATTCATTTATCTGTAAGAAAGAATTTCCTTGAGAAACCGGTATGTGGTTTAGACTCAAGAAGGCTTTAGCAGTTGTTAAAGCAGTTGTAATATTCAGTTGAATATAGTGGATTAAGACCTCGTTGGAGAGAGGCGAAATCACCTTGACGGGTGGACTGGAGTAGTTTGAGATCAAACGAACCAGGATAAAATTATCGTGTTGTCTACTTTTGATTTCAAGTTTTACAATTCAACCCCCCTTCTTGTGTTTTTCACGTCTTCATGGATAGTCGTAGAAAGCAACTTATGAGACGTTTTAGCAATATCGTTTATGGACTAGATCGTTTATCGAAGGCAACTTCGAGGGTCATCGAGGGACTACAATCTTTTTTATCGAAGGGTCTTTGCTTAAAACGCTTCATATTCGAGGGGCATGACTATTTTCTGAAAGGCGACAAAGTGAGATTGCCATAGAGGTGTTAGTGTGCAAGTGTGTTAGTTTTCATACATTTTATTTTGTATTTGAAAGTCGTCTATTTGTTGATTTTATTTTGCCATGCATCCTATTTACTAGCAATACATGAAAAGCAAGTAAAATGCGGAAAGTAAAAATCTAAGCTATTACATTATTTTAGGGAGATGGGGGTACAAATTAATAATGGGTGTTGTACCCCAAAATTTGCCCTCCCATATTTCCTCAAGATTTGTCAAGAATGATCCTCAAATTGTTCAAAATGGCTCAAGGGTTGTACAGTCAAATCATCTCCTAAGGCAGTCAATTCAAAATTAGGGTTTTGTGTTGCATCAAGGTCCTTACATCCAAATGACCTTAAGTGCTCCTTAATGTCCTAATGTATGCTCAAATTCAGAAGGTATCCGACTGTGTGAGTTTTCTCGAAGAAATATGGTGAAAAAAAGTGTGCTGAAAGTGCAGTTTTTACGCGCTAAAAAATTCATAACTTGAATATCGTGGCTCGTTTTGAACCCGTTCTGGTGGCCAAAATCCTGTCTTGACGTCATCTATGTTTTCATCTCTCACGGGTGGAAGCCAATTTCAATCAGAAGGTCTTCAAAAATGTGGATTTATCAAGTATTTTCGTACAGAAAATTTGTGATAGAAGTTTATTTGCGTCATGTTCAGAAAATCATAACTTCGTCGATTTTCATTGTATCGAGCTGGTTCCGGCGCCAAAATTTCACAAATTGAGTTGGCTACATTTTCATAGAAGGTATTGAGTTCAAACGGTATTCAAAAGGCCTTCGTTTTTTGCTCAGAGTGCACGACACGCCGAAAATCCTGAATGCTGAATATTATTTCATCTGGGCCAAAACTTCGAAAATTCATAACTCGGTCAATTTTTATCGGATTGGGCTCATATTTTTACACAAGGTCACTGACTCAGATATCTACAACTTTTCTTCAAAAGTCGAGACCTAATTATGCTACGATCAATACCATTTTTTTATTGAAGAACGTAAGAGTCGACACTGGAGCCCAAAATAAGTTTGTCTGAGCTAAAACTTTAAAAATTCATAACTAATTCACCGTTTATCCGATTGAGCCCATTTTCGGACAGGAGTTAGTTCTCGATATCGGCTACATTTTGTTTTCACATTTCAACTTCAAAAATTGCACTTAAGTCCCTGCGATTTATCCTGGAAAGTAACGAACTCAAGTGAACATTGGAGGCCCAATTGCACATTCAAAGCCCATTTTCTTTACCCTAATTTCCATTATATAATCACATTCTTTTCACACAAACGAAAAAGAAGAAAAAAAACCTTGCCACAACGCTATCAGAATATCAAATTCTTTCAATAACCCTAAAACCTTGAAATCCTTATTACAAATCCCTCTCTCACTACAAACAAGCCATCCCAGTTACAAACCAACATCTCACTACAAACAAGCCATCTCAGTTACAAACCAACATCTCACTACTTCTTCAGTAAGGGTAAGGCTGGCTTGATCTCCATGATCAAAAGGGCATAAAAGCATTCATGTCACTACTTTTCCAGTAAGGGTAAGGTTGATTTGATCTCCATGATCAAAAGGGTATAATCATTCATACATGCCATATTGACCTAAACATTAAATTTCTTCATATATTGGCTTTATTTGTATTTTATGATATATAGTAATTTATTTAATGTGTTCATGAGATTCAACACTGCAGATTTAGACAGGATCCCATGCAGGTTCATTAAGGAACGTTGAGACCAAAACACAAATGGCCAAAAGCCAAAAGCCAAATGGCCAAAACAGAACCGCTTACACATGACACCAATACATGGCGAGACAGACATCCTGAGAAGGTTAAGGAACATTGAGGCCAGAACACAAATGGCCAAAAGCCAGAACACAAATGGCCAAAAGCCAAAACATAAATGGCCAAAACAAAACAGTTTACACATGACGCCAAGAGCTGTTTCACCCCTCCAATCAGGCCCGTATACTCCTAAACTCTCTCTCTCTCTATTTTTATTATTTTCCTTTAATTAATTAATCGTTATTCTTTTTATTAATCACTAACCAATTAACATTTTTTTCTAATAAAATCAAAAACACAAAAAATATTTTATTTATTAAAATTAACTTCATCACTTTTATTTTTGTAAATAAATTAATTTAATCAATTTAGCTTTAATTAGATTTAACTTTTAATATTTTTTGCAATTTTTAAAATCAATTTAGAATATTAGATTTTTATTAGCATTAATTCAATTTATTTTATTTCTTTAAAAAAACTCAAAAATCCAAAAATATTTTCATTATTTAATTTAATTTAATTGTTCATTTAATTTAATTCCATTTAATTCAAAAATAAACAAAAATCCTTTCTTTAATAAAAAAGGGTCAAAACCCAAAAAACTCGCATCCAATTTAATTTCTCGCACGCGATCCATTTTATCATATTATTGTACTTGCTTCCGGAATGTAATAGCTTTTAATTAGGACTTTAATTATTTATCGCTTTATTTTACTTTCCGCATTTTAATTTCAAGGGTTGTTTTTGGCGATGTAAATACCCGACGCCTTGTAATAGTTTAGATTTAATTTCTGCAATTTAAATTCCGCAACTATTAACTGCCAGATGTATGAATAATAGGCTATGCATGACAAGATCTATCTTAACTTAAAATCAACCGTAGCTCACCATAACATGTACAAAGATAACATAACTGAAAATTGACACATTTGCACATGCCACTCCTAGGGTACGCCTCACTTGGTTGCCTCGAACGTGGTCATTGAGTATAGGAAGTTTTAGAGGTCGCCCTCTTGTCCAAAGATCATAAGGTGCCTCGAAACGGTTGCCTCGGATAAAATGATCTAAGACATTAGGGTTACCGCTAAGGCATCCTAACATTGCTTTGGTGACCACATGTCCCTATAATCGAATTGACCTGAAAACTCCAACGACGGTGCTACCTACTTCTCAATAGTGGGATAGTACTGTCTAAAGGACATTTACACAACTTAATTTCTTTTGAGTAGGTAGAGGTTCTCAGGTACTTGCTCTTTCAAAACAAAACCAACTTTTCGCACTTACACTTTTTCAAACAACACTTCATACACTCTTGAGGACAGATACAAGAGTTAAATCGAAGTTTTCAAAACAAAACTTTTTCAAAACCCACAAACACAAGAAAAGCAAAACTTTTGAAAACATAGTGAGCAAGTACCTAAGAGCCCGTGGATAACCATGGATAGAAAGGGTGCTAACACCTTCCCTTTCTATAATCTACCTCCCGAACCCGAGAAACATCTCGAAAAGGAATTTTGCTGTGCTTTTGTCCTTTCCTTGTTGGAGAAAATAAAAGACGGTGGCGACTCTTGCTTACCGCGACATTTCGCGAACCAGCATTAAAAAACAGTCAGTTCTATTTCCACCGATCACAGAACTGGCGACTCTGCTGGGGATAATTAATAAGTGAGGTGTACCTTAGGATTAGACCACTCTTATGTTTTCAATTGTATGTCTTGATTGCTTTTATATTTGTGGGCTTGCATCGGAGTTTCATAGATCCTAACCCGGATCTGGGGAATACCCTTTAGGTAGCATAAGCTGTGAAGGACCTATCCGGCGTAGACCGACACGGGTGAAGCAGTAGCTACGTTGGTGTGACACCTTGGTCTGTACCGATATCCCTTGTGTTGGAACGAGGAGAATATGGGTCTTCTGAGGAGTCATTAAGCACCAACCGACCTTAGAACCCTAAATTTACCCAACTTGGCCATAGAACAGTAGCAGTATGCTACACTCATTGAGGCTAAACTCTCGCGATGGTTCTGGCCGCAAGAAAAGATTGCGACGCTGGAGTTATGACCGATTGAGGGTAGTCAGTGATATTGAGATCCTCTAGAACCCGGTTACTATTTTCTAGGACAGGTCTTAACCAACGAAACTGAAAGAGGGTAGTACCTAAACTTCATGCTGGCCTAAACTCTAAGGGCTGTCTTGTGTGACTTGTGTGCCTTACCATGTTTGCCTTTGTGAATACTTGTGGTGTGCTTTATCATAACATCATACCATCATACCATTGCATGCATCCTGCATAAGGACTGACCCATTTCAAAGACAAGAGGGTTTCATCTTTGCTCGGTTTTGTAGGACATTATGATGCCCATGCGAAGGAATACTATCTAGCTCAACTTTGTTCACCCACCTGATTTGCTTAAAGAATTGGTTGACAGAATTCCAAACACTACTTCCTTCATCCAGAGGCATGGTTCTCTTCTCGGTTTAGTCAATTCAAAGTGGGACCAACAACTGATGAGTGTCCTGACCCAGTTTTATGATCCCCTGTACCATTGCTTCACCTTTCAAGACTTCCAGCTGGTCCCTACCCTAGAAGAATTCTTTGATTTGCTTGGTATCCCTGTTTTGGAACA
This sequence comes from Vicia faba, assembly GCA_948472305.1. Classification (NCBI taxonomy): domain Eukaryota; kingdom Viridiplantae; phylum Streptophyta; class Magnoliopsida; order Fabales; family Fabaceae; genus Vicia; species Vicia faba. Next base: position 1,577,702,265 of record OX451738.1, on the reverse strand, counting down.
GACCCCATTCAATGGTTGGGAAAAGACTCTTAGGCTTGAGGAGATTGCTGCATCCCTTCCCTTGACCAACAAAGAAGTAATGGATAACTGGGTGACTAGAAGCGGAGTTAAGGGCTTTTTGGCTAAGTTTCTGATTGGTAAAGCTAACAGTTTCTGGAATGACTTAGACTTCAGGGCGTACGAAGACATTCTGGCTCTCCTAATCTATGGTCTGGTATTGTTTCCAAATCCTGATAACTTTGTTAATGTCAATGCCATAAGGATCTTCATGTCTCGGAACCCTGTACCCACTCTCTTGGGTGATATCCTGCAACAACTCTATGCTCGTACTGCCCGAAGACGGGGAACTCTGTGGTGTTGTGCTCCTTTGTTAGTGAGGTGGTTTATTTCCCACCTCCCTAAGTTCGTGCTGAAGAACAAAGAAGGAAGGGGCTGGGCTCATAGGTTAATGTCTCTCACTGATAATGATATCATTTGGACTCTCAGAGGTTTGGATGAGGTAGCTGTTATTGATCGTTGCGGAGAATATCCTAATGTTCCATTAATCGGTACTCAGGGGGGAATCTCTTATAATCCATGTTTAGCTCTCCGTCAGTTTGGAAGAGCCAGAAGAGAAGGGCCTCATGAGATGTTGATACCTCACATCAGTTTTGAGTTTCAGGTAGATAGCGACGAGCTGCGTCGTAGATTCATCTGGGCTTGGGACAGAATTCACAAAGCTGACCCACATGAGTTGGGACCGAAGACTTCTCTGCCTATGGAATCCTATTACAGATGGGTCCGCATCCGGGCTCAGAAGTTAGGTATGCCATATGAAGCTGTCAGGCCTATTATTCTTGAATTTCCTGATAGAGACGGGGATCTTCCAACTGTCCTCCCTCCTCAGATACCCACTGATGTTGATAGACTAAAGACGTCTTGGGCGCAACTACAAGAAGAACGGGATTCTTATCGGGAATGGTTCAATGAACAGGAACAGAAGATCCAGAAGCTGACCAAGCAATTGGAGAACGAGCGGATCCTGAATGACTATATCCGTACTGAGAAGAAGAGGCCATGGGAGCACTGATGGACTTTGGATGTTTCTTTTACAGCTTTCATTTCCTTTTCAGTATTTTCATTTATGTAACGCCTAAGGGCAATTTCTTGAACAATTTAAAGTTTGAATCTAATAAAGTGTGTTTCCTTTTTGTCTATAAAGTTGAATCCCGATTGTCTTTGAAAACATAAATCATACACATTCCATTCATCATATGCATCACAGGTACCCCTTTTTTACAGGTTGCTTAATCTTCTTCGCTGTTTATTTCAGCAATCATCATGACTTCTAAACCTACTACTGAACAAGCTATCAAGGCCCTCTAGGCCCAGAATGCCCAGTTTCAAGAGCTGGTCATGAGCTTAGCCCAGGGTCAATAGGAGTTGAAGACTCTGATTCTGAAGAAGAAGAAGAAGAGGACTGTGTTGTTCAATATCGGACGCAGATATGGGAAAGCACTGCAAAATGAGGCTGATCTGGCTACTTCCTCTGTAGGGAAAGACAGTCCCTAAGAGATAAGGGTTCCTAGTCCCGTGGTCTCCGATAACGAGACGGATTACAATGATGAACAGTACCCTCCTGCTGAGGACAGGTACAAACAGCTGGAGGACCGCCTAAGTGCTATGGAGATTCAGCATGTGCCTGGGTTGGATTTTGGAGATCTAGGTTTATCTTCTGAGGTGGTGATCCCACACAAATTCAAGGAACCTACTTTTGCAAAGTATGACGGGGATTCCTGTCCTAAGCTGCATCTCAGATCATATGTGAGGAAGATCCAACCTTACACTGCAGACAAGAATCTATGGATCCATTTCTTCCAGGATAGTCTTTCAGGGACTCAACTCGAATGGTTCTATCAGCTGGATGGAGCCAGTATTCGTAACTGGGAGGACTTGGCTACTGCGTTCTACAAGCAATATCAGTATAATTCCGACCTCGCTCCTACGCGTACCCAACTCCAGGGTATGTCACTAGGGACAGGTGAAGGTTTTAAGGAGTATGCGCAAAAGTGGAGAGATATGGCTGGAAGGGTGCAGCCGCCTTTGATTGATCGTGAACTCGTTGACATGTTCTTGGGGACCCTGTCTGGTCCATTCTTTAACCATCTGATTGGGAATTCTTCTGTTGGGTTTACAGATTTGATCTTGACTGGTGAGAGGATATAAGCTGGTATCAAGTCGGGGAAGATACAGAAAGGTTCCTCCTCGAGTACTGAAAAGAAGCCCTTCAAGAAGGAATCTAGTGATGTTTATGGGTCAAGAAGACAAAATAAACCGGAACGCCGCCAAGCTGTCAACGCGGTGGTAATTTCAAAGCCTGCTGCTGCTCCTCAGCAATACAACCAACCAAGGGGTGAGAGACCCAAAAGGCAGTACACTCGGCTCAATATGAACCTGTCTCAGATATTGCCACAACTACTATCAACCAATCTGGTAACTGTCAAAGAAGCTCCGAAGGTAGTGAACACAACCTCTCCAAAGTACAATCCCAACTCCCGCTGCGCTTATTACTCTCACAGCCCGAGGCATACTACGGATGATTGTTGGGCTCTGAGGAATAAGGTTCAGGATCTTATTGATGCTAAAGAAATACAGTTCGAGGCGCCCGAAAGGCCCAATGTTGTGACTGCTCCCATGCCCCAGCATGGAGTGAATGCTGTGGAAGAAGACCTATATGTAGCCTCTGTGGATGATATTGTTACTCCGTTGTTGACTGTCTAAAGGAAACTGTTGCTAGCCGGTTTATTTCCGGGATGTAGTAAAGGTTGCCGTCTATGTGCTGTTTCACCTGCTGGTTGTCCCTTGTTGAAGTCAGGCGTCCAAAACCTGATGGATAACAAAGAAATCTTGTTCGAGAAGGTTGCTGTTCCTGCTATCCCTGCTGAAGAAGTGTCCATTGTTACTATTTTCAACAACTCTCCTAAGGCTCCCTCAAAGAAACCTATCAAAATCATGTCTACTCAGAAGATTGCTCCTATCATCATTACTGTTCCGGGGCCCATCCCCTATGTATCTGACAAAGCTGTCCCTTGGTACTATGGGGCAGATGTTTATATGCTCGGAGTAAAACAAGAGTTTGATACTAGCACCGGCGTCAGTAACATCACCGGGCCTGCCAAAGTCACTCGCAGTGGTAGACTGTTCTCACCAGATATTGCGCCTCCAGCTATCCAGAGACCTATTGTCATCACACCTGCAAGTGTGCCTGCTTCCCTTCCTGACCAAGTTCCTATTTCTACCCCTGCTGCCTAGTCATCTGACGCTCGGGGCAAACGGATTGCTACTGATGTGCCTGCCCAGACGGAGGTACCAAAGACAACCAATGTTGAAGCTTCCAAGCAAGAGATGGAAGAGATTCTCAATATTATCAAGAAGAGTGATTTCAACGTAGTTGAGCAGTTGGGCACACCCCATCAAAGATTTTTATGCTATCACTGTTGTTGTGTTCAGAGGCCCATGCCAAGGCTCTGATTACCTTCCTGAAGACGGCCCACGTGCCACAAGAGATGTCAGCTGATCAATTTACCGAGTGTGTGTCCAACTTAACTGCGGATAATGGTTTGGGTTTCTCTGACGCCGATCTGACTGCTAAAGGGAAGAACCACAACGATGCCCTGCATGTCTCCATTGAATGTAGGGGAACTACTCTTGCCCATGTGCTGGTTGACACTGGTTCCTCGTTGAACGTATTGCCCAAGAAGGCTCTAGACAGGTTGGATTGTGAGGGTTTAGAGCTCAAGCCAAGCAACATTGTTGTCCGGGCCTTTGACGGGTCCAAGAGGATGGTGCATGGTGAAGTTGACATTCCAATAAGGGTTGGTTCTCAGGTCTTTGACTCTACATTCTACGTTATGGACATCCGACCATCCTACTCTTGTTTGCTGGGTCGTCCTTGGATCCATAAGGCTGGGGTTGTGACCTCTACACTACATCAGAAGCTGAAATACCCGGTCAGAGGGAAGATTGTTACAATTCAGGGGGAGGAAGAATATATGGTCAGCCACCTCAACTCGTTTCGGTACATAGAGATGGATGGGGAGTTCATTGAGACCCCCTTCCAGCATTTTGAAGAGGTTCCTCAAACACTGGCATCAGCAGAGACTGTGACTGAAGAAGATTCTCCGTTGAAGATGGCTTCCTTAAAGGATGCCCGGGCTGTGATTGAGAAGGGTGAGTGTACAAACTGGGGCCGACTTCCTGATTTTACTCTGAAGAATGACAAGTTTGGTTTGGGTTTCACTGCAGAAGCTCAGAGGGTTGTTCGTAAGGCAAGGATTGCAAGACCTCATGTGTTCATCACCAACCCGGGAGTGAATGCTATTAAAGACGACGTGGAGGAATCTGAATTCGACAGCTGGATCTACCCAACGACCAACGGTGGACCAAGCAACTGGACTGCAAAAGACTTCACACCTATTACTTTTGTCACTCAGTAATGAACTCCTTTGTTTTGAATTTGTAACAGACAATAATTTGAAACTTTATGGCCCGGTGTCTTACCCGGGGCACCGTGGCTTTATTTGTGAGGGCTTTTGTGTGTCATTTTCATATATCATTAATAAAAACATTGGACGTTTTTTGCATTTCAAATCTTGCGCTCCTTTTCTTTCTTTATTATATATATTGCAAAACAGCTATATTTACACACACTCACCTATACAGGTTCCAATCCACTCTGGATCTCACTGGTAACGACTCTGCTATTGCCAGTTATGACTTCGAAAATCTGATCAACTTAGCCGAAGACGAAGGTGAAGATGATTGCGAAGTGCCTGGTGAGCTTGCAAGACTGCTACTCCAGGAAGAGAGGGCCATTCAGCCACATGAAGAGCCAGTGGAAACGGTAAATCTGGGTACTGAGACAAACAGAAAGGAAGTTAAGATTGGTGCCAATCTGGAGCCTAGTGTGAAACAACGGTTGATTCAGATGCTGCATGACTATGTGGAAATCTTTGCCTGGTCTTACGAAGACATGCCTGGGTTGGATACCGACATTGTGGTTCATCACTTGCCTACCAAGGAAGAGTGCCCTCCGGTAAAACAGAAGGTCCGCCGTATGCATCCAGAGATGTTCGAGAAAATCAAGGCTGAGGTTATGAAACAATTTGATGTCGGGTTTCTAGCAGTGACTTCCTACCCTCAGTGGGTTGCCAACGTGGTTGCAGTGCCGAAGAAAGATGGTAAGGTCAGAATGTGTGTTGATTACAGGGATTTGAACAGGGCAAGCCCAAAGGATGACTTCCCTCTGCCTCACATCGACGTTCTGGTTGACAACACTGCTCAGCATAAGGTATTCTCCTTCATGGACGGTTTCTCTGGGTATAATCAAATCAAGATGGCTCCCGAAGACATGGAGAAGACCACTTTTGTTACTCAGTGGGGCACCTTTTGCTACAAGGTCATGCCTTTTGGGCTGAAAAACGCTGGGGAAACCTACCAACGTGCCATGGTTGCTTTATTTCATGACATGATCCATCATGAGATAGAAGTATATGTCGACGATATGATTGCAAGGTCCCAAACGGAGGAGGAACACCTTGACCATCTACAGAAGCTGTTTCACCGTCTGAAGTTGTACAAGCTGAGGTTAAACCCGAACAAGTGCACCTTCGGGGTAAGATCTGGAAAACTGCTAGGCTTCGTCGTGAGTGACAAAGGTATCCAAGTGGACCCTGCCAAAGTGAAAGCCATACAAGAGATGCCAGTTCCCAAGACAGAGAAAGAAGTCAGAGGCTTTCTGGGGCGTCTGAACTACATTGCCCGATTCATCTCACATCTAACTGCTACCTGTGAACCAATCTTCAAGCTACTGAAGAAAGATCAAGTGGTACGTTGGAACGATGAATGTCAGGCCGCTTTCGAAAGAATCAAAGAGTATCTCCAAGAGCCACCCATTCTTATGCCACCGGTTGAAGGGAGACCTCTAATCTCATACTTGACAGTACTGGACAATTCAATGGGGTGTGTGCTGGGGCAGCATGACGAGTCGGGCCGAAAAGAGCATGCTATTTATTACCTTAGCAAAATGTTTACCGACTGTGAGACCCGATACTCACTGCTCGAGAAAACTTGCTGCACTTTGGTATGGGCTGCTCGCCGGATGAGACAGTATATGTTGACTCACACTACACTGTTAATTTCAAAAATGGATCCAATCAAGTACATCTTCGAAAAGCCTGCCTTGTCCGGAAGAATAGCAAGATGGCAGATGATCTTGAAAGAATACGACATCCAATACACGACTCAAAAAGCAATCAAGGGAAGTGTCTTGGCAGACCATTTGGCACACCAGACAGTGGACGACTACCAATCTATGAACTTTGAATTTCGAGACGAGAATATCATGGTAGTGACTGATTGTGAAGTACCTGGACCGGATGAAGGACGTGAGGAAGGATCCTGATGGTCTATGCACTTTGACGGAGCCTCAAACGCTTTGGATAACGGTATCGGCGCTGTGATCATATCTCCTAAAGGCACTCATACTCCACTTACTGCCCGTCTATGTTTCAACTGCACCAACAACATGGCGGAGTATGAAGCATGCATCATGGGTCTTCGAGCTGCAATTGACCTGAGGATCAAGTTTCTGAGTGTCTTCGGAGATTCTGCTCTCGTGATCAGTCAGATCAAAGGCGAGTGGGATACGAAACACCCAAATCTTATTCCTTACAAGGAGTATGTATTGACGTTGATTCCCCATTTCGAGGAGATAACCTTTGAAGACTTCCCAAGAGAGGAGAATCAGTTGGCAGACGCGCTAGCTATGATGTCTTCTATGTTCAAAGTCAAATGGGACAACGAGGCTCCCCGGATCATTATCTGGAAATTGGATGAACCTGCACATTGCTGTGATCTTGAGGCTGAAGAGGTAACTGAAAAACCTTGGTATCATGAAGTAAAGAGGTACCTTGAAACTCAAGAATACCCCGAAGGCGCATCTGTTAATGACAAGAAGTTTCTGAGAAGGTTTGCGGCTAAGTTCTTCCTCAGCAATGACATTCTCTACAAGCGAAACCATGACTCAACCCTACTGCGTTGTGTGGATAAGACTGAAGCAGAAAGGATCATGGCAGAGCTGCATGAAGGTACCTTCAGAACTCATTCCAGTGGACATACCATGGAAAAGAAAATCCTCCGGGCAGGATATTTCTGGTCCACAATGGAAGCCGACTGTTATCAATATTCTCGGACATGTCACAAATGCCAGATCTATGCTGATAAGGTGCACGTTCCTCCAGTTCCTTTGAACGTCTTGACTGCACCTTGGCCTTTTGCAATGTGGGGCATTGATATGATCGGCGAGATCAGACCTACGGCATCCAACGGGCATCGCTTCATCCTGGTAGCGATTGATTACTTTACGAAGTGGGTTGAAGCAGCCTCCTTTGCTACTGTAACCAAGAATGTCGTGGCACGGTTCATTCGGCATAACCTGATCTGTCGTTACGGTGTACCTGAGAGGATCATTACGGACAATGGTACCAATCTTAAAAACAAGATGATCACTGAGCTCTGCGAGCAATTCAAGATACAACACCACAACTCTTCTCCTTACCGGCCGAAGATGAATGGCGCCGTAGAAGCAGCTAATAAAAACATTAAGAAGATTGTGCAGAAGATGACAGTGACCTATAAAGATTGGCATGAGATGTTAGCGTTTTCTCTTCATGGGTACCGTACCTCAACACGAACATCAACAGGGGCAACTCCCTTTTCCTTGGTCTATGGCATGGAGGCAGTCTTGCCTATTGAAGTCCAGATACCCTCTCTCCGGATAATGAAGGATGCAGGTTTGAGCAAAGATGACTAGATCCAGACCCGGCTTGATCAATTAAACCTAATTGACGAAAAGAGACTCACTGTTATTTGTCATGGTCAGACGTACCAAAAACGGATGATCAAGGCATTTAACAAGAAAGTCAGACGACAAGAGTATCAAGTTGGGGACCTGGTAATCAAGCGCATCATTCTACCTCAAGGTGATCCCAGGGGAAAATGGACCCCCACATACGAAGGGCCATTTGTAGTTAAGCATATCTTCTCATGAGGAGCTATGATTCTAACTACCATGGATGGTGACGACCTTCCTCACCCCGCGAATGCAGACATAGTAAAAAGATACTACGCATGACTAAAGACCCGCTAGGTCGACTGACCTAGGCAAAAATAAGGGCTTCCCGGTGAACCAAAAGGGTTCGGGCAAAAATAAGGGATGAAAATGAAAAAATCTGTACACCCGGCAAGTCGAAAACCTGAAAAGGCGGCTTGGGCAAAAATGGGTATCCCGGTGGACTGAAAACCCGAAAGGGCGGTCCAGGCAAAAGTTAGGGATTAAAGCGTAATACTATGTCTCATTGGATCACCCTACATCCAGACTTCGGTATCAACCATCAGGCTCAGACGGCACCAATCAATCAGCTTCATCTCCAACTAAGCAGCAAAGTGATGAGACGCTTGAAGACATAAAGGCGATAGCAGAGTTGGAACCCAGTGGGATTTTTCATAGCTGTTTTGTTTTCTTTTCACAAAATTGTATAAACTCTATTTTGTTCGGCGGCGTCCTCTTACTAGGACGTCAGCCTCTTGTACATGAATGCCTATTTACAGGCAAATTTCAAAATCAATACAAACTCACTTTTCCAGACAAATCACCAATTGTTTTTCCTTTATCTATTTTGTTTTGCAACGAACGTCCAATGTTCATTTTTGATATATGCATTTGACATTAATTGCTAATCATAAATATTCGCATGTGAAACAAAGGACTAATTACAGGTGACATCAGAAACAGGGGCAATAATGAATTGTCTAAGCGATCTAGTTGCTCTGTCCACCAAGGTACCAAGGTAGGTTCGGCTGAAGAATGTAACCAGGATACCTTCACTCCCCACAGAGTAAGACCAGAATCAGCAATACTCTCCCCAAGCAGAGTTGGTCTCCCATCAGCCCCGAAAAGGCACAGTATCCCTGGCAAGTCAGCGATACTCTCCCCAAGCAGAGTTAGTCTACTGTCAGCCTTAAGGAAGTTGGATATCCCTAGAAGATCTCAATATTCCCCAGCGGAGTATGCAGATGTTCCTCAGCAAGCATCCCCGGCAGTCTTAATATTCCTTGACAGAAATATAAGATTGTTCCCCAGCGGAATACAGACACCCCAGTGGAATCAATCTCCCCGGTACAGTCCAAAAGTTTCCCTAGGAGAGTTGAATCAATCTCCCCAGTAGATTCTGGAAGCTTATCCCCGGTAGATTCTGGAAGCTTATCCCCCGCAGAGGGCAAAAGCATCTCCTCGGCTTTATTCAGAAGGTTATCCCCCACCAGAGCCTGACTGGGTTATCCTCAGCAAATTACAATGGAAAGATCGTCCTCGGCGAAGTTCTTCCTATCCCCAGCGGAGTTCATCAAATTCCCCAACAAAGCTCATCAACGGAATCCCCAGCGGAGTTATCATAAAAACCTCAGCGAAGCATCTCTCTCCACATAGTAATTCCCCGCAGAGTAATCTCTCCACCACGTTTATTCCTCAACAGAGTCATCTTCTCCTACCGGTTTATTCTTGCAATCATCATCCCCAGCGGAAACGAAGAACTCTACTCTTCAACATCAGCCCAGGATTCAACGAGCTTCCTAGCATTCGTCAAGGATTTATTTTCCCAGAAGAAAATACATTCATAAACATATCACATCTCATACCTCCTATTCATATACATGATGAAGTGCATACGACACAATCTCATCTATTCCTGAAAATACCATGACATCATGCATTTCATACATCATGACATTGCATACAACTAATGTTTCGCCTTTTCAGGAAAAGGTCAATCCAAAGATGGTTACCATCAACCTTTAGTCCCAGATTCGATACCTGTATCTAGCCAGGGCATATCTGTGAGCGATTGATTGTAGATTCAATACTTGTATCTAGCCAGGACATATCTGCATGAAGAGTTTGAAGATCAACCCCTGTAACAGGCCAGGAAATTATCTTTCATTCTCAGATCAGAGGTCTACGCCTGTATCCAACCAGGAAAGTTATCTCGATCAACCTTTTGAAGTTCCAGATTCGATACCTGTATCTAGCCAGGGCATATCTGCGGGCGACTAATTCCAGATTCGATACCTGTATCTAGCCAGGGCATATCTGTGGACGACTAATTCCAGATTCGATACATGTATCTAGCCAGGGCATATCTGTGAGCGATTGATTGTAGATTCGATACCTGTATCTAGCCAGGGCATATCTGCATGAAAAGTTTGAAGATCAACCCATGTAACAGGCCAGGAAATTATCTTTCATTCTCAGATCAGAGGTCTATGCCTATATCCAGCCAGGAAAGTTATCTCGATCAACCTTTTGAAGTTCCAGATTCAATACCTGTATCTAGCCAGGGCATATCTGTGGGCGACTAATTCCAGATTCGATACCTGTATCTAGCCATGGCATATCTGTGGGTGACTAATTCCGGATTCGATACCTGTATCTAGCTAGGGCATATATGTGGGCGACTAATTCAAGATTCGATACCTGTATCTAGCCAAGGCATATCTGTGGACGACTAATTCCAGATTCGATACCTGTATCTAGCCAGGGCACATCTGTGGACGACTAATTCCAGATTCGATACCTGTATCTAGCCAGGGCATATCTGCATGAAGAGTTTGAAGATCAACCCCTGTAACAGGCCAGGAAATTATCTTTCATTCTCAGATCAGAGGTCTACGCCTGTATCCAGCCAGGAAAGTTATCTCGATCAACCTTTTGAAGTTCCAGATTCGATACCTGTATCTAGCCAGGGCATATCTGTGGGCGACTAATTCCAGATTCGATACTTGTATCTAGCCAGGGCATATCTGTGGACGACTAATTCCAGATTCGATACCTGTATCTAGCCAGGGCATATCTGTGAGCGATTGATTGTAGATTCGATACTTGTATCTAGCCAGGGCATATCTGCATGAAGAGTTTGAAGATCAACCTCTGTAACAGGCCAGGAAATTATCTTTCATTCTCAGGTCAGAGATCTACACCTGTATCCAGCCAGGAAAGCTATCTCGACCAACCTTTTGAAGTTCCAGATTCGATACCTGTATCTAGCCAGGGCATATCTGTGAGCGATTGATTGTAGATCTATACCTGTATCTAGCCAGGAAAGTATCTGCATGAAGAGATTGAAGATCAACACCTGTAACAGGCCAGGAAATTATCTTTCATTCTCAAGTCGGAGATCTACACTTGTATCCAGCCAGGAAAACTATCTCGACCAACCTTTTTTAAGTTTCGGATCAACACCTGTAACAGGTCAGGAAATTATCTTTCTTTCTCAGGTACGCAAGTTCTCGCTAAGGAATCTCTTACGCGATCAACATCTCCAGATGGCATCTTTAAGGCCATCTCCACAACTATCCATTACATCTCCAAATGGCATCCATAAGCCCATTTCCGAAAAGATTATGTCACATCTCTAGATGGCATCTATAAGCCCATCTTTCTATCCATCATCTCTCCAAATGGCATCTGTAAGCCCATTCCTGACATCACATTGCTGATACTACACCATGCGAGTGCAAATTTCTGGGCACTTTAGTGTTCAATCATCTTCCACCTTCGGATCATGAAAGGCACGCAAGTCAATCTACATCCCCAGGTTTAATAAGATTGAACAGGGGCAACTGTTGTACCCCAAAATTTGCCCTCCCATATTTCCTCAAGATTTGTCAAGAATGATCCTCAAATTGTTCAAAATGGCTCAAGGGTTGTACAGTCAAATCATCTCCTAAGGCAGTCAATTCAAAATTAGGGTTTTGTGTTGCATCAAAGTCCTTACATCCAAATGACCTTAAGTTCTCCTTAATGTCCTAATGTATGCTCAAATTCAGAAGGTATCCGACTGTGTGAGTTTTCTCGAAGAAATATGGTGAAAAAAAGTGTGCTGAAAGTGCAGTTTTTACGCGCTAAAAAATTCATAACTTGAATATCGTGGCTCGTTTTGAACCTGTTATGGTGGCCAAAATCCCGTCTTGACGTCATCTATGTTTTCATCTCTCACGGCTGGAAGCCAATTTCAATCAGAAGGTCTTCAAAAATGTGGATTTATCAAGTATTTTCGTACAGAAAATTTGTGACAGAAGTTTATTTGCGTCATGTTCAGAAAATCATAACTTGGTCAATTTTCATCGTATCGAGCTGGTTCCGGCGCCAAAATTTCACAAATTGAGTTGGCTACATTTTCACAAAAGGTATTGAGTTCAAAAGGTATTCAAAAGGCCTTCGTTTTTTGCTCAGAGTGCGCGACGCGCCGAAAATCCTGAATGCTAATATTATTTCATCTGGGCCGAAACTTCGAAAATTCATAACTCGGTCAATTTTTATCGGATTGGGCTCATATTTTTACACAAGGTCACTGACTCAAATATCTACAACTTTTCTTCAAAAGTCGAGACTGAATTATGCTCTGATCAATACCAGTTTTTTATTGAAGAACGTAAGAGTCGACACTGGAGCCCAAAATAAGTTTGTCTGAACTGAAACTTCAAAAATTCATAACTAATTCACCGTTTATCCGATTGAGCCGATTTTCGGACAGGAGTTAGTTCTCGATATCGGCTACATTTTGTTCTCACATTTCAACTTCAAAAATTGCACTTAAGTCCCTGCGATTTAGCCTGGAAAGTAACGAACTCAAGTGAACATTGGAGGCCTAATTGCACATTCAAAGCCCATTTTCTTTACCTTAATTTCCATTATATAATCACATTCTTTTCACACAAACTAAAAAGAAGAAAAAAAACCTTGCCACAACGCTATCAGAATATCAAATTCTTTCAAGAACCCTAAAACCTTGAAATCCTTATTACAAATCCCTCTCTCACTACAAACAAGCCATCCCAGTTACAAACCAACATCTCACTACAAACAAGCCATCTCAGTTACAAACCAACATCTCACTACTTCTTCAGTAAGGGTAAGGCTGGCTTGATCTCCATGATCAAAAGGGCATAAAAGCATTCATGTCACTACTTTTCCAGTAAGGGTAAGGTTGATTTGATCTCCATGATCAAAAGGGTATAATCATTCATACATGTCATATTGACCTAAACATTAAATTTCTTCATATATTGGATTTATTTGTATTTTATGATATATAGTAATTTATTTAATGTGTTCATGAGATTCAACACTGCAGATTTAGACAGGATCCCATGCAGGTTCATTAAGGAACGTTGAGGCCAAAACACAAATGGCCAAAAGCCAAAAGCCAAATGGCCAAAACAGAACCGCTTACACATGACACCAATACATGGCGAGACAGACATCCTGAGAAGGTTAAGGAACATTGAGGCCAGAACACAAATGGCCAAAAGTCAGAACACAAATGGCCAAAAGCCAAAACACAAATGGCCAAAACAAAATAGTTTACACATGACGCCAACAGCTGTTTCACCCCTCCAATCAGGCCCGTATACTCCTAAACTCTCTCTCTATTTTTATTATTTTCCTTTAATTAATTAATCGTTATTTTTATTATTAATCACTAACCAATTAACATTTTTTCCTAATAAAATCAAAAACATAAAAAATATTTTATTTATTAAAATTAACTTCATCACATTTATTTTTGTAAATAAATTAATTTAATCAATTTAGCTTTAATTAGATTTAACTTTTAATATTTTTTGCAATATTTAAAATCAATTTAGAATATTAGGTTTTTATTAGCATTAATTCAATTTATTTTATTTCTTTAAAAAAACTCAAAAATCCAAAAATATTTTCATTATTTAATTTAATTTAATTGTTCATTTAATTTAATTCCATTTAATTCAAAAATAAACAAAAATCATTTCTTTAATAAAAAAGGGTCAAAACCCAAAAAACTCGCATCCAATTTAATTTCCCGTACGCGATCCATTTTATCATATTATTGTACTTGCTTCCGGAATGTAATAGCTTTTAATTAGGACTTTAATTATTTATCGCTTTATTTTACTTTCCGCATTTTAATTTCAAAGGTTATTTTTGGCGATGTAAATACCCGACGCCTTGTAATAGTTTAGATTTAATTTCAGCAATTTAAATTCCGCAACTATTAACTGTCAGATGTATGAATAATAGGCTATGCATGACAAGATCTATCTTAACTTAAAATCAACCGTAGCTCACCATAACATGTACAAAGATAACATAACTGAAAATTGACACATTTGCACATGCCACTCCTAGGGTACGCCTCACTTGGTTACCTCGAACGTGGTCATTGAGTATAGGAAGTTTTAGAGGTCGCCCTCTTGTCCAAAGATCATAAGTTGCCTCGAAACGGTTGCCTCAGATAAAATGATCTAAGACATTAGGGTTACCGCTAAGGCATCCTAACATTGCTTTGGTGACCACATGTCCCTATAATCGAATTGACCCGAAAACTCCAACGACGGTGCTACCTACTTCTCAATAGTGGGATAGTACTGTCTAAAGGACATTTACACAGCTTAATTTCTTTTGAGTAGGTAGAGGTTCTCAGGTACTTGCTCTTTCAAAACAAAACCAACTTTTCGCACTTACACTTTTTCAAACAAAGTTTTCAAACAACACTTCATACACTCTTGAGGACAGATACAAGAGTTAAATCAAAGTTTTCAAAACCCACAAACACAAGAAAAGAAAAACTTTTGAAATCATAGTGAGCAAGTACCTAAGAGCCCGTGGATAACCACGGATAGAAAGGGTGCTAACACCTTCCCTTTCTATAATCTACCTCCCGAACCCGAGAAACATCTCGAAAAGGAATTTTGTTGTTCTTTTGTCCTTTCCTTGTTGGAGAAAATAAAAGACGGTGGCGACTCTTGCTTACCGTGACATTTCGCGAACCAATATTAAAAAACAGTCAGTTCTATTTCCATCGATCACAATGGGAATGAAGTAGAAACTAAAATATTACAAGCATATCGAACAAAAACAAAGATAATGTGAAAACAGTGCCAAATATAGGAAGAAATGCGTTTTGAACCACTATGTGTCGACCCATGCTGCTATGCATCGACACATAGCTTTTCCTTGCTCCTGCAAAACAAAATAACTCAGTATGAGTCGACACATATTAAAATGTGTCGACTCATGCACCCTTCTCGTGTCGATGCAAAACACGTATGTATCGACTCATAAGCTCTTCCAGTTCTGTTTTGTGACCTGAACTCAATATGGGTCGACGCATGAGGATTATGTGTCGACTCATACCCTGTTTTTTCATTAGGATGGGTCGAAACATGATGATATGTGTCGATACATGCTGCATTTTCTTGCCTTAAACATTATTTTACTGAATGTACAGGTTAGCTTATGACATATGATGGATAAACATGAACAACAAATGATTGAATAAGCCTAAACAAGGTGCAAATGACTAGTTCAAAAAGATATTAAAGTACTACATCTTGTCTTCAAAATAAACAAATCATTAATGATGTATGGAAAGATATCAAGTCAAGAAGACTTACCTCTGGACTGCACTGTCTGTTTTAAATCTGGATGTTTTTCCAAATGTGATGAGGACCTCAATGAATCTCCGGAAAGCTACTCCGGACTGTTGAAACTAAGTTGGATTGTACTGTAATGTTTTTGGTGTTTTGAGGATAGGGATGAACAGCACTACAGGGACTGTTTTTTTTGTTATGTTTGGACAGTCTTTGAGGAAGAGTTTGTATGGTGGAGCAATGGGTTGGGTTTCTGTTTTGAACAAGAGCAGTTTTGGTTTTGGAAATCAGTCAAAGTTGCACAAAATATTGTTTTTCTGCTCAACAAAAATCTCTATCTTCTCTCTAGAAAATTTTTTAGCCTCTCTTCAAAATCCAACCTCTTGTCTTATGAGATAGTCCTCTTTTTGTAGACCCCTTGACTGTGGTTTAGGGGGGAAACAAATAAGTCATTTTGAATTACTTTTTCCTACTGCTTTGATACTTTCTGCATACAATTTTCCTTTGCCATTTTGGTGCAATTTTGGGGCTGTTGTGGTGCAGGCTTGGGCAGACTGCATAGAGCAGTTTTGGACTGTATTGGGCAGCATGCATACTTAGGATGTAGCATGTCACAAGCTTTCTTGCAGGGCAACATAAGGTGTTGTGGCAATGTGATATATCATATTTTCTTCAACTTTGGACAGCCTAGTTTGTAGCATGTCACAAATTTGGTCTTGTGCACATTATGTCAAAGGCAAAAATATTGTGACAAGGTTTTAATCAAGACATAGTTTTAGAATTTGTAATTTTGCAAAATGTCACTTTTTAATAACTTGAATTACGTGCATCATTTTGAATTAATCGGAATTGTAGTGAAATTCCATGGAGCAAATGAAATTAACCAAGTATAGAAAATACTTAGAAAATTTAAAAGTCTTGCAAAAGCTGGATTTTTGATTCTCTTGATTTTTGATGATCACATTTCATTTTTTTTGGGATGTCTTGACATAATGTGATTTTTGAGACTCAAATTTGATCAAAAAATCAAAGTTTGACTTTTTTAGCGTTCAGTTGACTTTTCCAGCAGAAACTTCAATTTTGCTCATTTTGCCCTCCCTTTTTGATAATTTGAATGATTCTTCTTAGAAAATGTGGTATGAGGCTTAAAACTTGATTGAAGTAATTCTAAGAATCCTTGAGACACGAGAGGGAAAATTTTGGGGTACAACAGAGTTGTAAGGTTCAATTAGAAAGGGACGTATGATCACTAAAGCAATGCTAGGATGTCTTAGTAATAACCCTAATGTCTTAAGATCATATTCGAGGCAATATTTCCGAGGCAACCTTTTCGAGGCAACATTTCCGAACGAGACATTTGATCTTTGTTTAGACAGAAAGGGCGACCACTAAAATACCCTATACTTAATGATCGTTTACCGAAGGCAACCGAAGTGAGAATATACCCTAAGAGTGTGCATGTGCGAGTGATTTGATTTCAGTTATTATCTTTGCACATTAGGGTTTGCTAGTCATTTTAAATTGTCATGTAATCTTGCTATACAATCCTATTAACATACATCTAACAGTTAATATTTGCGGGAATTAAAATGCGAGAAATAAAAACTACGCTACTAAAAGGCTTCGGGGTAAGGGATTAATTACATAGCCAAAAACCCGTAAAACGATAAATAAAAGAGAATCCTAATTTAAACTATTACATACCATGAGCAGTTACATTAATATCGCAAAAATAATAAATGTGCGCGATGAATTAAATGAGAAGGAATTAGGGTTTTGACCCCGTCTAAACCTAATTGAACTTAAGAAGAAAAATCATTTTTTTGTAGTTTTTGTGTTATTTTCAGAAAATAAGGTCTAATTGAATAATAATAAAAAAACCTAATTACTAATTAAATTAAATTAATAAAAATGATTAAATTAACTTATTTTTGTATTTTTATTTTATTGAAAAAAATAAATAAAAATTAAATCAAAAGCAACCCTAATTTTTCTAATTTGATTTTAATTATTTACAAAAAAGTTAGAATTACCCTAAAATTAAATTTAAACTAATATTAAATTAAACTTGGTAAAATAAAAAAAAAACTAATTCTAAATGTGTGAAAAATTAATTTTATGATTTCTTTTATGAAAAAAAGAAATTAATTTGTGTTAGAAAATAATTAAATAAAAGAAATTAAATAAAAAGAAAAATTAGAAAAGAAAATAGAATGGGCCTGGTTTTGTAGCAAGGGAGGGGGTGTGACTTGCAAATTTTGAGCCCAATAACACTTGGCCTTGTTTGACTTTCAAGATCCTGTGTGTATGCTTGACCTATGCCCATGGTGGTCCTTCACGTGGGAAACCTTGAATCTTGGCACCCTGGGGATCTGATGGCTGGAAGCTGATGGTACATGGTGGACTTATGAGACGCCTGTACACCTAATCATGCAAGGAAAAATAATATTGAGCAAATATGGGGACTTGGGAATCGAACCCAGGCCCTTAGACATTCCACTCCTGCGCGCTTGCCAGCTGAGCTAGCTTTGTTAATTGTAAAAAAAACAATAAACAAATATTATATGGAAAAAAACAAAGTGATATTTACAAAACACGCGAAATTCAAAACTGGCCATTCACAGGATGCCACGCTATCATCTCCTTCCTTCCACCGTTGCTAAAAGTTCTGTGACTTTTACCTACGGTCACCTGGGTGTAGGTATAAGCCTGTGTTTCTCCAAAATCTTATGCAAGCATCATAAACCACAACCAATGGTACCAACCTGCTCGTTGCAACCTCACGAGCATTATGGTACCATTATTGATGGCCAATTGTCCATGTAATAAGAATCCCTAAAAACAAAGCTCGAACCCTAATCATGGCATCTTGGTGTGCAGTCAATAAAAATGCAATTAAATACAACCATTAGCTTGCAAATGATTCATGGATTAAGAATATGCAAATAAATCATGCTAAAAGTGCCAGAATTGTGATATTCGAAATCAAGAAAAGTGAGAAACGTTTGGTACTTACAGCGCATTTCAGGGAACGAGAATGCTTGCTAATGGTTGAAACACGTTCCTGGGATGTCCAGCAAACGTTTGGGATGCTTTGGATGCTTTTAATTGGTCTGCAACTTAGAAATCAGTGTGCCACTTTTTCCAATTTTTTTTAAACTTTCTTTTTGTTCTACACGCCTCTAGCCTCTCTATATTTGATCTGCCATCCTTCCTTATGTATCCAAGGATGAATTAGGGTTGCAATTTGGTTTCAAATCTTCTCCAATTATGATCATTGATTCAATATTTGATCCTTTGTGCAAATCTTTCCAAATTGAGAAAATCCAATCTTTTTGTGTCCATTTGAAGCTTGCAAGATTTGATTCCATCTCCAACTGTATAATAGACCTAAACATGCACAAAATCTCAAGATTGGATTAGTTTTTGATATTTTCATGATTTTATTTTTGATTTTACTTGATTTAATAGAAATAAAATCAAAATAAATGAAAAAATAAAATAATGACAAGTGGGAAGAATCATGGGTCGTGGGTGTCATACCCCAATTTTTGACCTAAGATCCCATTTTTATTTTTGCATAAAAGTCAAGGTCACTAAATACAGTTGGTTTTAACCTCTCACCTTCGAGCATTGACTATGCAGAAATTGTAAAGTATTTTGAACATTCTTAGCCTATGTATCACTAACTTCTAATCAAGCACGAAATGTGTGTTTTTTTGTTTCTTTGATTTCATGTGCTGACAGGTCCTTCGATTTGCACATTTTTGCTGCCTACAAGCCTCCTTCGATTTGCACATTTTTACTGCCTGCAAACATGCTTCGATTGGCAACATTGCTTCCTTCGAACACATGCTTCGATTGGGCAAAATTGCTTCCTTCGAACACGGGCTTTCGATTGGGCAATACGTCTGTTTCGATCCACAAGCTTCGATGGGCAATACAGTATACCTTCGATCCACCAGCTTCGATGGGAAATACAGTCTCCCTTCGATCCACAAGCTTCGATGGGCAATACAGTCTCCCTTCAGTCACAAGCTTCGATTTGGGAATACAGTCTCCTTCGATTCACAAGTTGGACCACTATACTGCCAAACTCAAGCTAACTTTGCTGCTATGCAGCAGCCCTACACCAACCTGCCACTAAGCTCCAAAATACTGATAAGCATGCGTTGTCTCAGTCCTGTACTTGCACAAAAAAGGAGTGCACAAGAGCTGCATTGAAGAAAACAAGGGGGCAGTATACCCAAATAGTTCAAATATTATTTGATTTCCCCCCAAAACCACATTAATGCTCGCCTATAAATACAAGGCTTCACAACATGTTCAAAGGGGACCTTCTGGTCCAGTCGAACAAATCATCAGAAAATTCTCAAAAAACACCAAATTTTCTCAAACACAAAAAAATCTCTCAAGTCCCTTCAATACTTGTAAAAAAAAACCCAGAATCACATACTTCAGTCTCCTTCAATTCTGAAGAACACCCCACACATAGTTGTTTTGTTTAAACTCAGAAAGCAAACCCCTTGTGACTACCCTTCGATTCTAGTTTGGAAAGAAACATAAGACTTGTTTCTTTCCTTCCTTCGAATCCAGAGCTCCAAGCACAGCCTGTGACCCCTCTTTCGAATCCAGCATCCAGGGCTACCACTCAAGGCCCTACACCCATTCAAAGCCTCCATCAAGGTAAGTCACTCTTACCCTTGAACTTTTCGTTTCATGACATAACATGTAAATAATACTTTTGTTCGTTTCAAGCATGTACATAACACTTTGTTTCTTTTCGTTTCCACCCTGTTAACATGTTTTTAGAAGCTACCTCTTTCATTTTTGCTTTCTGTTTAACTATTAAACTGTTTGAAAGATAAATACTAGCATGGCCTCAGGCCATGTTGTCATTTAATGTTTGAAATGAAAGAAACAGGAAACAGGAGTATGAAACGAAGTCTTTGGTTTCCACACTGACTTCCAGGCCCAGCCAGAGACACGCTTCACTGACTTCTAGGCCAATCGAAAGACAGAACCTCACTGGTGCCAGCCCTCAGTCGAAGGATACAACTTGCTGCAGCCTTTGCCCAATCGAAGGACAGAACCTCACTGGTGCCAGCCCCCAGTCGAAGGATACAACTTGCTGCAGCCTTTGCCCAATCGAAGGACAGGACCTCGCCCCTGCCAAGGCCCAAATTGAAAGACGTGACTTTACTATTGCCAGCCCTAATCGAAGGAGGCCAACAAAATGCCAGTCGAAGTGTGCTACTGCCTGGGTCGAAATACACTTTTTTCCCCTTACTTTTATCTTATTTTTTCTTTCATATTTTTATGCCTTTTGATATGTTTGTAATAGCGTAGGTTTTTATCTTTCTGCTTTTTTTTTACTTTGTACAAATGCTAGTAATTAGGCAAGATAAAACCAACAAATAAACAAACCAAAAAATCCAAAACACATCTTTAATCATTACTTGAATATACTTTAAAACATACAAAAACACTCAACAAATCAAAACTCCCCCAAGGGCATGTTATCCCCGTTCTACCGCGATACCGGCCGTGCCTATTGCTAGAATGCGTGCGTTAATGTCGCCCACTAAAAAACACAAAACAAATCAACCTTTTTTCAAGAGGAACTATGGTGTTTTGATTCCTTCATTGGATACGTAGGCAAAGGGTCGCGAAACCCTCACGAACGCAATAATAAAAACCCATTTTTTCCCTTAAACAAACATAGTTGTAGATAAATACACCCTTGTATACAAAAAACAATTTTAAACAAAAAAACAGATATTTCAAAAGGTTCCTACGGAGTATCGCAGATGCATTGGGTTCTAATACCTTCCTATTGCATAACCAACCCCCGAACTCTCGATCTCTTTCAAAAAACGCATTGTATTTTCATTACTTTTAAGTATTATTTTACATTGCATGTTTTAGGGTTTTGTTTCGCTCTTTTCCCTTTTCCCTTGGAAATAATAAAGCGCGGTGGGGACTCTTGCTTTTGTGAGTCAAGTTAATTAATAGTTTGATCTCCGATTTTCACCGCTACAGAATTGGAGACTCTGCTGGGGAAAGATTGATCTCTTGCTGGTCCATCCCTAAAGTGGGTTAAGCCTAATTTGTCATATTTGTTTTTTGTTATCATTACTTGTTTGATTGATTAATTGTGATATATTGTGGTTATTTGGGTGTTTATTACAAAGGATAAGTCCTATACCCGGACTAAGATACACTTAGGAATAGGACGGGCGGTATAGTCATGTTAACTTTGAGGGAGTAATCCCGAAGAAGGAGGCATGAAATCCCCCACTCAGTGGAAGCCCCTTTGAACGTAGTATTTTTTTACCGAGTAATTGGGAAGACATTATTGCTTTCAACCTGGGAGCCAGAGAAGCTGAGAACCGTAGAACCCTTAACCCATCTTGGCCTTTTAGGTGTAGCGCGGAGATTATAACGGAGTAATCCGGAAGTAATTGTTACGCGATGCTACGCTCGGATGAGTTTCTCTTGAGAATATTGCTAATTATTGAATAATCAAGACGTTGGTAATATTCGAAGGAGGAATGTAGACTCCTGGAACTCTTAGAACCTTGTCTTGTAGGTGTGATTAAACCGTTAGTACATACCTTGGGGATGTTTTTTACCTTTGACTCCATGCTCGTGATGTTGAACCTTTCGACTTTATTTGTGACCTTGCTTGTGGTTGTTGCATAGCCATGCCTTCATGCATCCATGAAACTCTTTTTCACTTGATTTTCAAGAAATTTGGAAGTCTTTCTTTGTAAACATCACAAGTTTCGTCAAGCTCAATGGATCTTCGGTGTTGATAGGGTGAAAACCCTAATCCACCAAAATGGATGATTGATCTTGATGATAACTTGATCAACACTTTGATCCAATTTAAAATTCATCTTATATCGTCATACTTTGATGTTTATAACTTAATATCTCGAGTTCCTTGAAAGTCAGATAAAAACTCTCTTATGCATATCATGCATCATTCTACATTTTTGGTTTCACTTTCAAAGGTATTTTTCCAAGTCTTATTTTTCCTTTTGGTCTCACCAGTACAACACTCGCGCTAAGATAACAATGGAGAATATCAAGCAAGACGTTTCTGAACTCTGCAGAGAGGTGACTAATTTGAAAGCTAGTTCGGATCACTTAACTGGGTTGGTTGAAATTCTGGTTTCCGCCCAAGTCAATTCTGATGCTCTGGGGCATGACTTAGAGGGTTGTTTTGCTTTGAAGATTGAGGTTCAGAAGTTGGTCAGAGGTGGTATCTTGTCATTCAAGGATGTTGGTTTTGAAGTTCAAATCAAGCATGTGCCAAAGAGTAGACACGATTGATGGTCACTTTGAGTTTTGAAGGATGTTTTTGGTAATTCAAGTCCAGATGGAAAGCCTTCCCAGATTATTAACTTATTCATGCTTTTTGTAATTTTTCGTGTTTATCAAAACATTGTTTGCATGTAAGAACTTGTTTGCATCTGAATGAGTATCTTAATACAATGAGTATGTTTGCCTTGAAGAAATTCATTTGTTTCACTCATATTTGTTTTCAAATGTTAAATCTCTTTTTGCATTATGATACCAACTTGTTGCCCATTCTCTTGCCTAGGCAGAGATTGAAGGGAGGATGATGATCTAAAAAACACAAAATCTCTGGTTGTATGCTTTTTGAATAAAATCTTGCTGACGATGTACAGGCATTGTTTCAAATCCCTAAATACCGGAGATATAAGGAAGATAATCCCTTGCTAACCCCTTTTGAGCCTTGAAGTAGGAGTTTCTTTTCTATACGAAAAAAACCTCAAATTTTAACCTGGGGCAGGGTAGTTTTCAGTTAATCCGATTGAGTGTTCAGAATTCATAAGGAGGATATTTCTGAAGAGAAACTACGAGGGCTATCCTTCATGTACAATGAAGCCAGAAGATGTGGAATCACAATGTTATCCTTCATTCATCAAGAAACGAGGAAGTCACAATCCTCTCAACAAGCAAATACAAGCCAATGTCACATGTTTTGTTCAAAAATCAACAAAAAAAAATCAAGAAGAAAAAAAAGAAAGCCCGCTAAGTCAAAAACTTGAAAACGTGCGGCTTAGGCAAAAATAAGGGCATCCCGCTGGACTATCAATTCAAAAGAATTAAGTTCAGGCAAAAGTTAGGGAAAATAAAAATTGCAAAGAAAGGACTACAAAGAAAAGTTCCTCAGCAAAGAACAAATTGGTGACTACAAACACGAATACATAAGGGTGGTTGCTACTCTGAAAGCCTCGTCATTTCCTTAACCGTCACAAAATCCTTTTGAGAGATGAACGCTCATGTTGAATTAACTGAACATAGGGTTGGAGAACATCATGAAGAATGGGTGGGCACCTATAAATTTTGAGCCTTAAAAATCTTTTTTCTAAAAACCATGAACCAGGCCACGTTACAACCTTCAAAAGTCCTAATTGAAGTAAGGTTATTTTGAAAGCATACTTCAATGAGATAGTGTTCCTGACTCCCATGAATGTTTGTTAAATAGTTATGTTGGTATCATATGCTTTTCCTACACAAAAATAAATGGTGCTCTAACTCGCAAAATTTGTGCGATTTCTTTTCAAAATCTTCAAGACTTACATAACTGTTGCATTAGAATTTTCATTCTCATAATAAACTTTTTCTAACTACAAAACATTTGTTCGATATCAAGGAAGCTCACATAAGCACCCGTGATGAGTTTATTCTTTCAAGGCCTAAAACTATGTTGAGTAATTGGCGGATCAGTTCAAGAAAAATCATATCCAGGGGCATGCCACATGAAGACCTTAAGCACAGACATGTTGCTTCTCCCAGTTAATGCTTCTCCAACTTGTTTACCCTTTTGGGGCAAAATTTGAAGACTTTGTTGTGCCAACTACAGTCAATCCGGGGCAATCACGTCGAGATTTGATGAATCTCTCTAAGAGTTTGAAGACACCAGAGCATGGTGAATGCCAAGTCTTTTGTAAAATCATCTTGAGACGATTTCTCCTCATCAACCATATAGCTTGGGGCATTTTAGAAGTGAAGTTATTCGCAAGAATTGTCGTGCAACATGCAGCTTATCAGCAGTAAACTTGGGGCATCCAAAATTAGTCCCAGGGGCAATCCAGATTTGTTAAGATATGTGATATGTTTTGCACACATTATCAGAGGGTGGTTTTCCCAGTATCTTCAGCTAAGCAAGACTTTTTCCAGCTGAAACATTGTTCGTGTTGTTATCCTTTCAATGGATTGTTGGCAATAGAAGATTGGACTTTGGGTTTTCTACCGAAAAATATCTTCCTCCCCAAAGAGATTTAATCCTTATAAAAGGACTTTGCTCCAATGATGGCTTTTTCTTTTATCTCCAGTAATGTTCCCATCTTGTTGAGATTAGCCGAGTGTCGAGTTGTACTGTGATGTCTTATCATCTCCAGTTTATCTTTTCTGTCTGTTTTGTCAGCATATACATGACATTCATTCATTCATACATGCATCATGCATACGCATTGATACATGTTGATGTACTTGATCTGTATACTTTGGTTATCATGTTTTCCCTTTCCAAATAGAGTGTCAATTTAAGCATAAAGTGCGCCTCCTTTCTAATTCCCCACTGAGTTAACTCTCGTGGAAGAATCTTGCTTTAGCTTTCCTTTTCCATCTCTGGATAGGATAAATCCCCATTTGAGTTGTTTCCTCATTGGGTGGAGTCTTGTTTGACTATTTTTTCTCCAGTTTATTCCTGGATTAAGCTTTGTCTCTTGTGAACGATACCCTGTGGATATCTCTAGGCTATGAAACCTAGATGAAGAGTGCATTTATTTTGCAGTGTAAATACTTGGTCTTCTCAGGAAGGATTTATTCATGGTCCCCATTGAAGATGAACTTTATTCCCTAGTAGTGCTATCATAACCTTCTTCTGGAATATCGACGTGACAACAAGCGACTGACTCTTTATTTGAGTAGTTTGATTACTTCTGAATTTCTTTATGTTATGACAAATGGCGGTCTCTTCATGAGCAGTTTGTCCATCCTCGATGAAATTATTGATTCTCACCTCCAACAATATCTTCATGTGTGTTATTAATATCTTTGAAAGCAACAAATGGCGGACTCTTCATGAGCAGCTTGTGTGCTTTAATATTCTTTGAAGACAACAAGTGGCGGTCTCTTTATGAGCAGCTTGTGGGTTATTGGTATATTTGAAAGCAACAAGTGGCGGACTCTTCATGAGCAGCTTGTGTGCTTTAATATTCTTTGAAGACAGCAAGTGGCAGTCTCTTTATGAGCAGCTTGTGGGTTATTGGTATCTTTGAAAGCAACAAGTGGCAGACTCTTCATGAGCAGCTTGTGTGCTTTAATATTCTTTGAAGACAGCAAGTGGCGGTCTCTTTATGAGCAGCCTGTGGGTTATTGATATCTTTGAAAGCAACAAGTGGCAGACTCTTCATGAGCAGCTTGTGTGCTTTAATATTCTTTGAAGACAGCAAGTGGAGGTCTCTTTATGAGCAGCTTGTGGGTTATTGGTATCTTTGAAAGTAACAAGTGGCGGACTCTTCATGAGCAGCTTGTGTGCTTTAATATTCTTTGAAGACAACAAGTGGCTGACTCTTCATGAGCAGCTTGTGTGCTTTAATATTCTTTTAAGACAGCAAGTGGCAGTCTCTTTATGAGCAGCTTGTGGGTTATTGGTATCTTTAAAAGCAACAAGTGGCGGACTCTTCATGAGCAGCTTGTGTGCTTTAATATTCTTTGAAAACAGCAAGCGGCGGTCTCTTCATGAGCAACTTGTATGTTATTATCACCCTTGAGAAAACAGCAAGCGGCGGTCTCTTCATGAGAAACTTGTGTGTTATTATTCTCTTGGAAAACAACAAGCGGCGGTCTCTTCAAGAGCAACTTGTATGTTATTTTCACCTTCGAAAAAACAGAAAGCGGCGGTCTCTTCATGAGCAACTTGTATGTTATTGATACCTTGGAAAAAACAGCAAGCGGCGGTCTCTTCAAGAGCAACTTGTATGTTATTTATATCTTTGGAAAAAACAGCAAGCGGCGGTCTCTTCATGAGCAACTTGTATGTTATTGATACCTTGGGAAAAACAGCAAGCGGCAGTCTTTTCAAGAGCAACTTGTATGTTATTTATATCTTTGGAAAAAACAGCAAGCGGCGGTCTCTTCAAGAGAAACTTGTATGTTATCTTTGGAAAAAACAACAAGCGGCGGTCTCTTCAAGAGCAACTTGTATGTTATTTATATCTTTGGAAAAAACAGCAAGTGGCGGTCTCTTCATGAGCAACTTGTATGTTATTGACACCTTTGAAAGATAGCAAGTGGCGGCCTCTTTACTTGAGCAGCTTGTGTATCCCCCAACAATAATGTCTACTCAGCAAATGGCATCCCTTCGGAAAAGTCCCATGGGGAAGTTTGCATTTTATCCTTTTCAAGCAATATCTTGTTTAAAAAAGAATTGTGTTACCGTTCTTGGTATAATTCAGAAGTCAGAGATGTTTATCTCCAGTCTCAGTACTGATGACAATCATTTTCCAGTCTCAGTACTGATGTCAATCATTTTGTTTTCCAGTCTTAGTACTGATGACAATCATTTTCCAGTCTCAGTACTGATGTCAATCATTTCCTTCTCCAGTCTCAGTACTGATGTCAATCATTTCTTTTCCAGTCTCAGTACTGATGTCAATCATTTTGTTTTCCAGCCACAGTGCTGATGTCAATCATTTCTTTTCCAGTCTCAGTACTGGTGTGAATCATTTCTTTTCCAGTCTCAATACTGATGTCAATCATTTTGTTTTCCAGTCTCAGTACTGATGTAAATCATTTCCTTTTCCAGTCATAGTACTGATGTAAATCATTCAAGAGTCTCTCATTTGAAGTCTATGACTCTGTTTCCCCAGTGGAATTATAATTTGTTCCCCTGTGGGGTTACTGTATAATGTGCTTGGTTTCTCCAGCAGTAGTTTGTCTCATATGGCGTCATTCCCCATAAAATTCAGAGCATTGCATTCATATCATATCAAAAACATAATTGCGGTATCTTAAGGCCAAAAATTGTGTATTATATATTTAAGTCCCTTCAATCTCGTCGAAATGAAGATTCGAATCTTCATATCTCCGGATAGAAGAAACTTAAATAGGGGCAGCTGTCATACCCCAATTTTTGACCTAAGATCCCATTTTTAATTTTGCATAAAAGTCAAGGTCACTAAATACAATTGGTTTTAACCTCTCACCTTCGAGCATTGACTATGCAGAAATTGTAAAGTATTTTGAACATTCTTAGCCTATGTATCACTAACTTCTAATCAAGCACGAAATGTGTGTTTTTTTGTTTCTTTGATTTCATGTGCTGACAGGTCCTTCGATTTGCACATTTTTGCTGCCTGCAAGCCTCCTTCGATTTGCACATTTTTACTGCCTGAAAACATGCTTCGATTGGCAACATTGCTTCCTTCGAACACATGCTTCGATTGGGCAACATTGCTTCCTTCGAACACGGGCTTTCGATTGGGCAATACGTCTGTTTCGATCCACAAGCTTTGATGGGCAATACAGTCTCCCTTCGATCCACAAGCTTCAATGGGCAATACAGTCTCCCTTCGATCCACGAGCTTCGATGGGCAATATAGTCTCCCTTCAGTCATAAGCTTCAATTTGGGAATACAGTCTCCTTCAATTCACAAGTTGGACCACTATACTGCCAAACTCAAGCCAACTTTGCTGCTATGCAGCAGTCCTGCACCAACCTTCCACTAAGCTCCAAAATACTGATAAGCCTGCGTTGTCTCAGTCCTGTACTTGCACAAAAAAGGAGTGCACAAGAGCTGCATTGAAGAAAACAAGGGGGCAGTATACCCAAATAGTTCAAATATTATTTGATTTCCCCCCAAAACCACATCAAAGCTCGCCTATAAATACAAGGCTTCACAACATGTTCAAAGGGGACCTTGTGGGCCAGTCGAGCGAATCATCAGAAAATTCTCAAAAAACACCAAATTTTCTCAAACACAAAAAAATCTCTCAAGTCCCTTCAATACTTGTAAAAAAAACCCAAAATCACACACTTCAGTCTCCTTCGATTCTGAAGAAGACCCCACACATAGTTGTTTTGTTTAAACTCAGAAAGCAAACCCCCTATGACTACACTCCGATTCCAGTTTGGAAAGAAACATAAGACTTGTTTCTTTCCTTCCTTTGAATCCAGAGCTCCAAATACAGCCTGTGACCCCTCTTTCGAATCCAGCATCCAGGGCCACCACTCAAGGCCCCACACTCATTCAAAGCCTCCATCAAGGTAAGTCACTCTTACCCTTGAACTTTTCATTTCATGACATAACATGTAAATAATACTTTTGTTCGTTTCAAGCATGTACATAACACTTAGTTTCTTTTCGTTTCCACCCTGTTAACATGTTTTTAAAAGCTACCTCTTTCGTTTTTGCTTTCTGTTTAACTATTAAACTGTTTGAAAGACAAATACTAGCATGGCCTCAGGCCATGTTGTCATTTAATGTTTGAAATGAAAGAAACAGGAAACAGGAGTATGAAACGAAGTCTTTGGTTTCCACACTGACTTCCAGGCCCAACCAGAGACACGCTTCACTGACTTCCAGGCCAATTGAAAGACAGAACCTCACTAGTGCCAGCCCCCAGTTGAAGGATACAACTTGCTGCAGCCTTTGCCCAATCGAAGGACAGAACCTCACTGGTGCCAGCCCCCAGTCGAAGGATACAACTTGCTGCAGCCTTTGCCCAATCGAAGGACAGGACCTCGCCCTTGCCAAGGCCCAAATCGAAAGACTTGACTTTGCTGTTGCCAGCCCCAATCGAAGGAGGCCAACAAAATGCCACTCGAAGTGTGCTACTGCCTGGGTCGAAATACAGTTTTTTTCTCTTACTTTTATCTTATTTTTTCTTTCATATTTTTTATGCCTTTTGATATGTTTGTAATAGCGTAGGTTTTTATCTTTCTGCATTTTTTTTACTTTGTACAAATGCTAGTAATTAGGCAAGATAAAACCAACAAATAAACAAACCAAAAAATCCAAAACACATCTTTAATCATTACTTGAATATACTTTAAAACATGCAAAAACACTCAACAAATCAAAACTCCCCCCAAGGGCATGTTATCCCCGTTCTACCGCAATACCGGTCGTGCCTATTGCTAGAATGCGTGCGTTAATGTCGCCCACTAAAAAACACAAAACAAATCAACCTTTTTTCAAGAGGAACTATGGTGTTTTGATTCCTTCATTAGATACGTAGGCAAAGGGTCGCGAAACCCCCACGAACACAATAATAAAAACCCATTTTTTCCCTTAAACAAACATAGTTGTAGATAAATACACCCTTGTATATAACAAACAATTTTAAACCAAAAAACAGATATTTCAAAAGGTTCCTGCGGAGTACCGCAGATGCATTGGGTGCTAATACCTTCCTATTGCATAACCAACCCCCGAACTCTCGATCTCTTTCAAAAAACGCATTGTATTTTCATTACTTTTAAGTATTATTTTACATTGCATGTTTTAGGATTTTGTTTCGCTCTTTTCCCTTTTCCCTTGGAAATAATAATGCGCGGTGGCGACTCTTGCTTTTGTGAGTCAAGTTAATTAATAGCTTGATCTCCGATTTTCACCGCTACAGTGGGTCATGTTACAAACTCAATGCAAGCATAAAAAGTTGGGCCCATTTAACAAAAATTGCAATTTGGGACACATTTGACTTTTGGCAATTTTGCAAAAAGGGTCAACTTTACCAATACATAACTGCTTCAATTTTGACCCTAGAGATGTGTTCTTGGACTTTTTAGAAATATTAAGATGTCCTCTAAGCAACCCTTTTGGTATCATCTCAATTGATTCTTCCATGTTCATGTATTAAGCTTTGACAAAAAAGGTGTTTTTGTTGACTTTCCAAAATGACCTATAATGTCCAGATTTATATCTTCTTGTGAGTGCATATTTTGAACTTGGGAGCTGAAGATGAATTGTTGGGAATTTCATCCTCTTCATAATGAGATTTGGATGAGTCATTTTTGATAAAGTATGAGAAAGTTATGCTTGGTCAAAGTTGAGTTGACTTTTCCTGCAAAACCCTAATTTAGCAACTTTTGGGTTTTGATGACTTGTGAGAAATCCTTGAGGAATCATGATCAAACCTTTATAAAATGATGAATAATACTTCAAAATGAGGATGTTGACAAAAAATCTTGAAGTTTGACTGTATGTGGGCCACAATTGACTTTTGCCCTAGCACAGTCGATTTTCAGGCCTTTGGGCAATTGACTGAGCAAACTTCCTCTGCAAGGCTTGAAAATTGACATGGATAATCTTGAGAACATATTAGGACAATGGTGAGCATTTGGGACCCTTTGGATCCAAACATCTTGATGCAAAGTGAAACTCTAATTTGAGGTAGACTGCCTTAGGAGAGAGTTTGTCTGGTCAACCCTTGGACTTCCTTGAGCAATTTGAGGACCTCACTTGACATGTATTAAGAAATATGGGAGGGAAAATTTTGGGGTACAACAACTTCCCCTGTTCAATCTTCTTAAACCTGAGGATGTAGATTGGCTTGTCTGCCTTTCGTGATCCAAAGGTAGAAGATGATTGAACACTAGAGTGCCCAGAAATTTGCACTCGCATGAAGTAGTACCGGTCTTGCAATGTCGAGAAAGGGCGTATATAGATTCCGTTTGGAAGTCAATGACGGAAGATGGGCTTAAAGATTCCATTAGAAGAAGTGTTGATCGCATAAGATATTCCTTTACGAGAGCCCGTATACCTGTTGTTGAGGAGAATTTCGCTGGGGATGCTGCTCTTTGTCTTGAGAGATATAGAGTTTTAGGAACTTCAGTTGTTCGTTACTCTACCGGGGAATCATATCTTAGTCGAGGAGGTGAAAATTAAATTATATCTGGTCGTGTTCCAGGCTTCATAGTGATTTGCTGAGGAAAATAAGATCGACTGCTATCTGGTCGTGCTCCGGGCTTCACAACGACTTACTGGGGGGATGAGATTAAACTTGTTATTTGGTTGTTTTCCAGGCTTTACAATTTCTCTCTTCTTATCTGGTCGTGCTCCAGGCTTCAGAAGGAATCAAGTGGTTATCCGGTCGTATCCAGACTTCCATTTGATTTTAAGGCCTACTGATATCCGATCGATTCTGGTCTTCTTAGTAATTGGCTAGGTAAACTGCTATTTGGTCGTGATCCAAGCTTCACGGTACCTTACACTGTTATCTGGTCGTATCCCAGGCTTTAGTGTCTTTTGCCACTATCTGGTCGTGATCCAGGCTTCACAGCGTCTTATACCATTATCTGGTCGAGTCCAGGCTTCATGGTATCTTGTATTGCTATCTGGTCGATTTCCAGGCTTCACAATAACTTGTTGAGGGGTTAAGCTATTTTCCGGTCGATTCCCGGGCTTCATAGCTTGAATTTAAGATATACCACTATCTGGACGATTCCAGGCTTCGTGGTGTTTTGGAGAAATCAAGATATTATCCGGTTGAATCCGGGCTTCATAGCTTGAATTTAAGATATACCACTATCTGGTCGATTCTAGGCTTCGTAGTATTTTGGAGAAATCAAGATATTATCCGGTCGAATCCGGGCTTCATAGCTTGAACTGGAATAGAAATCTTAATATCGATTTGACTGAACCAGAGAAATACTTATGAGAATTTGATTGTATCTTTCCCCGAAAGGTAAAGAGTTAGTCGTATGTAATGTCATGATGTATGACATGTATTGAGTAATGAATGAGATTGTGCTGTATGATGCGTATGCGCATGCCATGATGTATGGATATGCAATGTTCTTGTGATGTTCCCTAGCTGGGGAGAATAAATCCTGGACTGCTTTTGGAGAGTACAAGGAGTTAAGTTCTTCATTCTTGCTAGGGATAGTGACTGAAGATGATTAGCTGGAGACTTGTGTCCGTTCTGCTTGAGAACATTCCGCCGGGAGAGACTCTGTGGGGAAAACAAATATTCTGCTGGATGATCTGCTGATTTGGAGAAACCACTCCGCTAGGGATGAATTATCGTTACTGGTGATGATGAACTCTGTCGGGGATTGAATTTCTTCCTGTGGAAGAAATAAACTCCACTGATGGTGAATTTCTACTGTTGGTGATAGATAAACTCTGCTTGGGGAGAATTTTGCTGACTTATTCGCGATTATGAACTTCGGTTGGGGAGAGCTACCACCACTATTTTTGGATACTTCCTACTCCGCGGGGAGTGTATGTACCTTTAGTCATATTCTCCAGCTAGGTCTATCCCCGTACCTGATGGATAGAGCAACTGTAAGGTTTGGACATTTCTTGTTTGCCCCTGTTCCTGGAATTACGAGTAATTGTCTTTTGTTTCTCATGTAAATATTTATGAGCAGCGATTATTTTCAAATGCATATATCAAAAATTAATCATTGGACGTTCTTGCAAAATAAAACAGAAAAAGAAAACACAAGTTGAAATTTCTTTGTGAAAACGAATTGTATTGATTTTTGAAGTTGTTGGCCTGTAACAGGCATTTTATACAAGAGGCTGACGTCCTAGTAAGAGAACACCTCCGAGGGAACAAAATTTATACAATTTGTGTAAAAGAAAGAAAAACATCTATGTGAACAATCCCACTGAGTTCCAACTCTGCTATTTCCTTTATATCTTCAAGCGTCTCATCACTTTGCTACTAGGTCGAAGGTAGATCAGATTGATTGGCGCCACCCAAGCTTGATAGTTGATATTGAAGTCTGGTTACAAGATGATCCCATGAGACATAGTGTTACGCTTTAATCCCTAAATTTTTCCTGAACCGCCCTTTTGGGTTTTCGATCCACCGGGATACCCTTTTTTGCCCAAGCCGCCTTTTCAGGTTTTCGACTTGCCGGGTGTACAGTTTTTTTTCATTTTCATCCCTTACTTTTGCCCGAACCCTTTTGGTTCACCGGGAAGCCCTTATTTTTTCCTAGGGCAGTCGACCTAGCGGGTCTTTGATTATGCATAGTATTTTTTTACTATGTTTGCATTGACGGGGTGAGGAAGGTCGTCACCATCCATGGTGGTTAGAATCATAGCTCCTCCCGAGAAAATGTTTTTAACCACAAATGGCCCTTCGTATGTGGGGGTCCATTTTCCCCTAGGATCACCTTGCGGCAGTATGATGCGTTTGATCACCAGATCCCCGACTTGATATTCATGTCGTCTGACTTTCTTGTTAAAAGCCTTGATCATTCACTTTTGGTACGTTTGACCATGACAAATAGAAGTAAGTCTCTTCTCGTCGATTAAATTCAGTTGATCAAGCTGAGTCTGAATCCAATCATCTTAGCTCAAACCTGCATCCTTCATAATTCGGAGAGAGGGTATATGGACCTCAATTGGTAGGACCGCCTCCGTGCCGTACACCAGAGAGTAGGGTGTTGCCCCTGTTGATGTCCGCGATAAGGTGTGATACCCATGAAGAGCGAATGGTAGCATCTTGTGCCAGTCTTTATATGTCACCGTCATCTTCTGCACAATCTTCTTGATGTTCTTATTAGCCGCTTCAACAGCCCCATTCATCTTCGGCCGGTAGGAAGAAGAGTTGTGATGCTGAATCTTAAACTGTTTGCAGAGTTCGGTGATCATCGTATTGTTGAGATTTGTACCATTGTCCATAATGATCCTCTCTAGTACACCGTATCGATAGATCATATTGTGTCGGATAAATCGCGCCACGACGTTCTTGGTTACTGTAGCAAAGGAAGCTGCCTCAACCCACTTCGTAATATAATCAATGGCTAGTAGAATGAAACGATGCCCGTTCGAAGCAGTAGGTCTGATCTCGCCAATCATATTGATGCCCCACATTGCGAAAGGCCAAGGAGCTATCAAAACATTCAGCGGAACCGGAGGTACATACACCTTATCAGCATAAACTTGGCATTTATGACAGGTTCGAGAATGCTGATAACAATCGGCTTCAATATTGGACCAATAATATCCTGCCCGTAGGATTTTCTTTGCCATGGTATGTCCATTGGAATGGGTTCTGAAGGTACCTTCATGTAACTCGGCCATGATCCTTTCTGCCTCCCTTTTGTCCACACATCACAGTAAGGTCGAATCATGGTTACGCTTATAAAGAATCCCATTACTGATGAAGAACTTCGCAGCAAATCTTCTCAATAACTTCTTATCATTAACAGATGCACCCTCGGGGTACTCTTAAGCCACAAGATACCTCTTTACCTCGTGGAACCAGGGTTTATCTGCTACCTCTTCAGTCTTGATGTCACAGCAATGTGCGGGTTCTTCCAACCTCTCAATGGTAATCTGGGGAGCTTCATTGTCCCACCTGACCTTGAACATAGAAGACAATGTAGCTAGCGCGTCCACTAACTGGTTCTCTTCTCTCGGGAAGTGTTCAAAGGTTACCTCCTTAAAGTGTGGGAGCAACATCAATACATACTCTTTGTAAGGAATAAGATTTGGGTGCTTCGTATCCCACTCGCCTTTGATCTGACTGATCACCAGAGCGGAATCTCTGAATACCCTCAAGAATTTAATCCTCAAGTCAATAGCAGCTCGAAGGCCCAGGATACATGCTTCATACTCCGCCATATTGTTGGTGCAACTAAAACATAATCGAGCGGTGAATGGAGTATGACAGCCCTCCGGAGATATGATCACAACGCCAATGCCATTACCCAATACGTTTGATGCTCCATCAAAATACATAGACCATCGGGATCCCTCCTCAGGCCCTTCATCCGGTCCAGGTTTCTCACAGTCAATCACCAACATGATGTTCTCATCCGAGAACTCGAAATTCATGGATTGGTAGTCATCCACGGCCTGATGCACCAAATGATCCGCCAACACACTCCCTTTGATTGCTTTTTGGGTTGTGTATTGGATGTCGTACTCGGTTAAGATCATCTTCCATCTTGCTATTCTTCCGGACAAGGCAAGCTTTTCGAAGATATACTTGATTGGGTCCATCTTTGATATCAATAGGGTAGTGTGAGTCAGCATATACTGTCTCAGCCGGCGAGCAGCCCATGCCAAAGCGCATAAAGTTTTCTCGAGCAATGAGTATCGGGTCTCACAGTCAGTAAACTTTTTGCTAAGGTAGTAAATAACGTGCTCTTTTCGGCCAGACTCGTCATGCTTCCCCAGCACACACCCCATTGAATTATCCAGTACTGTCAAGTATAAAATCAAAGGTCTTCCTTCAACCGGAGGCATCAGAATTGGCGGCTCTTGTAGTTATTCCTTTATCCTTTCGAAAGAGGTCTGGCATTCATCATTCCATTTTACCACTTGATCTTTCTTCAACAGCTTGAAGATTGGCTCACAAGTAGCAGTCAGATGTGAAATGAATCGGGCGATGTAGTTCAGACGTCCCAAAAAGCCTCTAACTTCCTTTTCTATGCGGGGAGCTGGCATCTCCTGTATAGCCTTTACCTTGGTAGGGTCCACTTGAATACCCTTATCACTGACGACGAAATCCATCAGCTTACCAGACCTTACCCCGAAGGTGCACTTGTTCGGGTTTAACCTTAGCTTATACATCTTCAACCTGTCGAACAGTTTCTGGAGATGGTCAAGGTGTTCTTCCTCAGTCTGGGATCGGGCGATCATGTCATCAACATAAACCTCAATCTCATGGTGAATCATGTCGTGGAACAAAGCGACCATGGCGCGCTGATAAGTTTCCCCGACATTCTTTAACCCGAAAGGCATTACCTTGTAATAGAAGGTGTCCCACTGTGTAACGAAGGTTGTCTTCTCCATATCTTCGGGAGCCATCTTGATCTGATTGTAACCAGAAAACCCATCCATATAGGAGAAGATCTTATGTTGCACGGTGTTGTCGACCAGAACATCAATGTGAGGGAGTGGGAAGTCATCCTTGGGGCTCGCCTTGTTCAGATCTCTATAGTCCACACACTTCCGTACCTTACCATCTTTCTTGGGCACTGGAACAACGTTGGCAACCCACTGCAGGTAAGAAGTGACAGCTAGAAATCCGGCGTCAAACTGTTTCATGACCTCAACTTTGATTTTCTCAGACATCTCAGGGCACATACGACGAACCTTCTGCTTTACCGGAGGGCAGTCTTCTTTGGTTGGCAGGCGGTGTACCACAATATCAGTGTCCAAACCAGGCATATCTTCATAAGACCAAGCGAAGATCTCGACATAGTCGCGCATCATCTGTATCAACCGTTGCTTGACACTAGGCTCTAGATTCGCACCTATCTTGACCTCTTTCATGTCTTCCTCTGTACCCAAATTTACTGATTCAACTAGCTCCTCATGAGGCTGTATGGCCCTTTCTTCCTGTTGTAACAGTCTAGCAAGTTCCCCAGGCACCTCACAATCATCCTCACCTTCGTCCTTGGCTTGGCTGATCAGATTTTCGAAGTCATAACTGGCAGTAGCAGAGTTGTTATCAATGGGATCCAGAGTGGATATGGATATGCATTATGATACGTGAGTGTGTGTAAGAGAATAGCTGTTTGTGATAAAGACAGAAAAAAGAAAAACAAGGAGCGCAAAATTTGTAATGCAAGGAACGTCCAATGCTTTATTAATGATATATGAAAATGACAAATAATAAGCCCTCACAAGTAAAGCCAAGGTGCCTCAGGCAAGGCATCGGGCCGTAAAGTTTCAAACTGTTTGTTACAACTCTTAAAACAAAAGTCAATTACTGTGTAATAAAAGAAACATGTATGAAGTCCTTCTCCGTCTAGTTATTCAATCCACCATCGGTTGTAGGGTATATCCAGCTGTCAATGTCTGAATCTTCTTCACTGTCCTCAATTGCATTCACTCCCTGATTACTGATGTGCAGAGGAGGTCTACCAATCCGCGCGCGCCTAACAATCCTTTGAGCCCCTGTAGTAAAGCCCAAACCAAATTTGTCAGTTTTGTGTGTGAAATCAGGGAGCTGACCCCAATTTGAACACCCACCTTTTTCAATTACAGCCCTGGAATCCTTGAGGGAAGCCATCTTCATCGGAGGTTTGTCAGTAGCAACTTCAGTTGACGCCAAAGTCTGAGGGACCTCTTCAAAGTTATGACAAGGGGTTTCAATAAATTCCACATCCATCTCCATGTAGCAGAAGGAATTGAGGTGACTCATCATGTACTCCTATTCACCTTGTACCGTGACAATCTTCCCTTTTATCAGATATTTCAACATTTGATGAGCGTAGAAGTTACTGCCCCAGCCTTATGAATCCAAGGGCGACCCAACAAGCAAGAATATGATGGTCTGATATCCATCACGTATAAAGTAGATGCAAAAGTATGAGAGCCAACTTTAACAGGGACATCCACCTCCCTGTTCACCATCCTTTTTGACCCGTCGAAAGCCCTGACCACAATATTGCTCGGCTTTAGAATCTAACCTTCATAGTCTAAACAGTCTAATGCTTTCTTGGGAAAAACATTCAATGAGGACCCGATATCAACTAGTACATGGGACATAAGAGTGCCCCTACACTCGATCGAGACGTGCAGAGCATCATTGTGATTTCTTCCTTTAGCAGTCAGATTTGCGTCTGAGAAACCCAACACATTGTCGGTAGTCAAACTAGCTACACAATCTTTGAATTGATCATCCGAAGTTTCTTGCGGCACATGCGCAGTCTTGGGGAATGAAATTAAAGCCTTTGCATGGGCTTCAGAACATAATAACAGGGATAACATGGAGATTTTAGATGGGGTCTGCCCCAGCTGCTCGACTACGTTGTAGTCGCTCTTCTTGATAATTTTCAGAATTTCCTCTATCTCGTGCTTAGAGGTTTCTACAATGATCTTCTTAGGTGCCTCCATCCGGGAAGTCTTACCTGTGATTTCTTTGCCCCAAGTCCCAGATGGCTCAGCGACAGGGGTGATAACTGGAATAGGAACTGGGATAGTAGTTGATGTACTAACAGATGGAATGACATTAGGTTTGTGGACAGTCGGAGGGGAAATCTCGGGAGAAAAGAGTCTTCCACTTCTGGTGACCTTGCTAGCCCCGACAATATTGCTGACATCAGCATCAACTTCTTCACTCTCTAAGTCTTGCTTAACTCCATGGTAATACACATCAGCCCCATAGTGCCAAGGGACAACCTTATCCGAAGTGTATCGGATAGGACCAGGGACAGTAATTATTAACGGAGCAATTCTTGGGACGGGTGTAATCCTAACAGGCTTTCTCGAGGAAGCCTTGGAAGGATTGGCGGAAATGGTTATGATTGCAACATCTTCAATTGGAACCAACGGAATCATAGTCTTTTCGAACAGGATCTCTTTGTTATCCATCAGGCGTTGAACACCTGACTTCAATAAGTGGCAACCAGCAGGCAGAATTGAACACATGTGGCAACCTTCGCCATAACCCGGAAATAAACCGACCAACAATAGGTTCTTCTTAACTGTCATCAAAGGAGTAGAAATTTCTTCCACAGAGGTCACAAATAAATCATTATCCACAACATTTACTCCATGACCATGTTTGGGCATAGGAGCAGTTATGACGTTGGACTTCTCCGGAGCATCAAACTCAATCTCTTTGGCTTCGATCAAGTCTTGCACCTTATTTTTCAAGGCCCAACAGTTGTTTGTATCATGACCTGGACTTTCAGAA
This sequence comes from Vicia faba, assembly GCA_948472305.1. Lineage (NCBI taxonomy): Eukaryota > Viridiplantae > Streptophyta > Magnoliopsida > Fabales > Fabaceae > Vicia > Vicia faba. The sequence goes on along the minus strand of OX451738.1, from coordinate 1,577,663,091 downwards.
TGATGGGCGCAGTGGGCATTCGGGTTATATTAAGGAGATGTGGTGTTAGGATTCTTCGGGGCTTCCCTCAGAGTTACCAGGTTGGTCTTTAATAATTATGGTAGAATTTGAGACAAGGTCATATTGAGCCGAGTGTACAGCCTTTGTAGTCTTTCCACCCTTTGTTGATTGTTGCGTTGTGGAGCAACGGTGGGTCTTGATATCACTACCGCGTTTACTGCTTGACGGTGTTCAGGTCTGTTTTGGCCCCTCGAGCCGTAGAGTGCACTAGCTTCTTTCTTACCTGTGAAAGGCTTCTTTACTACACTCGACGAAGTATCTTTCTATATCTTACCACTTCAGATACCAGCTTCTACTCTCTCCCCAGTCAAAATCAACTCAGTAAACCCGGATGACGAACTATCGATCAGATGGTTGAAAAATGGACCAGATAGCGTCCCTAGAAACATGTCAACCAACTCCCTATCAGACAAAGGGGGTTGGACTCTTCCAGCCAAATCTCTCCACTTTTGAGCATAGTCCTTAAAACCTTCACTTGCACCCATTTACATACCCTGAAGCAGAGTACGAGTAGGAGTAAGGTCAAAGTTATACTGATACTGCCTGTAGAAAGCAGCAGCAAGGTCTTCCCAGTTTCGGACATTGGCTCCTTCCAACTGATAAAACCATTCAAGCTAAGTCCCTGACAGACTATCTTGAAAGAAATGCACCCACAAATTTCTATCAACAGTGTGGGGTTGGATTTTCCTGACGTACGAGTGGAGATGGAGTTTTGGACAGGATACTCCATCGTACTTGGCAAAAATCGGAGCTTTAAACTTATAAGGGATCACCACTCATGATGCTAATCCCAACTCTCCAAAATCCAAACCATGGATCTTCTGAATCTCCATAGCACTCAGACGGTCTTCTAACTGCTTGTACCTATCCTCAGCAGGAGGATATTGTTCCTCATCATAATCTGTATCATTATCAGAAACTGCAGGACTGGGGCCCTTTTCTTCTTCTTGGTTCTCCCCTTCCTTGGATGAAAAAGACAGATCAGCTTGCTGTTTCAACCTATACCTAAACCTTTTTCCCATACTAATAAGAACGACCTTCCTCTTCTTCTTCTTCTTCTCTTTCTCTTTAAGAATGAGAGCTTTCAAATCCTCTTGCCCTTTAGCCAAGCTCAAGAACATCTCTTGGAATTGGGCATTTTGTGCATGAAGATCTTTGATAGCTTGATCGGAAGACATTTCTACTGAAATAAACAGCGAAGAAGATGAGAAACTTGTAATGGTACCTGTAATGGTGTGCATGATAATGGGATGCGTATGTAATGATTTCAAAGACTTTGGGAGATTTAAATTTGCAAACAAAAAATAAACAAACTTTATTAGATTAACTGGTAAAAAGGTTCAACAATGCCTTTGAGCTGTTACAAAGAAATAAACGAAAAACAAATCTAAACTAGAAAAAGCAAAATCAGAAATCCCATGGACGCTTCCCCTTGGTGCTGATGTAGTCATTGATTGATCTTTTATTCTCGAGTTGCCTGGTGAGCTTCAAGATCTTCCTTTCTTGCTCATGGTACTTCTCCCGGTAGGTATCTCTCTCCTCTTTTAGCTGAATCCAAGACCTCTTCAATGCCCCAGGATTAGTGGGCATGTAAAGATAAAGGATTGTATAAGGAATGCCTTCTTCATTGGTGGGCTCCACAATCACTGGTAATACAGCTTCATAGGGCATCCCAAGCCTCTGGGCACGAGCTCAGACCCATTGGAGGTAAGGCTGCATAGGAAGGGAAGTCCTTGGTCCTAGCTCTTGAGGTTCAGATCTGTTCACCATGCCCCAAGCTCGTATAAACCTCCGACGATGCTCATCAACGTCCTCCTTGTAGTCAAATGCAATATCTGTAAGAAGTAGCTCATGAGGACCGTCTCTCTGAGCACGACCGAATTGTTGCAAAGCTAAACAAGGACTGTAGGTTATACCCCCTCTGATTCCAAGAAATGGTACATTAGGGTATCCCCCACATCGATCAATGAAAGCAATGCTTTCCATAGCCTTGGAACTCCAAAGAATGTCTGTATGGGCAAGGGAAATTATCCTGTAAGACCATCATAAACCTTCTTCATTCTTCAACACAGACTTAGGGAGGTGCGAAATAAACCACCTCTCCAGCAGCGGCATGCAACACATGAGAGTCCCTCTTTTACGCACAATACGAGTATAGAGGGCATGCAAGATATCACCCAGAAGAGTAGGCACAGGATTACGTAACAGGAAGATCTTAATCGCATTCACATCTATAAAGGAATTTGGATTCAGGAAGAGAACAAAACCATAGATAAGGAGAGCCAAGATATCTTCAAAAGCCTGAAAGTCCAAATTATCCCAGAATAGTTGAGCTTGATCTATCAGAAACTTGGCTAAGAAACCTTAAACCCCGCTTCGTGTTTCCCAATTGGATACTACATCAGCCCTTTTTAGATGCAGAGCTGAAGCAATGTATTCTGGTCTAGGAGTCTCTTCCATACCTGTGAAGGGCATCTGCTCAAGGATGGATATGCCCAATAAGTGAGAAAGCTCTTCCAAAGTGGGAACCATATGATAATCTGGGAAAGTGAAACAATGATGCACATGATCGAAGAACTGGAAAAGAACACTCATCATCTGCTCATCAAACTTTGAGGTAACTAAGCTAAGAAGCTGACCATGTCTCCTAATGAATGAAGAAGTCTTAGAAACTCTTGAGGCTAACTCTTTAAGTTGAGCAGGTATTTGCACAAAGTTAACTCGGATGGTATTTCTACACATAGAAGCCATAATCTACAAAACAGAACAAAGATAAACCCCCTTGGTCTTTGAAATGGTTAGTATAATGAAGTATGCATGCTATGTTATGATGCATGATGTCATGATAAAAACACATGTATAGCAGATAACAGACATGGCAAAGGCAAATGAGTCACACAAAAGCCGTTAAGTTTAAGGCTTGCATGGGGTCAAAGGTATTACCCTCTAGAAGTTCATTTGGTTTCAACCTGTCCTAGCAAAAGTAACCGGGTTCTAGAGGTTCTCAATATCACTGACCGTCCTCCATCGGTCATGGTTTCAGCTCACACAATCTTTTCTTGCAGCCGGAACTATCTAGAGAGTATGGTCTCAATGAGTGTAGCATCGAGTATCAACCATATCCCAGCTTTATACCGAGGCCGGCTATCTCGCTACTTCCTAATGGCCAAGTTGGTCGATTAAGGGATCTAAGGTCAGTTGATGCTTAACGACACTGTGATACGGTGGGAGAACTGACTTGAGGTTTTACGTTTTGTGTTTGCAAATGTTTCGGTTTAGCAAGAGTCGCCATCGACTTTTTATTTTATCCTAAGGAAAGGTCAAAAAGAACAGGAAAGACCTTTGAGATGTTTTCTTGGGTTCGGGGAGTAGATTATGAAAAGGGAAGGTGCAAACACCCTTTTCATCCATGGTTATCCATGGGCTCTTAGTTACTTGTTTAGATTACTTGCTTTTGCTTTTCAATTGTTTGAAATGGTGCTTTGTGTGTGGTTTTGAAAGATGTTTTGAAAAGAGACCATCATTGTGGCAACCTTTGTAATGATTCTTGTTTGAATGTATACAAAGATATTTTGTCTTTTGAAAAGATTTCAATGTTTGAAAATTTGATTTGGGAAATGTTTTGAAATTGTGTTGTGAAGTGTGTTTTGAAAATAGCAAGGATGTTTTGCAAGTTTTTGATCAAGTAACTAAGAGTTATCTACCCTATTTTACTCTAAGATCTTCCTATATGTTTTTAACCCTTTTGACAGTGTTATTTCACCATTGCATTTGGTGAACAACCTTGCGTTAGGATGTTAAACGGGACAGGCGCGAGTCATCGTATAGACCAAGATAGCAATTGTGTTACGTATTTTTGGCAAGTTTTTAAGGGACTTGATCATTTTGTTTAGGCAACCAAGATAGCGTCATCGAGGGACTATGATCTTTTGTTTTGTTTTTGTTTTGCCAAAATACCCAACATGCATAACATGGCCCATTTTTAAGGCAACAAGTGGATTGTAACCCTAGGGATGCAAGTGTTCATTGTGTATTGATTTTCATGCATTTTTGTATTTGATTAGGTCAAGCTACTTGTTGATTTTGGATTTTTGCATACAAACCCTAATCTCTAATCATGGCATAATTGAAAGCATAAAGTGCAAGAATTAAAAGTCTAAGCTATTACAACATGATTATGGGGATGGGGGTACAATCTTTGAATGGGGGGGGGGGGGGGGGGGGGGTATTTGACAAGAAATATAAACCCTAATTTACTATTACATCCAAATTAAATTCAAATGCATAAATAATAAATGGACAATATTAAATAAACAAAATAAATAAATATATCAAATAATATGAATTATGCAAAAAAGTTTTTGTTTATTTATGTATGTAAAAATATTTAATGTAAAAAATAAAGAAATAAATCAAAAGATTAATTTTATTTGGTTAAGGGTAAAACCCTAATTTTCTTTAAGAAAGTAAATATATTAATTATTTTATTTATATACAATAAAAATAAAATAGTATATGTGAAAAAATAAAATATGTTTAGAAAAAGTATTTATTAAGTATATTCAATAATAAAAATAAAAGTGTAATATTTTATATTTTTATTCTAAATATGTAATAAAATAAGAGTATATATATATATATATATATATATATATATATATATATATATATATATATATATATATATATATATATATATATATATATATATATATATATATATATATATATATATATATATATATATATATATATATATATATATATATATATATATATATATATATATATATATATATATATATATATATATATAAAAGAATAAAAAATAAAAGTATACTTTATATATATTTTCATGTTTTGAATAAATAAAATAAAAATAATTAATTTGCTTTTTATGTTAGAAAAATAAAAATAAAATGCAAAATAAATGTGAAAAAATTATAAAAATATTTTTGAGCATTTTTTATATTTGGGAATAAATAAATAAAATCAGAAATGAAAATAAAAATTCAAAAATATAAAATATCAAGAAATTGGGCCAGGGGGGTGCAAAAAGGAAAAGGGAGGTGTCAATAGTGAGCCAGGCCAAGCCCAGCCCAAACCAACTTCATCTTCAACCTTCAGACTTTGAAAGTGCGTCCGCCCTGTTCAAATACCAGATCCTGTATACGAGCTTTATTGCAAAAACATATAACATCAAACATATAGAGCATTTCAAGACGATTCCAACCATATAAACAACTTGTCTTAACTCTCAAAGACCTGAGAGAATTTCTCTGGCCCTAAAATCTAACCTAATTTTTTCATCATGTTCATGGATGAAATTCTCTTAGCATGCTTAATATAAATGAAAACTGAGCATATGTACAACTTCATGGCAATGAATACTACATTTCTTATTCACAAACCTAAGGCTAAATGTTCCTAAATAGAGAGATAAGAAGTTGACAAAAAACCTGTTTCAGCTGACTTCGTGTATGGCAATGTGGAGCTTTTCAACAAGGCCTGAGATGTCTGGGAGCTTGTTTGAACTTCACTTGACCTTCTCCAATAGCCTGCTTGCCTTGAATGTGCTTGAATCAACCTACAGAACTCAACCTGCACAAGCTCAAAATGAAAATGGAAAACCCTTTAAATGGAGTTACAGTTGGTGTTTGAGGTTTGGGATAGCTTGGATGAGTTGAATGGAAGGTGTTTGAAGCAACTTGGGGCAAAATGCACGAGCCAATTGAGCTATGGAACTCAATTTGCAGGTTCTGCCCTGTTTTGCCAACGGAAGGTGATTTCTGGCTATGGGGTGTTTAGAGGCTCAAGAAATAGTGTTTCTGGTTCAAAGGGGTGTGAGAAAGATGTTCAAACTGTTTGCATAAGTTTATCTTGGCTGGTGTTCAAGTTCTCATGTTTTGGACAAGTTTCTCGTTTTTGAAGCAAAATGTGGAAGTGATATGTAACAGGCCTGTACAGGCTATCCAACACCTTGTAACCTCTGTCCTTGGCCCCTCTAATTTGTGGATTTGATTAGCTGCAAAAGATATGGACCAATGCTCAAAAATGGAAATGTGCCTTTTTCTACTTAGAGCTTAATTCTGTGTACAATGTCCAAATGACCAAAACAATGGCTTAGACTGATGGATTTGCATTTAATTATTGAGTGTGAAGTGGTTTAGAGGCCTGTAATCTAGTGCAAAGCATGCTGACTTGAAATTGCAACTTGGATGAACATGAATATGCCATGGATTAAAAGTGAGTTTTTGCCAACTTCAAGCCTTCGATTCTCCCTAACCACAAATGTGTTTGGAGAGTTCTTGGACATTTTGGAAAGATTGAAACATGCTATATAATCCATCTTTGAAATGCAACTTGAGATTCCAAGTGGAACTATGTGAAAAATGGCCATGAAGATAGGTCAAAATCCTGCCTAAATTAGGCCAAAATTTCACTAAGTTAAAAGTTTTAGGGACCCTTGTTCCAAAATTCATAACTTGAGATCCAAGCTTCTTTTGAGAAAATTTTTTGAATAAAAGTTGTAGACTTTGTGGAGGACTGCAACTTTCATGTTGGACGTTTTGTTTGAATCCAAATGCATCATGGTGAAAATGTTGGGCAAAGTTAGGAAAAATTAAGAAAATTTCATAACTTAGAAAAATTCTTAGTTATGAAATTTTTCAACTTTAAACCCTAATTTGCAATTTTGGGTTTCTTGATGAACAAGTTTCATGTTTTGACACATATTGATGAAAAATGACCCTTGGCACTTGATTTTGACCAAAAAGTCAAAGTTTGTCTTTTCAGTGTACAGTCAAATTTTGATCAGTTGACTGAAAAAAATTCATCTGTCAATCCAATGCAATTGAGGTCTTTTGAACTTGTTGAATAGGTAAAGATGATGCCATTGAGTCCTTGAGTCCATGGTTGAGCCCAATTTTCCATTGGCTAGGTCAAAAGTCAAATATTGCCCTTGTGCAGTCAAAACCCTAAAAATGACCATTTTGCCCTTTTGGTGATCTAATCAAATTTCTTGTGCAGTTGTGGTCCAAACTTGATCAAATGGTTCATATGAATTGATAATGTTGACGTGGGTCAAAATTCATGAGTTTTGACGGGAAATTGGCCACAGTTGACTTTTTCCCTAATACAACTGATTTCTAGGTCAACTGTCCAATTGACTGGCCAAAAATTTGATTCAAGGCTTGAAACTTGGTATGGACAAACTTATGAGTCCAACATGAAGTATGAAAGTCACTTTGAGTATTGGAGGTCCAAAAATCCTTGTGCAATCTCAAACCCTAATTCAGGTCATCAGTGCAAGGAGATGTCTTGGGCAGTGCAAAACCTTAATCCTGTCTGGAGTTCAAGGAGCTTTGTGAGGGCAAATATTGATAAAATGAGAGGGAAAATTTTAGGGTACAACATCTGCCCCTGTTCAATCTTCTTGAACCTGAAGAGTTAGATTGGCGAATTTTTCCTTTCGTGACTCGAAGGTAAAAGAGGATTGGACACTAGAGTGCCCGTAAATTTGCACTCGTCAAAACTGTAAGTTAAGGGAATGGGCTTGAAGATTCCATTTGGAGATGATAGAATCTTGCTGGAGATGGGATTAGAGATGCCATCCAAAATGTTTGTTTGAATACCAGGAGAATGAACATCAGAATGGTACCCGTATCTGGAACGTATCTGAGTTGTATCTGGATATTGGATTTGTATGAGAAAAAGAATGGCGTCCGTGTCTGGAGCGTATCCAAGCTGTAACTGTATTCGATTCTTGAACGAATATCAGAATGACTGCCGTGTCTGTAGTGTATCTGTATTGTATCTAAATTCCGAATGGATGACAGAGAAACATCTGTGTATGGAGCATCTCTGGGCTGGGGAATAGGTTTGAATGAGTGACAGAATGACAACCATGTCTTGGAGCGTATCTGGACTGTATCTAAAGTTGAGATCTGTATGAGTAGCAGAATGACTTCCATGTCTTGGAGTGTATCCGTACTGTAACTGGGATCTAAAAAAGTGACAGAATGATTTCCGTGTCTGGAGTGTATCTAATCTTGAAGTTGATAGTTGAATCTGAATGAGAAATAAAATGGCTTCCAGGTCTGGAGCGTATCTAGTCTGTATCTGATTGCTGAAGTCGGAATGAGTAGTAGAATGACCGCCGTGTCTGGGGTGTATCCATATTGTATCTTGACTTGAAATTCTGAATGAGTAATAGAATGACCTCCGTGTTTGGGGTGTATCCATATTATATCTGAGATCTTTGAATATTTGTTAACGATAGCTTTTAATCTTATCCTGAAAGTGGTAAGATGTTAGCTGAAAACACAAAGTTATGTTGCATGAAATGTATGATGCAATAAAGTATGTTCTATCAATGTTTATGATATATGAATGTAATGTATGCGCATGTAAGCTGATTAGCTGTCTTGCTGAGGAAAATAAATCCTTGATAGCTGGAGATAATGAAATCTTTGACTGGTGCCGGGGAAAGTAAACCCTTGATCGATGCTGGAGATTCCAAAAATCTTTGATTGCCGAAGATGAGAAATCCTTTGGACTACTGTTGAGGATTTAAAATTCTCGGTGACTTGTGGGGGATTGAGAATCCTTCACAACCTTCTGGGGAAAATGAGGACAACTCCGACGACCTTTACTGGGGAATTATAACCTGGAAGGCTTCAACTGGAGAAATAAGAACAAGAATCTTCGTTCTTCTGGGAAATAACTCTGTGGGGAGAATACTTATTCTGTTGGGGAGTTTTCGAGAGCTTGGGTTGTATTCCAATCTACTGGGGTTTTAAGAATGGTTGGGGGATAAATGTTAACTTTTATCTGATTTATTTTTAGGTTTTAAGATAACTTGCTGGGGAATTTTGGAGAAACCGGATGATCTCTACTGTGGTTTAAATGTTGAAGTCTTGGACTCTGTTGGGGAAGAAAGCTTCATCTTCACTGGGGATTTGTAGTTCAAAGTTTTCTGACTCCGCTGGGATCGGGAGTTTGGAAACTTAGTTTTGATGGCGATAGGCATTTAACTCCGCCGGGGATCTGGAAACTTAACTCCACTGGGGATATGCATTAGATATGAATGACATATTGCAGGGGATTTCTTCTGGAATAGCCTAAAGACGTTTTCCTATACTTTTGACCCATCAGTAATTATCCTTTCTCATTTCGTTTTATTTGTAAGTAGTGATTATATTCAAACGCATATGCTCATTTAACAAATCATTGGACGTTTTCAAATAAAACATAAGTGTAAAAAGAAAGGAAAGGCAAGCAAATTTTTGCACTTTGAAGTATCTTTGTATTAACTTTGTGTAAGTATTTTGTACAAAGGAGACAAACATCCTAGTAAGAGAATGTTGTCATAAAAAATGAGAAAAATTTATACAAAGAAAGATGGCTATGTGTAATAATTCCATGGGGTTCCCATTCTGCTATAGCCTTCAGAACTCTGAATATCTTGTCCGTTTGTTACCTCGTCCGCAGATGATTGGATTGATCAGAAGCTTGGAGCTTGTCTTGTGAAGAGATTGTCCTTAAAGTGATCCGACGAGACATAGTCATGCGCTTTAATTCCCTAACTTTTGCCTGGACCGCCCTTTCGGGTTTTCGATCCACTGGGAAACCCTTTTTTGCCCAAGTTGCCCTTTCGGGTTTTCAACTTGTCGGGTGTACATATTTTTTATTTATCCCTAATTTTTGCCTGAATCGCCCTTTCGTGTTTTCGATTCACCGGGATGCCCATTTTTGCCCAAGTCGCCCTTTCGGGTCTTCAACTTATCGGGTCGTTTTATGCGTAGTATCTTTTGACTATGTCTGCGTTCGCAGGGTGCGGCAGGTCATCACTGTCCATGGTGGTCAGAATCATTACCCCACCAGAAAAGATGTTCTTGATCATAAATGGTCCTTCGTAAGTAGGAGTACATTTAACCCTGGGATCACTTTGCGGCAAGATGGTCCGCTTGATTACAAGATCTCCGACTTGATATATTTGCCTCTTGACTTTCTTGTTGAAGGCCTTGATCATACGTTTTTGATACGCCTGACCATGGCAAACAGCAGTAAGTCGCTTTTCGTCAATCAAGTTAAGTTGATCAAGCCGGGTCTGAATCCAATCGTCTTCACTTAAACCAGCATCTTTCATGATTCTCAAGGAGGGAATCTGAACCTCGATAGGTAAAACGGCCTCCATGCCGTATACCAAAGAAAAGGGTGTTGCCCCAGTTGAAGTGCGTGCCGTGGTACGGTACCCGTGCAGAGCAAACGGTAACATCTCATGTCAGTCTTTGTAGGTGATTGTCATCTTTTGAATGATCTTCTTGATATTTTTGTTCGCAGCTTCAACAACACCGTTCATCTTTGGCCGATAGGGAGATGAATTGTGATGTTGAATCTTGAATTGCTCGCATAATGAGGTGATCATAGTATTGTTCAAATTTGTACCATTTTCCGTGATGATCCTATCGGGGATACCATACCGGCATATGAGGTTCTGCTTGATGAAGCGGGAAACCACATTCTTTGTAACGGAGGCGAAGGAAGCTGCTTCGACCCACTTGGTAAAGTAATCAATGTCCACCAGGATGAAACGGTGTCCATTGGATGTTGTAGGCTTGATCTCTCCAATCATGTCGATTCCCCACATCGCGAATGGCCAAGGAGCCGTTAAGACATTGAGAGGAACTGGGGGAATATGTACCTTGTCAGCATAGATTTGGCATTTGTGACAAGTACGAGAATGTTGATGACAATCGGCTTCCATGGTAGACCAGTAGTAGCCTGCCCTTAGAATCTTCTTTTCCATCGTGTAACCTCTTGAGTGGGTGCCAAAGGTGCCATTATGTAGTTCATCCATGATTTGCTCAGCTTCAACCTTGTCCACACAACGGAGTAGGACACAATCGAGATTGCGCTTGTATAGGATACCATTGCTTAGAAAGAACTTGGCCGCGAACCTCCTTAAGAACTTTTTGTCGTTGACTGAAGCATTTTCAGGTTATTCTTGTGCTTCGAGATACCTTTTGACGTCATGAAACCAAGGTCGGTCCATCACTTCTTCGGTATTAATCTCGTGATAATGAGCAAGTTTGTCCATTCGTTCGATGGTGATTTGAGGTGCCTCATTATCCCAGTTGAGTTTAAACATGGAAGACATTGTAGCCAGAGCATCCGCTAGCTAATTTTCTTCTCGCGGGAAATGCTCAAAGGTAATCTGCTCAAAATGAGGCAACAATGTCAGCACATGTTCTTTGTATGGGATAAGATTATGATGTTTAATGTCCCACTCTCCTTTGATTTGACTGATAACTAAAGCTGAGTCCCCAAATACAATCAGAGATTTGATTCCCAAGTCAATAGCAGCCTTGAGACCAAAGATACAAGCTTCATACTCGGCCATGTTGTTGGTGCAGCTGAAGCAGAGTCTAGCAGTGAAAGGTGTATGGCAATCTTCTGGAGAGATAAGCATCGCGCCGATACCATTGCCAAGTGCATTTGAAGCACCATCAAAGTACAGGGTCCACCGGGATCCTTGTTCAGGTCCGTCATACGGTCCATTACCTTTAATGTGTTCCAGAGTCATAATATCCTCGTCAGGGAAGTCGAACCTCATAGATTGATAATCTTCGACGGCTTGATGAGCTAGATGGTCAGCTAGTACACTCCCCTTTATAGCTTTTTGGGTTGTGTACTGAATATCATACTCAGTCAGGATCATCTGCCATCTAGCGATTCTTCCGGATAAAGTAGGCTTCTCGAAGATGTATTTGATAGGATCCATTTTGGAAATAAGCAAAGTGGCATGTGTCAACATATACTGCCTTAGCCGACGAGCAGCCCATACCAAAGCGCATCAAGTTTTCTCGAGCAGTGAGTAGCGAGTCTCACAGTCGGTAAACTTTTTGCTAAGGTAATAAATGGCATGCTCTTTTTGGCCAGACTCGTCATGTTGGCCCAGTACGCACCCCATTTAATTATCCAAAACAGTCAGATACATGATTAAAGGTCTTCCTTCAACGGGTGGCATCAAGATAGGAGGCTCCAGCAAATACTCCTTGATATTATCAAAAGCAACTTGACAATCATTGTTCCATTCAACCACATGATCTTTCTTCAACAGCTTGAAGATCGGCTCACAGGTAGATGTTAGGTGAGAGATGAACCTCGCAATGTAGTTTAAGCGTCCCAAGAAACCTCTGACCTCCTTTTCAGTGCGGGGGGCAGGCATTTCTTGTATAGCTTTGACTTTGGCAGGATCAACCTCGATGCCTTTGTTACTGACGATGAATCCCAAAAATTTACCGGACCTGACTCCGAAAGTGCACTTGCTAGGATTCAGTCTGAGCTTATATTCCTTTAACCTGACAAACAGCTTTTGCAGATAATCGAGGTGTTCTTCTTCTGTTTGTGAACGGGCTATCATGTTGTCTACGTAGACTTCAATCTCATGATGTATCATGTCATGAAACAAAGCTACCATGGCTCGTTGATAGGTTGCCCCGACATTCTTCAGTCTGAATGGCATCACTTTATAGCAGAAGGTTCCCCACTGTGTAACAAAAGTAGTCTTCTCCATGTCTTCGGGGGACATTTTGATCTGGTTGTATCCCGAGAATCCATCCATGAAGGAAAATACCTTGTGTTGAGCTGTGTTGTCAACCAAGATGTCAATGTGTGGTAGTGGAAAATCATCTTTAGGGCTAGCCCTATTTAAGTCTCTGTAGTCCACGCACATTCTGACTTTGCCGTCCTTCTTAGGTATAGGCACAATGTTAGCAACCCATTATGGATAGGAAGTAACAGCCAGAAAGCCAACATTAAACTGCTTCATCACCTCAGCTTTGATCTTTTCGGACATGTCGGGCCTCATTCGGCAAACTTTCTGTTTGATTGGTGGACAATCTTCTCTTGTAGGGAGACGGTGGACCACAATATCTGTATCTAGTCCTGGCATGTCTTCATAGGACCAGGCAAAGATCTCAACATATTCATTCAACAACTGAACTAAGCGCTCTTTGACACTTGGCTCCAGGTTGGCACCCACTTTAACCTCTTTCTTGTCTTCCTCTGTTCCCAAATTGATAGTCTCTAACAACTCTTCATGGGGCAGGATAGCCCTTTCTTCTTGTTGCAAAAGTCTAGCTAACTCTCCAGGCACTTCACAGTCTTCATCACCTTCGTACTCGGCATGATTGACCAAATCTTCAGAGTCACTGAAGGCCAAAGCAGAATAGTCACCCATGGAATCCGGAGTGGATGGGTACCTGCATTTTGTGAGTGTGGGTGTGTGTAAGGGATAGCCATCCTTAAACAAAATAAAATGTTAAAGGAAAGAAAATGAACACAAAAATTTATAGATGAAAACGTCCATGATTCATTAAAAATGGCATATGAAAATGAAGAATCAAAACCCTTACAAATGAACCTATATGCCCCGGGTAAGGCATAAGGCGAAAAGAGTGTATGAATTGTTTAAAAGTTATTACAGACCAACATAAATGTTCAAAAGATAAATTACTGATTGATGAAAGTAATGGGAACGAAGTCTTTCGCCTCCCAGTTGTTCAATCCTCCTTCAATGGTTGGAAAGATCCAATCTTCAAAGTTGCCTTCTTCATCATCATCTTCTAAGGCATGAACTCCACGGTGAGTGATTTTTAAGGGTGGTCCTCCAGCCCGGGAGCTACGCACAGCTTTCTGGCCAGCGGCAGTAAAACCCAATCCGAACTTGTCTATCTTGTGAGGAAAATCTGGCAGTTGCCCCCACACTGTACTTCCTCCCTCCTTGATTATAGCCTCCACATCTTTAAGGGATGACATCCGGGATACATGCTTGGTAATGATAGGCACATCATTCATTGTCTTTGCTACCGCGACCTCAGGAGAAACCTCTTCAAAGTGTTGGAAAGGTGTTTCTATGAATTCACCATCTAACTCCACGTAGCGGAAAGAGTTAAGGTGGCTTATCATATACTCCTCCTCACCATGAACTATTATAATCTTACCCTGAACTAGGTACTTGAGCATCTGGTGTAGAGAAGAAGTGGCTGCTCCAGCGTTGTGGATCCATGGTCTTCCCAACAAGCATGAATATGAAGGACGGATATCCATCACATAAAAAGTAGAGTTGAAAGTTTCTGTACCCACTTTGATTGGAATTTCCACTTCTCCGTGAACCATCCGCTTAGAACCGTCGAAGGCTCTAACAATGATATTACTGGGCTTTAGGGTCAAACCTTCACAGTCTAATCTGTCCAACACCTTTTTTGGTAGAACATTTAAAGATGAACCGGTATCAACCAGAACATGAGCAAGTGTGGTCCCCCTGCATTCTACCGAGACATGCAGCGCATCATTATGCTTTCTTCCCTTAGGGGTCAAATCAGCATCAGAAAAATCAAGACCATTGTCGGCTGTAAGGCTAGCCACGCACTCTTGAAACTGATCTGTAGAAGTTTCTTGAGGCACGTGTGCCGTCTTTAGAAATTTGATCAAGGCTTTGGCATGAGCCTCAGAGCAGAGTAAGAGAGCCAGCTTGGAGATTTTTGAAGGGGTTTGCCCTAGATTCTCTACGACATCATAGTCGCTCTTCTTAATTATCTTTAAGATTTCCTCCATATCCTTTTGGGTAGTCTTGGGGATGACCAAAGTCTGAGCCTTCGTCCTGACAGGCGCTTCTTGGATCCCCTTACTCTTATCGGCAGTAACAACAGAGGGTATAGCTTCGGGAGCATCAATTTCTTCAATAACCGGACTTCGCACAAATATCTTGACAGGCATAGGAGAACTTGAGGGTCCGAAGACTGCTCATGGAGGAGCAATCTCCGGAGAGAAGATTCTTCCGCTACAAGTTATCTTACTTGTTCCCACAATATTCCCTATGTCAGGGGTTTCTTCATCGGAATTCTCTTGGACTGATTCGATCTGCTTGACACCATGGTAGAAGATCTCTCCTCCATAATTCCATGGTATCATCTTGTTGGACTTATATGGGATAGGCCCCGGCATGGTAATCTTCAGCGATACAAGCTTTGGATTAGGCGTAATCTTAACAGGCCTTTTGCAGGTCTTGGAAAGATTGTCGGAAATGGTGATTATAGCAATGTCATTGATTGGAGTAACAAAGGTAACAGGAGTAACATGAGTGATAGTAGCAACAGGAGTTTTCTGAAAGAGGATCTCTTGAGTATCCATAAGGCATTGGATGCCTGATTTCAACAGTGGACAGTCGGTTTTCAAGGTTGAACAGAAGTAACAATCTTTTTCACAGCCTGGGAATATCCCGGCTTTCAACAGATTCACTTTAATTATTGGCAACAGGGTCAATAGGTCATCAACAGTGGTAACATGAAGATCTTCCATAATTGCATGGATATTATGACCATGTTTTGGCATAGGAGCGGATATCACATTAGGTTTTTCGGGAGCATCAAACTCTACCTCCTTGGCATCTATCAAATCTTGGATCTTGTTTTTAAGAGCCCAACAGTTATTGGTATCATGCCCTACACTGTCCGAGTGGTATGCACATTTAGCATTTGAATGATAATAGGGAGAAGAGGTATTTGGGTTTTTCGGTGCTTCTTTCAAGTTGGTAAGGTTTAACTTTAACATATGAGGGAGGACTTGATCCGGTGTCATATTGATCCGGGTGAATTGCCGTTGTGGCCTTTCTACCCTTTGCTGCTTAGCTCTTGGTTGATTCCTTCGAGGTTGATCGGCTGAGGAGTTCTGGATCATCACAGCCCCCACCGCTGGTCGGTGCTCCATTCTCCCTTGATTTCTTTGGGTATGAATAGCAGAAACTTCCTTCTTGGCTGGGAAGGTCTTCTTAATAGCAGTGGAAGCAGAGGCATCCTTCTGAATTTTACCACTCTTAATGCCCTCTTCGACCCTTTCACCGGTCAGAATTAATTCGGTGAACCCTGCAGATGAGCTCCCGATCAAGTGATTGAAGAATGGACCTGACAGAGTCCCTAAAAAAATGTCAACCAACTCTTTATCCGACAATGGTGGCTGCACCATTCCAGCCAAATCCCGCCACTTCTGGGCATACTCCTTAAATCCCTCATTAGAGGCCATACCCATACTCTGTAGTTGAGTACGAGTGGTCTGTAGAAAGCAACAGCCAAATCTTTCCAGTTATGGACATCATATCTCTCAAGTTGATAGAACCAGACTAATTGCGTACCCGACAAACTATCTTGAAAAAAGTGGACCCACATATCCTTATCAGAAGAGTGAGGTTGGATCTTTCTGACGTAGGATCTCATATGCATCTTCGGACAGGACAACCCGTCGTATTTAGAAAATATAGGTACTTTGAACTTGGGAGGAATGACGATCCCAACAACCAACCCTAGTTCTTCGAAATATAACCCAGGTACCCTTTGCAACTCCATGGCTGCCAACCAATCCTCAATATTTTTATACTTATCATCCGTCGAAGGGTATTGTTGTTCGGAGTAATCTTCATCCTCTTCCTCTTCTTCTTCTTCAGCTTCATATTCATAGGGCATTGCAACTCCCTTTCCTTTACCAATCCCTTCGTCAGACGTCGAGGGGAATTCCAGAACTCTCCTAGCCTAATGCTCAAATCTCCTTCCCATAGTGGCCACACCAACTCTTTTCTTTTTCTTCTTTTCTGGTTCCTTCTCTTTCTCTAACAGTGATTTAAGATCCTCTTGATCCTTTGCTAAGGTCATGAGGAGTTGTTGGAATTGCGAATTCTGTGCTTGTAGATCTTTAATCGTCTGCTCTATATCCATCTTGTTGAAATAAACAGCAGAAAGATAAGGAAACCTGGTGTGAAGACCTGTTTATGCATATGATGAATGATATGTTATTCATGTAATGCATTCAAGGATTCAGAAATTCAAATTTGTTGCAAACAAAAAGAACGCACGTCATATTAATAAGAAGAAATTTGTTAGTACATAAATGCCCCATGGGCAAAATATTACAAAGCTTCTTAATGTAAAAAGACGTTGTGCATCCTCTTTAGCGCAATGTAAGTGTTAAGAGTCTCCTCTTCGTGAAGTCGGTGGGTAAGTTCTAAAACCTTTTTCTCACTGGCATAGAAGCTGGCTTCAAAAGTGTTCCGTTCCTCCTTGAGCTGTATCCAACTTTTTTGCAATTCTTCCAATGATGTTGGCATGTCTGGATGTAGGAGAGTGTATGGAACCTCTCCTTCCATAACAAGCTCTTTGATCATAGGCAGAATGTGTGGGTAAGGCATCATAAGACTCTGGGCGCGGGTTCGTACCCACTTGAGATAAGGCTCAAGGGGAATGGAATTCTTGTGCCCCAGTGTCTTACTATCCACTCTGTTAGGCATCCTCTAAGCTCAGATAAACCATTGTCGAAGTCCTTGAGCATCGTTGTCGAAGCCAAAAACCAAGTTAGGAATCAACATATCACGAGGGACATCCCTCCGAGCATACCCAAATTTCCTCAAAGCTAAACAGGGGTTGTAGGTAATTCCTCCCCTAATGCCAAGTAATGGGACATTAGGGAATTCTCTGCAACGATCAATAATGATGACATTTTCTCTGGACCGAGAATACCAATGAACATCAGAATGTGTGAGGGTCATCAACCGTTGTGACCACCTTAAACCCTACTCATTCTTCAAAACTGATTGGGGAAGGTGAGAAATAAACCACCTTGCCAGAAGAGGAGTACAACACATGATAACACCTCTTTTCCTCATTGTTCGTGTGTGAAATGAGTGTAGGATGTCCCCAAGCAATGTAGGTATAGGATTCCGAGATATGAAAATCTTGACAGCATTCTCATCTATAAGCTGATCAGGGTTTGGAAACAAAACCAACCCATAGATAAGAAGTGCCATAATCTCCTCAAAGGCTTGCAGATCTAGAGAATTCCATCAGTCTTGTGCCTTCTCAAACAGAAACTTTGCCAAGAAACCCTTGACACCACTTCTGATTTCCCAATGACCTTTGATATCAGATGGATGCAAGTGTAAGGCTTGAGCAACATCTCCAGGCTTTGGTTCTCTTTCTGTACCGTTGTAGGGTAGTTGATGAAGAATAGGAATCCTTAGGAGTTGAGAAAATTCCTCCAAAGTAGGTACTAGTTGGTAATTAGGAAATGTAAAGCAATGGTGTAGGGGGTCAAAGAACTGGAAGAGGACTTTCACCATGTCTTTTCAATGTTGGAGTTGACCAAGTTGAGAAGTCTACCATGTCTTTCACTGAAGAGAGAATTCTCTCGGATCTTGGAAGTAAGCTCCTTGAGTTGAGGAGGGATTCTCACAAGGTTGACTTGAACTATTTTTCTGCGGAGTGGTTCCATTACCTACAAAACAGGGACAAAGATGAAGATCCAAACCCTTGAAATGGTTAGTGGATGCATATGATGCTTTATGATGTTCATGAGGTATGCACAAGCATATGTACAAACAAGTCACACAAGATCCTAGTTTCAGGCATGCATGGGGTTTCATAGGTAAGTACCCTCTTGAAGTTAGTTGGCTCAACCTGTCCTATAAATAGTAACCGGGTTCTAAGGAGCTCAATATCACTGGATTATTTTATGTGTTCATTGTTTCAGTTTAGCCACTTAACTGGCGATCGAAATATTCCAAGAAAACAACCCTCAATGAGTGTAGTATCGAGTATCTACCAACTTCGAACTGCACCAAAGCCGGTCATCTCACTACCCCTAATAAAGCCAAGATGGTCAAGTAAGGTTCTAAGAGTTCATTAGTGCTTCATGACATCACTCAGAGGCCCCGTATTCTCTTTGATTGACTCAAAGGCTACCGGTACTCACAAATATGGCGCACTAATATAGTTATTGCTTCAACCATGTCGGTATACCCCGTACAGTTTCCACAATGTATTGCTATTTACCTATGAATGTTTCCCAAATCTGGGTAGAGGATTTCAAGCCCAAACAATAGAACCAAATGTAAAGCAATCAAAGCAAACAAGATAAGCATGCAAAGGTGATCTAAACCCTAAGGTTACTCCACTTTTAAATAATTTCCCAGCAGAGTCACCAGTTCTGTGATACGTTGGGAGAACTGACTTGAGGTTTTGCGTTTTGTGTTTGCAAATGTTTCGGTTTAGCAAGAGTCGCCATCGACTTTTTATTTTATCCTAAGGAAAGGTCAAAAAGCACAAGAAAGACCTTTGAGATGTTTTCTTGGGTTCGGGGAGTAGATTATGAAAAAGGAAGGTGCAAGCACCCTTTTCATCCATGGTTATCCATGGGCTCTTAGTTACTAGTTTAGATCACTTGCTTTTGCTTTTCAATTGTTTGAAATGGTGCTTTGTGTGCGGTTTTGAAAGATGTTTTGAAAAGAGACCATCGTTGTGGCAACCTTTGTAATGATTCTTGTTTGAATGTATACAAAGATGTTTTGTCTTTTGAAAAGATTTCAATGTTTGAAAATTTGATTTGGGAAATGTTTTGAAATTGTGTTTTGAAGTGTGTTTTGAAAATAGAAAGGATGTTTTGCAAGTTTTTGATCAAGTAACTAAGAGTTATCTACCCTATTTTACTCAAAGTAATTCCTATATGTTTTTAACCCTTTTGACAGTGTTATTTCACCATTGCATTTGGTGAACAACCTTGTGTTAGGATGTTAAACGGGACAGGCGCGGGTCATCGTATAGACCATGATAGCAATTATGTTAAGCATTTTTGGCAAGTTTTTAAGGGACTTGATCATTTTGTTTAGGCAACCAAGATAGTGTCATCGAGGGACTATGATCTTTTGTTTTGTTTTTGTTTTGCCAAAATACCCAACATGCATAACATGGCCCATTTTTAAGGCAACAAGTGGATTGTAACCCCAGGAATGCAAGTGTGCATTGTGTATTAATTTTCATGCATTTTTGTCTTTGATTAGGTCAAGCTACTTGTTGATTTTGGATTTTTGCATACAAACCCTAATCTCTAATCATGGCATAATTGAAAGCATAAAGTGCAAGAATTAAAAGTCTAAGCTATATTCTCCATATTCTCCAAGAAATTGCCAAGCCAAGTCACAAAATTCCCCCAAGGGTTGTGCAGTGCAACTGTCTCCTATACAGTCAAAACTAGGGTTTGTGTTCTGATCAAGAAAAGGAAGTTTCAAAGGCCCAATCAAGTCCTATATGCTTACAAATATGGTCAAGTATCCTCATATCAAGTTTCAAGACATTCAGCTCAAAATTGCACAGTCAAAACCCTAAATTGCACTACAGTCAACTGTAGGGGCAAAATGGTCATTTGACAGTCAAAAGTTCAAATTTTTGGTCAATATATCATTTTGAAGCCACAAACATCATTTGATCAATGCTTGATCATGATTCTCAAAACTTGGCTCAGAAATCATCAAAGATGCAAAAGTTACTATATTTGGACAGCTGAAAAAGTCAACTGAAATTGACCAGGGCATAACTTTCACATGGATTATCAGAAAAATCCCATCCAAAGCTCAATTTGAAGAGAAAGACATTTCCTACAACTCATCTTCATACTTCAAGTCCAAGAAATGCTCACACAAAAAGTTATCAATTTCAACATTATAGGTCATTTTCAAAAGTCAACAAAAAGGGACTTTAAGTCAAAGGCCATAACTTGAGATTGGTAAATCAAAATGACATGGGACCAAAGGCATTGGTTAAAGGACTCAAATACCTTTCCAAAATGTCCAAGAACATGAGAAAATCTTAAACATTGAGCAAGTTATGCCTTGTGGAAGTTGGGAAATTTTTGGATATTTTGAAAAGTCAACATTACTTCAAATGACCTAAATTTGCTAATGGGCCCATTTTTCTTCCATGATTCATCATTCCAAGCATATGCACGACCACCTGGCCCAAAGGGAAGTATTTTCTCATTTTTTATTTATTTATTTGAATTTATATTAGTATTAATTCATTTAAATCATTTAAATATATGAAAAATATCTACTTTGACCTAATAAATCTTTTCATGCATGCTTTAGCCTCTATAATTCGTGCAGATCCCAACATGGAAAGATTTGGTTCAATTTGAGCATGATTGAGCAAAATACACATGAAAAAGATTCAAAAGGATCCTTAAAAAATCAAATATCCAAATCAATGATTGCAAGAGATCTTGGCCAATTTTCTTAACCTAATATGCTCACTACATAACCAGGAATACAAACCTAATCCTTGGGGACAAAAAGCTGCGCTCAAGAATACATTACAAACTTGAAAAATTATCAAAAAAAGGCAATTCTGAAATCATTGTTTCAGGTGGACTCAAGGCATAATACTGATCCCATTAGCTTCCTTGGGTAACATAGAACGCATTGCAATCAAGAACATCAATCCCAACGCGTTGAATTGGTATACAGAAACTCACTTTTCCCTTATATTTTTCAAATTCGTATTTCCAGATTCAAACATTTTCATGGCATTTTAATTATGCATTTTGATTGAGTAGTGTGTTCTGAAGCTAACCAGATGAGTTAATTGTGTTTTTATAAGCTATACGAGAAATCGCCATGGTTATTTTTTTAGGGTTTACAGAGCTTTAATTTGGGGCTTTTGCAATGGGGAAAAATTAGCCCACGAAACCATGACCATTCAAATCAGCAAGCTTGGACGAAGAAGAATGAATATTCGCGCTCAATTTATAGAGCCCTGGGGCTTAATCGCTATTTTTCCAAAAGCCCTCTAAAACCACGCTCTGAAAACCGTTGCCCAATGTTTTAGTTTACAGGGACGACGAAGAAGATGGAATGGTGGCATCAAGTGATTCGTTGGTTTAAAAATTGGCGCGTTGACTCCCACTAACTTTGCTTTTCTTTTACATTGTTTAATTGTTATTATATATTAACAACGCACCAAATGGCGTAGTGGTCCAGGTGTTGGCTGGTGAGGTGCAAGACCTGGGTTCGATTCCCAGGTCTGTATAATATTTCATGCTATTTTTCAATTCTAACTCCTATGCAGCGCTTATGTGGACAACCACCATAGTCCCTCACCATCAAGCGTGACACGTCCCCCTGGAGATCAAACCAAGGGCACAGATTGGAAGTACACTCTAAACTCCAGTCAACACTGAAGCACGCTAGCAAAAAGTCAAAGAAGGCCATGCTTAATTGGGCCAGAATTCTAAGGCCAACACCTCACAATTGGGGCCTGAACCCCCCCTGGTTTGCTTCTCTATATTTTTTTTATTTTTTTATTTTCAATTATGATTTTATTTCCTTTATTAATTTAATTAATTATTTTTTACAAAAATACAAAAACTTCCTAAAAATCAGAAAAGACCAAAAAAATATAATAAATATTCTATTTTAATATGTTCTTGTAAATAATTGTATAATTAAATATTAGTTTAATTAGGTTTATCTTAATTCTTTTCATAATAAAACATAAAAAATATAGAATTTAGGCTTAATTTTTATCCTTTTTAATTTTTCCTTTTATCATAATATTATTTATTTATTTATTTTCATAATTAAATTGTACATAAAAATTAGGGTTTCATTTAGTTAAAAATTTCAATATTTTCTTAATAAAAAAAAAAATAATAATTAGAATTAGGGTTTGACATTTTATTTTAATTTGAATTAATTCTTTTTTTCTATTAAATCTAAAAAACATTTTCTTTTAAATTTTAATTTCAATCCTTCATTAACTTTAATTTTTTGCAAAAGGGTCCAACGCCCATGTTCGTAATTTATTTAATTTCGCGCATTTATTTTATGTCGTTTATTATAATTATGTAATTCTCCCAAAGCGTTGTAACAATTTTACTTCTCGCACTTTTATTTTATTGCTTTATTTATTTTCCGTCAAATCGGGTCCGGTTTAATTTTGGCGATGTGGACCCGCGCCATTTGTAATAGCTTTAGAATTTACTTTTCCGCACTCTTTTAACTGTTAAATAAGCATGCAAGAATGAATGGCCTTAAATAAAATCAAGCGTAGATCACAACAAACATGACAAGACCAATATCAATGAAAACGACACACGAATCGCACACACCACCCCTAGGGTACGCCTCACTGTTGCCTTGCCTCGAAAGGTGATCGTCGAGTAGAGGACGTCTTAGTAAGTCCTCATGATCCGGGAACCTGGCATGAGGGTAGCTTCTAAGGTGTCTTCCCATTGCTCTGGTGATCACCATGTCCCTTAATCGAATTGACCCAAACACCTCCAACGGTGGCGCTACCTATCTCTCAATGGTGGGATGGCACTACTTTAAAGGACATTTACACAGACGAATTCCTTAGGGTAGGTAGACGACTCGTAGATACTTGCTCTCTTCAAAACAAACAAAATCTTTTCACACCAACACTTTTCAAAAGCTTTCAAAGCAATTTTTTCAAACACTCTGACGTACGAGTCGAACTGAAATTTTTCAAAGAAACTTTTTAAAACCCACAGTTGAAAAGCAAACAAACCATTTTGAAAACACAAATGAGCAAGTATCTAAGAGCCCATGGATAACCATGGATAGAAAGGGTGCTAACACCTTCCCTTTCTATAATCTACCTCCCGAACCGAGAGCAATCTCTATAAGGAATTTTTCTGTGCTTTTGTCCTTTCCATTTGGAGAAAATAAAAGACGGTGGCGACTCTTGCTTCCGCGACATTTCGCGAACCAGCGTTAAACAGTCAGTTCCAGATCCACCAATCACAGAACTGGCGACTCTGCTGGGGATACCTTTAAAGTGAGGTGTACCTTAGGGCTAGCTCATAACTATGTTTTCAATTGTTTTCCTTGTGTGCTTTAAATTGTGGGTTGCTTGGGAGTTCTATAGATCCTAAACCCGGATCTTGGGGATACCTTCTTAGAAAGTAGCAACAAGGCTGTGAGGGAACTGTGCGGGGTATACCGACATGGTTGAAACAGTCTGCTACGTTGATGTGGCACTTTGGTGTGTACCGGTAACCCTTGAGTTCAGTCAAGGAGAGTACGGGGCCTCCGCGTGGTGTCGTGAAGCATCAACAGACCTTAGGAACCTTAATTGAACTATCTTGGCCTCTTTAGGGTAGTGAGATAACTGACTTTGGTGCAGTCCGAGGTTGGTTGATACTCGATACTACACTCAATTGAGGGTTGCTTTCCTGGAATATTTCGGTTGCCAGTTCAGTGGCTAAATCGAAACGATGAACAATGAAAGCAATCCCGTGATATTGGGAACCTTAGAACCCGGTTACTTTGATTAGGACAGGTTGAACCCACCAACTGAAAGAGGGTACTACCCAGACCCCATGCTGGCTTAAACCCTAAGGGTTTCTCTTGTGTGACTTGTGTGCCTTTGTACTTGCCTACTTGCATGCTTGTTAGCTGACACATGAACTATTTGCAGGTTTTGTTTATAGTCCTTAACTAGGACTCATGACAGGGTTTACTAGATCTCTTGCAGGTTTTGTTTATAGTCCTTAGTTGGGACTCATAACAAAGTATACTGAATTTCTTGCAGGGTTTGTTTATAGTCCTTAATTGGGACTCATAACATGGTTTACCTACATCACCCCATGCATAGCATGACATCATACCATTGCATACATCCTAACCCATTTCAAGGATCTCAAGGGCTTGTGATGCAGGTCATGACGAATCAAACATCTAGCAAGGGGCAAAGAGGATTTATTTTCCTCTAGCCGAAGTTGTCAGGGGCTATGACCCACTTGATATGGTGAGCTCTGACTCCTGAATAAGGTTCCCCTACCTAAGGTTGTTTGGAAATCAGAACTAGACATGATGACTAAAGTCAGGGGCTATGACCCACTGGATATGGTGAGCCTTTGACCCTCGGAGAAGAATTCTCAACAACATGGGTTTCTTTCCATCAAGCTATAAATTCAAATGCTAACAAAGTTTCTCTGTTTACCCCGCGAGGTCCTTGAAAACATTACATGCAGGTCATACATCTCATTGCATTGCAGGTATCCCTTTGACAGGTTGCTTACCCTTCTTCGCTGTTTATTTCAGCCGATCGTCATGAATCCTGAATCATCAGCCGAGCAGACTATCAAGGACCTCCAGGCTCAGAACGCCCAGTTCCAAGAGCTGATCATGAATTTGACCCAGGGGCAACAAGATCTGAGGGCTCTGCTCTTGAAGAAGGACAAGAAGAAGAAGAGGACTGTCTTGTTCAGCCCTAGGCGCAGATCTGGGAACACACTGCCGACTGAAACTGAGAGGACTACTCCGTCTGTAAGGGAAAGCGGTCACCATGAGAGAGAGGTGCCTAGTCCAGTGGTCTCCGACAACGAGACAGATTTCAACGACGAGCAGTACCCTCCGGCTGAGGACAGGTACAAACAGTTGGAAGACCGGCTCAGTGCTATGGAGATACAAAAGGTGCCTGGCCTGGACTTCGAGGATCTAGGTCTGTCTTATGGGGTAGTGATCCCGCGCAAATTCAAGGTACTTGCCTTTGCTAAATACGACGGGGCATCCTGTCCTAGGTTGCATCTCAGGGCTTATACAAGGAGGATCCAGCCCTATACAGCTGACAAAAACTTATGGATCCATTTCTTCCAAGAGAGTCTTTCAGGGACTCAGCTCGAGTGGTTCTATCAACTGAATGGAGCCAACATCCGTACCTGGGAAGACTTAGCCACTGCATTTTACAAACACTACCAGTATAATGCCGACCTCGCTCCCACGCGTACTCAGCTTCAGGGGATGTCTATGGGTACAGGCGAAGGCTTCAAAGAGTATGCTCAAAAATGGAGGGACCTTGCTGGAAGGGTACAACCACCTCTGACTGACCGCGAGCTCGTCGACATGTTCTTGGGGACCCTGTCTGGTCCATTCTTCAACCACCTAATTGGGAATTCTGCTGCTGGGTTTACAGATCTTGTCTTGACTGGGGAAAGAATCGAAGCTGGTATCAAGTCGGGGAAGATTCAAGAAACCGCACCTGCTGATGCTCAGAAAAAGCCCCACAGTGGGAAGAAGGAGTCCAATGCTATACATGGTAAAAAGGGTCATCATGATGTAGGGGCAATCCAGATTTCTGATCCCACGCCCGTTCAACCAAGGAAGAGCAATAGGCGTAGGATAAAGCATCAAGATAGGAAGTATACTGACATCAACATGTCTTTGTCTCAGGCATTACAGCAATTGCTGAGGGCAAAACTGATCACACTAAAGGATCCTCCTCAAAATCCTGACACTTCCTCTCCCAAGTACAACCCGGGTGTGAGATGTGCCTACCATTCTGACAGTCCTGGACATGACACCGACGACTGTTGGAACTTGAAGAACAAGATCCAGGATTTGATTGACGCCAAGGAGGTCGAGTTTGAACACTGATCCTACACCGAATCATCGAGAATGTCTTTTGTTCATTCAAATGTTCAAGTTGTATTTTTCTTTGATTGTTCAAACATTTATTCATGTTAAACATTGTTATCACATTAATGCATCGCTTATGTCTATTTTGAATCAATATATTCGTATTCACTAAACGCAAATTATTTTCATATTTTTTCTGATGTCAACTCTCTTTCATTCTAAGCCTCTTGAGGGAGGATGACGAAAACGATACCATAATTTACAGTATGCTTTCGACAGACCCCGCTGATGAGGTACAGGCATTGTTTCAATCCCTAAACACTAGAGTTATAAGGAAGATAATCCCTCGTCAACCCATCTGAGCCAAAGAAGTAGGAGTTTTATTTTCGAAAATTGAAACCCTCAATCATAACCTGGGGCGGGGTAGTTCCCTCAGTTGATCCAAGTGCATGACGAATGGCACCGAAGAGATCTTTACGAAACGAACAAAGACAGTAATGGTTCAGAACAATCAAAAGGACAGGCAGTCATCATCAAAATTCATAAATGAAAAGCCCAAAAAGTCTAAACCTACAAAGGGGACTTATGAAACTGGGGCATCCCGCTGACTGTGATTCCAAAAAAGGAAACAGTTCAGGCAAAAAAAGAAAGGGATAACAAAATCAAGAAAGAGGTCTCACAAACCCTCAACCAAAGCAAAAATGACTGCCTATTCAGAATAAATCATCAACATCTGAACCATTATTGGAACATCAAAGCAAAGACTCAAGCAAGGTCTAACGCACGATCAACTGAGTTTAGGTTTGGAGAACATCACGAAGAGCGGGTGGGTACAAATAATTTGAGCCTTTATCCTTTGTTTCTTAAACCGTGAACCAGGCCATGTTATAACCCTCAAAAGTCCTAGCTGAAGCATGGGTTAGTTCGAAAGCATACTGTTACGAAAGGTATCCTGACTCCTTAAGGCTTACGGTAAATACAGAGCTGACATCACGTTTTACAAACAATCACTTGTTTTATGAAAGAAAAAATGCATTTTCAAAATCTTCAAGACAGACATAAGCTTTGCATTTTTAACATAACTTTGTTAGCATATGACTTTTTGTTTGAACAGCAGGGAACTTCGCGCGATGAATACCTAATGAACAGAAGTACTTCCAATCAAGGGGCAGACAAGATCATTGTCCCTCATCTGGGGCAATCCAATCAAGATTCGGAGAATCTCTCAAAGGCCAAATAGCCTGGGGCAAATCTCCACCTGAGTCACTTGGGGCACTCCAGCAACGAATCTTGCCTAATCAGACATCTTCTGGTAGCAGGGCAACCAAACACTTCTAACAGAGGCAACTCCCTATATTCTGAGAGCGTGGACATAGTCGAAAAGATACTACGCATAATCAAAGACCCGCTAGGTTGACATACCTAGGCAAAAATAAGGGCTTCCCGGCGAACCAAAAGGGTTCGGGCAAAAATGAAGGGATGAAATAAAAAATCTGTACACCCGGCAAGTCGAAAACCTGAAAAGGCGGCTTGGGCAAAAATGGGTATCCCGGTGGACTGAAAACCCGAAAGGGCGGTCCAGGCAAAAGTTAGGGATTAAAGCATACGACTATGTCCCGTCTCCTTGTCACCTGCCTGCTAGAAGAAGGTTTGACCCCCAACAATTATCAGTATCCCACATGTGCCTCCCCCATAGAAACTGGGGCAATAAGGGGTGGTCTAAGCAATCTGATTGCTCTGTCCTCTAAGGTGTCAAGGTAGGGTCCGTTGAAGAACATAACCAATACAGTTCAATACTTCCCCAGGAGAGTCTAATCTAGTTCCCCAGGAAAGTTGGAATCATCTCCCCAAGCAGTAAGCTTATCCCCAGTAGATTCTGGAAGCTTACCCTCGCAGAACACGAACGCGTCGTCCGACTTGATTTAAAGAGTTATTTCCTTAACAGGATATAACTGGGTTATCCTCAGCCAAAAGCCACGGAAAGAGCGTCCTCGACAAAGTCTTCCTACCCCAGCGAAGTCCATCAGCACTTCCAACAACAAAGATATCCTCAGCAAGTCATTCTCAACACTCAGCAAGGCATCCCTCTTCCCACAGAGTATTGCTTCCCAGCATGGTCGTAGAGTATCTTTTCTCCTCGCAGAATCTTCCATTTGCCAAGTTTATTCCGCAACGGAGTCATCTTCTCCTACCGGTATTCTTGCAGTTATCATCCCCAGCGGAAGTAAAATCTATTCTTCAACATCAGCCCAGGATACGACTTCCCGGCACCCGTCAAGGATTTACTTTCCTAGACGAAAAACACATTCATAAAACGTCACATACATCATTATAGCATGCATAGACGCATCATATCACCCCAATCTCATTTATTTTTGAGAACATCTTAAAATCAGGCAATTCATGCATTATGACATTGCATACAACTAATTCGTTACTTTTTCAGGAAAGAACGATCAACAGATAAAAGTCTTTACCTGCTGAGGTAGTAATCGTCCCAGATTCCTTCATCATCCCGCTGAGGTAGTAATCGTCCCAGATTCCTTCATCACCCTGCTGAGGTAGTAATCGTCCCAGATTCCTTCATCATCCTGCTGAGGTAGTAATCGTCCCAGATTCCTTCATCATCCCGCTGAGGTAGTAATCGTCCCAGATTCCTTCATCATCCCGTTGAGGTAGTAATCGTCCCAGATTCCTTCATCATATATTTGGAGTAGCAATCGTCCCAGATTCCTTCATCATCCTGCTGAGGTAGTAATCGTCCCAGATTCCTTCATCATATATTTGGAGTAGCAATCGTCTCCGATTCCTTCACCGTCCTGCTGAGTTAAAGACATTTCAAGACCTTGTCCAGTCCAGCTAAATCGACTCCCAACAGATTTTCCTGATGAAGACTCAGTAGAAGTTTTTCAGATGTTTCCCTCTCCGACGATGAGTGTGAGGTGATAGTCTCCTATGGTTCCCTCTCCGACGGTGTGTGAGGTGGTAAGTCCTTTTCAGATGTTTCCCTCTCCGACGATGAGTGTGAGGTGATAGTCTCTTATGGTTCCCTCTCCAACGGTGTGTGAGGTGACAATTCCTTTTCCTATGATTCCCTGTCCGACGGCGAGTGAGGTGAGACCCTTTCAGCTTATAATGGCCTATGGTTCTCTTCCCGATACTGCAAAGATGGTAATTCCCGCCAAGATTTTTCTCAACGAGCGTTGTTGAAGTTAAAATCACCCAAGGTTCTCTTACCATCCATGCTAAGGCAGTAACCATACCTGGTTCATTCATCATCTTATGAAGCTCCAGACTCAGCTCCTGTAACCAGTCAGGACACATCTATACCAAGCATCTAAAATCAGCTCCTGCAACGTGTCAGGCACTCATTTTTTCTTTTGCAGGTACGCAGGTTCTCGCTAAGGAATCTCCTACGCAATCAACATCCAGATGGCATCTATAAGCCCATCATCCTATTCATCCATCTCTAATGGCATCTATAAGCCCATTCCATCATCACACTGCTACTGTGTGAGCGCAAATTTCTAGGCACTTTAGTGTCCAATCATCTTCTACCCTCGGATTACGAAAGGCACGTCAGCCAATCTGCATCCTCAGGTCTAAGAAGATTGAACAGGGGCAACTGTTGCACCCCAAAATTTGCCCTCCCATATTCTCCAAGAAATTGCCAAGCCAAGTCACAAAATTCCCCCAAGGGTTGTGCAGTGCAACTGTCTCCTATACAGTCAAAACTAGGGTTTGTGTTCTGATCAAGAAAAGGAAGTTTCAAAGGCCCAATCAAGTCCTATATGCTTACAAATATGGTCAAGTATCCTCATATCAAGTTTCAAGACATTCAGCTCAAAATTGCACAGTCAAAACCCTAAATTGCACTACAGTCAACTGTAGGGGCAAAATGGTCATTTGACAGTCAAAAGTTCAAATTTTTGGTCAATATATCATTTTGAAGCCACAAACATCATTTGATCAATGCTTGATCATGATTCTCAAAACTTGGCTCAGAAATCATCAAAGATGCAAAAGTTACTATATTTGGACAGCTGAAAAAGTCAACTGAAATTGACCAGGGCATAACTTTCACATGGATTATCAGAAAAATCCCATCCAAAGCTCAATTTGAAGAGAAAGACATTTCCTACAACTCATATTCATACTTCAAGTCCAAGAAATGCTCACACAAAAAGTTATCAATTTCAACATTATAGGTCATTTTCAAAAGTCAACAAAAAGGGACTTTAAGTCAAAGGCCATAACTTGAGATTGGTAAATCAAAATGACATGGGACCAAAGGAATTGGTTAAAGGACTCAAAGACCTTTCCAAAATGTCCAAGAACATGAGAAAATCTTAAACATTGAGCAAGTTATGCCTTGTGGAAGTTGGGAAATTTTTGGATATTTTGAAAAGTCAACATTACTTCAAATGACCTAAATTTGCTAATGGGCCCATTTTTCGTCCATGATTCATCATTCCAAGCATATGCACGACCACCTGGCCCAAAGGGAAGTATTTTCTCATTTTTTATTTATTTATTTGAATTTATATTAGTATTAATTCATTTAAATCATTTAAATATATGAAAAATATCTACTTTGACCTAATAAATCTTTTCATGCATGCTTTAGCCTCTATAATTCGTGCAGATCCCAACATGGAAAGATTTGGTTCAATTTGAGCATGATTGAGCAAAATACACATGAAAAAGATTCAAAAGGATCCTTAAAAAATCAAATATCCAAATCAATGATTGCAAGAGATCTTGGCCAATTTTCTTAACCTAATATGCTCACTACATAACCAGGAATACAAACCTAATCCTTGGGGACAAAAAGCTGCGCTCAAGAATACATTACAAACTTGAAAAATTATCAAAAAAAGGCAATTCTGAAATCATTGTTTCAGGTGGACTCAAGGCATAATACTGATCCCATTAGCTTCCTTGGGTAACATAGAACGCATTGCAATCAAGAACATCAATCCCAACGCGTTGAATTGGTATACAGAAACTCACTTTTCCCTTATATTTTTCAAATTCGTATTTCCAGATTCAAACGTTTTCATGGCATTTTAATTATGCATTTTGATTGAGTAGTGTGTTCTGAAGCTAACCAGATGAGTTAATTGTGTTTTTATAAGCTATACGAGAAATCGCCATGGTTATTTTTTTAGGGTTTACAGAGCTTTAATTTGGGGCTTTTGCAATGGGGAAAAATTAGCCCACGAAACCATGACCATTCAAATCAGCAAGCTTGGACGAAGAAGAATGAATGTTCGCGCTCAATTTATAGAGCCCTGGGGCTTAATCGCTGTTTTTCCAAAAGCCCTCTAAAACCACGCTCTGAAAACCGTTGCCCAATGTTTTAGTTTACAGGGACGACGAAGAAGATGGAATGGTGGCATCAAGTGATTCGTTGGTTTAAAAATTGGCGCGTTGACTCCCACTAACTTTGCTTTTCTTTTACATTGTTTAATTGTTATTATATATTAACAACGCACCAAATGGCGTAGTGGTCCAGGTGTTGGCTGGTGAGGTGCAAGACCTGGGTTCGATTCCCAGGTCTGTATAATATTTCATGCTATTTTTCAATTCTAACTCCTATGCAGCGCTTATGTGGACAACAACCATAGTCCCTCACCATCAAGCGTGACACGTCCCCCTGGAGATCAAACCAAGGGCACAGATTGGAAGTACACTCTAAACTCCAGTCAACACTGAAGCACGCTAGCAAAAAGTCAAAGAAGGCCATGCTTAATTGGGCCAGAATTCTAAGGCCAACACCTCACAATTGGGGCCTGAACCCCCCCTGGTTTGCTTCTCTATATTTTTTTTATTTTTTTATTTTCAATTATGATTTTATTTCCTTTATTAATTTAATTAATTATTTTTTACAAAAATACAAAAACTTCCTAAAAATCAGAAAAGACCAAAAAAATATAATAAATATTCTATTTTAATATGTTCTTGTAAATAATTGTATAATTAAATATTAGTTTAATTAGGTTTATCTTAATTCTTTTCATAATAAAACATAAAAAAATATAGAATTTAGGCTTAATTTTTATCCTTTTTAATTTTTCCTTTTATCATAATATTATTTATTTATTTATTTTCATAATTAAATTGTACATAAAAATTAGGGTTTCATTTAGTTAAAAATTTCAATATTTTCTTAATAAAAAAAAATAATAATTAGAATTAGGGTTTGACATTTTATTTTAATTTGAATTAATTCTTTTTTTCTATTAAATCTAAAAAACATTTTCTTTTAAATTTTAATTTCAATCCTTCATTAACTTTAATTTTTTGCAAAAGGGTCCAACGCCCATGTTCGTAATTTATTTAATTTCGCGCATTTATTTTATGTCGTTTATTATAATTATGTAATTCTCCCAAAGCGTTGTAACAATTTTACTTCTCGCACTTTTATTTTATTGCTTTATTTATTTTCCGTCAAATCGGGTCCGGTTTAATTTTGGCGATGTGGACCCGCGCCATTTGTAATAGCTTTAGAATTTACTTTTCCGCACTCTTTTAACTGTTAAATAAGCATGCAAGAATGAATGGCCTTAAATAAAATCAAGCGTAGATCACAACAAACATGACAAGACCAATATCAATGAAAACGACACACGAATCGCACACACCACCCCTAGGGTACGCCTCACTGTTGCCTTGCCTCGAAAGGTGATCGTCGAGTAGAGGACGTCTTAGTAAGTCCTCATGATCCGGGAACCTGGCATGAGGGTAGCTTCTAAGGTGTCTTCCCATTGCTCTGGTGATCACCATGTCCCTTAATCGAATTGACCCAAACACCTCCAACGGTGGCGCTACCTACCTCTCAATGGTGGGATGGCACTACTTTAAAGGACATTTACACAGACGAATTCCTTAGGGTAGGTAGACGACTCGTAGATACTTGCTCTCTTCAAAACAAACAAAATCTTTTCACACCAACACTTTTCAAAAGCTTTCAAAGCAATTTTTTCAAACACTCTGACGTACGAGTCGAACTAAAATTTTTCAAAGAAACTTTTTAAAACCCACAGTTGAAAAGTAAACAAACCATTTTGAAAACACAAATGAGCAAGTATCTAAGAGCCCATGGATAACCATGGATAGAAAGGGTGCTAACACCTTCCCTTTCTATAATCTACCTCCCGAACCGAGAGCAATCTCTATAAGGAATTTTTCTGTGCTTTTGTCCTTTCCATTTGGAGAAAATAAAAGACGGTGGCGACTCTTGCTTCCGCGACATTTCGTGAACCAGCGTTAAACAGTCAGTTCCAGATCCACCGATCACAAATACAAATAAAGAATAAAAAATAAAAGTATACTTTACATATATTTTCAAGTTTTGAATAAATAAAATAAAAATAATTAAATTGCTTTTTATGTTAGAAAAATAAAAATAAAATGCAAAATAAATGTGAAAAATTTATAAAAATATTTTTGAGCATTTTTTATATTTGGGAATAAATAAATAAAATCAGAAATGAAAATAAAAATTCAAAAATATAAAATATCAAGAAATTGGGCCAGGGGGTGGAAAAAGGAAAAGGGAGGTGTCAATAGTGAGCCAGGCCAAGCCCAGCCCAAACCAACTTCATCTTCAACCTTCAGACTTTGAAAATGCGCGCGCCCTGTTCAAATACCAGATCCTGTATACAAGCTCTATTGCAAAAACACATAACATCAAACTTGTAGAGCATTTCAAGACGATTCCAACCATATAAACAACTTGTCTTAACTCTCAAAGACCAGAGAGAATTTCTCTGGCCCTAAAATCTAACATAATTTTTTCAGCATGTTCATGGATGAAATTCTCTTAGCATGCTTAATATAAATGAAAACTGAGCATATGTACAACTTCATGGCAATGAATACTACATTTCTTATTCACAAAGGCTAAATGTTCCTAAATAGAGAGATAGGAAGTTGACAAAAAACCTATTTCAGCTGAATTCATGTATGGCAATGTGGAGCTTTTCAACAAGGCCTGAGATGTCTGGGAGCTTGCTTGAACTTCACTTGACCTTTTCCAATAGCCTTCTTGCCTTGAATGTGCTTGAATCAACCTACAGAACTCAGCCTGCACAAGCTCAAAATGAAAATGGCAAACCCTGTAAATGGAGTTACAGTTGGTGTTTGAGGTTTGGGATAGCTTGCATGAGTTGAATGGAAGGTGTTTGAAGCAACTTGGGGCAAAACGCACGAGCCAATTGAGATATGGAACTCAAGTTGCAGGTTCTGCCTTGTTTTGCCAATGGAAGGTGATTTCTGGCTATGGGGTGTTTAGAGGCTCAAGCAATCGTGTTTCTGGCTCAAAGGGGTGTGAGAAAGATGTTCAAACTGTTTGCATAAGTTTATCTTGGCTGGTGTTCAAGTTCTCATGTTTTGGACAAGTTTCTTGTTTTTGAAGCAAAATGTGGAAGTGATATGTAACACGCTTGTACAGGCTATCCAACACCTTGTAACCTCTGCCCTTGGCCCCTCTAATTTGTGGATTTGATTAGCTGCAAAAGATCTGGACCAATGCTCAAAGATTGTGGTTTGACATAAAGCAAGATTATGGCAAAACTGGAAATGTGCCTTTTTCTACTTAGAGCTTAATTTTGTGTACAATGTCCAAATGACCAAAACAATGGCTTAGACTGATGGATTTGCATTTAATTATTGAGTGTGAAGTGGTTTAGAGGCCTGTAATCTAGTGCAAAGCATGCTGACTTGAAATTGCAACTTGGATGAACATGAATATGCCATGGATGAAAAGTGAGTTTTTGCCAACTTCAAGCCTTCGATTCTCCCTAACCACAAATGTGTTTGGAGAGTTCTTGGACATTTTGGAAATCTTGAAACATTCTCTATAATCCATCTTTGAAATGAAACTTGATATTCCAAGTGGAACTATGTGAAAAATAGCCATGAAGATAGGTCAAAATCCTGCCTAAATTAGGCCAAAATTTCACTAAGTTAAGAGTTTTAGGGACCCTTGTTCCAAAAATCATAACTTGAGATCCAAGATTATTTTGAGAAAACTTTGTGAATAAAAGTTGTAGACTTTGTGGAGGAATACAACTTTCATGTTGGAAGTTTTGTTTGAATCCAAATACATCATGGTGAAAATGTTTGGCAAAGTTAGGAAAAATTAAGAAAATTTCATAACTTAGAAAAATTCCAAGTTATGAAATTTTTCAACTTTAAACCCTAATTTGCAATTTTGGGTTTCTTGATGAACAAGTTTCATGTTTTGACACATCTTGATGAAAAATGACCCTTGGCACTTGATTTTGACCAAAAAGTCAAAGTTTGACTTTTTAGTGTATAGTCAAATTTTGATCAGTTGACTGAAAAAAATTCATCTGTTAATCCAATGCAATTGAGGTCTTTTGAACTTGTTGAATAGGTCAAGATGATGCCATTGAGTCCTTGAGTACATGGTTGAGCCCAATTCTCCATTGGCTAGGTCAAAAGTCAGATATTGCCCTTGTGCAGTCAAAACCCTAAAAATGACCATTTTGCCCTTTTGGTGATCTGATCAAATTTCTTGTGGAGTTGTGGTCCAAACTTGATCAAATGGTTCATATGAGTTGATAATGTTGATGTGGGTCAAAATTCATGAGGTTTGACGGTAAATTGGCCACAATTGACTTTTTCCCCAATACAGTTGATTTCTCAGTCAACTGTCCAATTGACTGGGCAAAAATTTGATTCAAGGCTTGAAACTTGGTATGGACAAACTTATGAGTCCAACATGAAGTATTAAAGTCACTTTGAGTATTGGAGGTCCAAAAATCCTTGTGCAAGCTCAAACCCTAATTCAGGTCATCAGTGCAAGGAGATGTCTTAGGCAGTGCAAAACCCTAATCCTGTCTGGAGTTCAAGGAGCTTTGTGAGGGGAAATCTTGATAAAATGAGAGGGCAAATTTTGGGGTACAACAGATGCCCCTGTTAAATCTTCTTGAACCTGAAGAGTTATATTGGCGAATTTTACCTTTCGTGACTCGAAGGTAAAAGTGGATTGGACACTAGAGTGCCCGTAAATTTGCACTCGTCAAAACTGTAAGTTGAGGGAATGGGCTTGAAGATGCCATTTGGAGATGATAGAATCTTGCTGGAGATGGGCTTAGATATGCCATCCAAAATGTTTGTTTGAATACCAGGAGAATGAAAATAAGAATGGTATCCGTATCTGGAACGTATCTGAGTTGTATCTGGAGATTGGATTTGTATGAGCAAAAGAATGGCGTCTGTGTCTGGAGCGTATCCAAGCTGCAAATGTATTCGATTCTTGAATGAATATCAGAATGACTGCCGTGTCTGGAGTGTATCTGTATTGTATCTGAATTTCGAATGGATGATAGAGAAACATCTGTGTATGGAGCATCTCTGGGTTGGGGAATAGGTTTGAATGAGTGACAGAATGGCAACCATATCTTGGAGCGTATCTGGAATGTATCTAAAGTTGAGATCTGTATGAGTAGTAGAATGACTTCCATGTCTTGGAGTGTATCCGTACTGTAACTGGGATCTGAAAAAGTGACAGAATGATTTCTGTGTCTAGAGTTTATCTAATCTTGAAGTTGATAGTTGAATCTGAATGAGAAATAGAATGGCTTCCAGGTCTGGAGCGTATCTAGTCTGTATTTGATTGCTGAAGTCGGAATGAGTAGTAGAATGACCACCGTGTCTGGGGTGTATCCATACTGTATCTTGACTTGAAATTCTGAATGAGTAATAAAATGACCTCCGTGTTTGGGGTGTATCCATACTGTATCTGAGATCTTTGAATATTTGTTAATGATAGCTTTTAATCTTATCCTGAAAGTGGTAAGATGTTAGCTGAGAACACAAAGTTATGTTGCATGAAATGTATGATGCAATAAAGTGTGTTCTATCAATGTTTATGATATATGAATGTAATGTATGCGCATGTAAGCTGATTAGCTGTCTTGCTGAGGAAAATAAATCCTTGATAGCTGGAGATAGTGAAATATTTTACTACTGTCGGGGAAAGTAAATCCTTGACCGATGCTGGAGATTCCAAAAATCTTTGATAGTCGAAGATGAGAAATCCTTTGGACTACTGCTGAGGATTGAAAATTCTCGGTGACTTGTGGGGGATTGAGAATCCTTCACGACCTTCTTGGGAAAATGAGGACAACTCTGACGACCTCTACTGGGGAATTAAAACCTGGGAGGCTTCAATTGGAGAAATAAGAACAAGAATCTTCGTTCTACTGGGAAATAACTCTGTGGGGAGAATAATTATTCCGCTGGGGAGTTTTCGAGAGCTTGGGTTGTATGCCAATCTATTGGGGTTTTAAGAATGGTTGGGGATAAAAGTTTACTTTTATCTGATTGATTTTCAGGTTTTAAGATAACTTGCTGGGGAATTTTGGAGAAACCGGATGATCTCTACTGTGGTTTAAATATGTTGAAGTCTTGGACTCCATTGGGTAAGAAAGCTTCATCTTCACTGGGGTTTGTAGTTCAAAGTTTTCTGACTCTGCTGGGGATCGGGAGTATGGAAACTTAGTTCTGATGGCGATAGGTATTTAACTCCGCTAGGGATCTGGAACCTTAACTCCGCTGGGGATATGCATTAGATATGAATGACATATTGCAGGGAATTTCTTCTGGAATAGCCTAAAGACGTTTTCCTATACTTTCGACCCATCAGTAATTATCCTTTCTCATTTCATTTTATTTGTAAGCAGTGATTATATTCAAATGCATATGCTCATTTAACAAATCATTGGACGTTTTCAAATAAAACATAAGTGTAAAAAGAAAGGAAAGGCAAGCAAATTTCTTCACTTTGAAGTATCTTTGTATTAACTTTGTGTAAGTATTTTGTACAAAGGAGACAGACATCCTAGTAAGAGAATGTTGTCATAAAAAATGAGAAAAATTTATACAAAGAAAGATGGCTATGTGTAATAATTCCATGGGGTTCCCATTCTGCTATAGCCTTCAGAACTCTGAATATCTTGTCCGTTTGTTGCCTCGTCCGCAGATGATTGGATTGATCAAAAGCTTGGAGCTTATCTTGTGAAGAGATTGTCCTTAAAGTGATCCGACGAGACATAGTCATGCGCTTTAATTCCCTAACTTTTGCTTGGACCGCCCTTTCGGGTTTTCGATCCACCGGGAAACCCTTTTTTGCCCAAGTCGCCCTTTCAGGTTTTCAACTTGCCGGGTGTAAAAAATTTTTATTTATCCCTAATTTTTACCTGAATCTCCCTTTCAGGTTTTCGATTCACCGGGATGCCTATTTTTGCCCAAGTCGCCCTTTCGGGTCTTCAACTTGTCGGTTCGTTTTATGCGTAGTATCTTTTGACTATGTATGCGTTCGCAGGGTGCGGCAGGTCATCACCGTCCATGGTGGTCAGAATCATTGCCCCACCAGAAAAGATGTTATTGATCACAAATGGTCCTTCGTAAGTAGGAGTCTATTTGACCCTGGGATCACTTTGCGGCAAGATGATCCGCTTGATTACAAGATCTCCGACTTGATATATTTGCCTCTTGACTTTCTTTTTGAAGGCCTTAATCATATGTTTTTGATACGCCTGACCATGGCAAACAGCTGTAAGTCGCTTTTCGTCAATAAAGTTAAGTTGATCAAGCCGGGTCTGAATCCAATCGTCTTCACTTAAACCAGCATCTTTCATGATTCTCAAGGAGGGAATCTGAACCTCGATAGGTAAAACAGCCTCCATGTTGTATACTAAAGAAAAGGGTGTTGCCCCAGTTGAAGTGCGTGTCGTGGTACGGTACCCGTGCAGAGCAAACAGTAACATCTCATGCCAGTCTTTGTAGGTGACTGTCATCTTTTGAATGATCTTCTTGATATTTTTGTTCGCAACTTCAACAGCACCGTTCATCTTTGGCCGATAGGGAGATGAATTGTGATGTTGAATCTTAAATTGCTCGCACAATGCGGTGATCATCGGATTGTTCAAATTTGTACCGTTGTCCATTATGATCCTGTCGGGGATACCATACCTGCATATGAGGTTCTGCTTGATGAAGCAGGCAACCACATTCTTTGTAACGGAGGCAAAGGAAGCAACTTTGACCCACTTGGTAAAGTAATCAATGGCCACCAGGGTGAAACGGTGTCCATTGGATGTTGTAGGCTTAATCTCTCCAATCATGTCGATTCCCCACATCGCGAATGGCCAAGGAGCCGTTAAGACATTGATAGGAACTGGGGGAATATGTATCTTGTCAGCATTTATTTGGCATTTGTGACAAGTACGGGAATGTTGATGACAATCAGCTTCCATGGTAGACCATTAGTAGCCTGCCCTTAGAATCTTCTTTTCCATCGTGTGACCGCTCGAGTGGGTGCCAAAGGTGCCATTATGTATTTCAGCCATGATCTGCTCAGCTTCAACCTTGTCCACACAACGGAGTTGGACACAATCGAGATTGCGCTTGTATAGGATACCATTGCTTAGAATAAACTTGGCCGCGAACCTCCTTAAGAACTTTTTATCGTTGACTGAAGCTCCTTCAGAGTATTCTTGTGCTTTGAGATACCTTTTGACGTCGTGAAACAAAGGTCGGTCCATCACTTCTTCAGTATTAATCTCGTGATAATGAGCAGGTTCGTCCATTCGATCGATGGTGATTTGAGGTGTGTGTGTTTTGAAAAGTTTTTGTTTTACTTCGTTTTAACCC
Source organism: Vicia faba (assembly GCA_948472305.1). NCBI lineage: Eukaryota > Viridiplantae > Streptophyta > Magnoliopsida > Fabales > Fabaceae > Vicia > Vicia faba. The sequence goes on along the minus strand of OX451738.1, from coordinate 1,577,623,079 downwards.
TTGTATCAGTCCTCAAGAGTGTTACAAAGTCATTTTTGAAAATTTTGTTTGAAATGTGTTTGGTGTGAAAAGTTTGATTTTGAGCAAGTACCTAACAATTATCTACCTACTCGGAAAAAGAATTATTTATGTTCTTGTTTCCTTTAGACAGTGCTACCCTACTATTGAGAAATAGGAAGCACCGTCGTTGGAGTTGTAAGGGTCAATTCGAAAGGGACGTATGATCACTAAAGCAATGTTAGGCTGTCTTAGTAATAACACTAATGTCTTAAGATCATATTCGAGGAAATATTTCTGAGGCAACCTTTTCGAGGCAACATTTTCGAATGGGACATTTGATCTTTGTTTAGACATAAAGGGCGACCACTAAAACACCCTATACTTAATGATCGTTTACCTAAGGAAACCGAAGTGAGAGTATACCCTAAGAGTGCGCATGTGCGAGTGATTTGATTTCAGTTATTATCTTTGCACATTAGGGTTTGCTAGTCATTTTAAATTGTCATGTAATCTTGCCATACAATCATATTAACATACATCTAACAATTAATATTTACGGGAATTAAAATGCGAGAAATAAAAACTACGCTATTACAAGGCTTCAGGGTAGGGGATTAATTACATAGCCAAAAACCCGTAAAACGATAAATAAAAGAGAATCCTAATTTAAACTATTACATACCATGAACAGTTACATTAATATCGCAAAAATAATAAATGCGCGTGATGAATTAAATGAGAAGGAATTAGGGTTTTGACCCCGTCTAAACCTAATTGAACTTAAGAAGAAAAATCATTTTTTGTAGTTTTTGTGTTATTTTGAGAAAATAAGGTTTAATTGAATAATAATAAAAAAACCTAATTACTAATTAATTTAAATTAAGAAAAATGATTAAATTAACTTATTTTTGTATTTTTATTTTATTGAAAAAAAGAAATAAAAATTAAATCAAAAGCAACCCTAATTTTTCTAATTTGATTTTAATTATTTACAAAAAAGTTAGAATTACCCTAAAATTAAATTTAAACTAATATTAAATTAAATTTGGTAAAAAAAATAATTCTAAATGTGTGAAAAATTAATTTTATGATTTTTTTAATGAAAAAAAGAAATTAATTTGTGTTAGAAAATAATTAAATAAAATAAATTAAATAAAAAGAAAAATTAGAAAAGAAAATAGAATGGGCCTGGTTTTGTAGCAAGGGAGGGGGTGTGACTTGCAAATTCTGAGCCCAAGAACACTTGGCCCTGTTTGACTTTCCAGATCCTGTGTGTATGCTTGACCTATGCCCATGGTGGTCCTTCACGTGGGAAACCTTGGATCTTGGCACCCTAGGGATCTGATGGCTGGAAGCTAATGGTACATGGTGGACTTATGAGACGCCTGTACACCTAATCATGCAAGGCAAAATAATATTGAACAAATATGGGGACCTGGGGATCAAACCCAGGCCCTTAGACATTTCACTCCTGCGCGCTTGCCAGCTGAGCTGGCTTTGTTAATTGTACAAAGAATAATAAACAAATATTATATGGAAAAAACAAAGTGATATTTACAAAACGCGCGAAATTCAAAACTGGCCATTCATAGTGTGATCGGTGGATCTGGAACTGACTGTTTAAAGCTGGTTCGCGAAATGTTGCGGAAGCAAGAGTCGCCACCGTCTTTTATTTTCTCCAAATGGAAAGGACAAAAGCACAGAAAAATTCCTTATAAAGAGATTGCTCTCGGTTCGGGAGGTAGGTTATAGAAAGGGAAGGTGTTAGCACCCTTTCTATCCATGGTTATCCATGGGCTCTTAGATACTTGCTCAATGTGTTTTCAAAATGTTTGCTTGCTTTTCAATGTGGGTTTCAAAAATATTCTTTGAAAAGTTTCAGTTCAACTCGTACGTCAGAGTGTTTGAAAAGTTTGTTTTGAAAGTTTTTGAAAGGGTGTTGGTGTGAAAAGTATTTTGATTTGTTTGAAATTAGAGCAAGTATCCTTGAGAACCTACCTACCCTAAGGAATTCGTCTGTGTAAATGTCCTTTAAAGTAGTGCCATCCCACCATTGAGAGGTAGGTAGCACCACTGTTGGAGGTGTTCGGGTCAATTCGAGTGTATAGGGACATGGTGATCACCGGAGCAATGGGAAGACACCTTAGAAGCTACCCTCATGCCAGGTTCCCGGATCATGAGGACTTACTAAGACGTCTTCTGCTCGACGACCACCTTTCGAGGGGCAAGGCAACAGTGAAGCGTACCCTAGGGGTGGTGTGTGAATTGTGTGTCATTTTCAGTTTATTGTTTGTCTTGTCATGCATTGGTGATCTACGCTTGATTTTATTTTTAAGTCCGTACATTCTTTCATGCATATTTATTAACAGTTGTATATTTGCGAGAAAATAAATCTAAACTATTACAAATGGCGCGGGTCCACATCGCCAAAATAAACCGAACCCGATTTGACTGAAAGTAAAAGTGCGAGAAATAAAGTAAAAATTATTACAAGGCTTTGGGGCATATACATAATTATTTAAACGATATAAAATAAATGTGCGAAATAAAGGAATTAAAAACAAAACTAGGGCGTTGGACCCTTTTGCAAAATATTAATGGTTAATGAGAATTAAAAATTAAAAACTAAATGTTTTGGTATTTTTGTGTTTTTTAAGATTTAAAAGAAAAAGAATTAACTAAAACAAAAAAAAATTGGTTGTAAACCCTAATTCTAATGTTTTTTAAGTTATTAAGAAAAAGATTTAATTTCTAACCTAATTTAACTCTAAATTAATTTATGTACATTTAATTATAAAATAGAATAAATTAATAATTATATTATAAAAAAAGAAAAATTTAAGAGGAATGAACATTGTTAAGTTAATTCTATGTTTTTGTTTTGATTTTTTTATTAAAAGGAATTAAAGTTGAAAACCTAATTAAAACTAAACATTTACATGTTATTATTTATACAAAAAAAACAATATTTAAAATAAAATAATTATTAAACTTTTTGATTTTTCTGATTTTTGTGATGTTTTTTATATTTTTGTAAAAAATAATTATTGAATTAAAACAACAAAACAAATAATATAATAATTAAAAGATATAAGGAAAATAAATTAAATGGGCAAACCAGGGTGGGGTGTAGCCCAATTCAGGAGGTATAGGCTTAGCATTTCTGGCCCAATGGCTTGAAACTCGTTTGACTTTTCCAATCTTGTGTGATGCTTTGACTGGGGCTTATTGTGTTCCTCAGATCCATGCCATTGATTCCATCTTCAGGGGATACGTGGACGTTTGGGTGATGGTAGAACATGGTGCGCCTTAATGAGAAACCTGCACAGGAACTTGAATAGAAAAATAATGTGGAAATTGTGTAGACCTGGGACTTGAACCCAGGTCATGAAGGTCAACACCCACTAACCTCACCACTGGGGCACTCAGCGCATTTGGTTATTAATTAATATGAAAATAACATAAAGCAAAAGCGTTGGTGAATGGATTTCCAGCGCGAAAATTTAAATGGACGAATCATTGTTTGACACGCCTTCTTCTTCCTCCCCGTCCCTGTAACATAAAGCAAATAGGCAACGGTTTCTTACGCGTTTCATTAGACAACTTTTGAAAAAATAGCGATTAGAGTTATGAGCTTCATAAATTATTCGCGAGGTATGTCTCTTGTTCGTTGGAGCACGCTGATTGCAATGGTAATGGTCTTGAGTTCCAATTGTTCCTTGGGTGAGAAACCCCAATTCAAGAACTCTGAAAACCTAAATTTCAATCATGGTGAAATCCCATACACGATGCAAAAATCAAATTGAATATAAGGGTTAGCTTGGAAACATCACATGGAACAAGAATATACAATTAAAATGCAATGATCATGCTTAGAATTGAGAATACGATTTCAAGAAATTTGGGACACAGTCTGAGTTGTAGCTACCGTTTCTTCGCGTTTTGATTGAGGTTAGGGGTTGGCACACCTTCAGAGTTTGTCTAGGAATCTATTAGGAAAAGAATTGAGGCTTAAAACTCTCCCTAACTTTGAAATCAGTTTTGCATTATATGGCTAATTTTTCAAAGTTCCAATAGGCTTTTCAGCGCAGCATATGGCATCTTGTGGTTAGGGTTTGACTTAGGGCTTATAATGGAATGGAATTGGCTTGCTAACTGACCTAGATTCATGCTCATGAAGGAACAAGTCCTAGGGTTTTTACCATTAACCAAATTTCCTTCTTTTAAGCCAAGACCTAGACCTAGTGTGAAACTTAACCCTAGCCTGAGTTTTTGAATTGGCCCATGATACATGGAAGTTGTCCAAATTCACATGACACTATTCCATTGGTTTTTGAATTTTATTTGAATTTTCAAAGATTTAAAATGAATTAAATTATCAAAAATTAAATAAAATAGAAAAATCAATATTTGGTCTTGAAATTAATCATGGGACACGTGTGTGGCATGACAAGGATGAACCAAGTGGAAAAAATGGGGCCCTTTTGTCAAAAATTGGAGTTTCAAGGGTAGTTGACTTTTGCCATTTCACAAAAATTTCCCAACTTCTACAAGGCATAACTTGCTCAATTTTTAAGATTTTCTCATGTTCTTGGACATTTTGGAAAGGTCTTTGAGTCCTTTAACCAATGCCTTTGGTCCCATGTCATTTTGATTTTCCAATATCAAGTTATGGCCTTTGACTTAAAGTCCCTTTTTGTTGACTTTTGAAAATGACCTATAATGTTGAAATTGATAACTTTTTGTGAGAGCATTTCTTGGACTTGAAGTATGAAGATGAGTTGTAGGAAATGTCTTTCTCTTCAAAATGAGCTTTGGATGGGATTTTTCTGATAATCCATGTGAAAGTTATGCCCTGGTCAATTTCAGTTGACTTTTTCAACTGTCCAAATATAGCAACTTTTGCATCTTTGATGATTTCTGAGCCAAATTTTGAGAATCATGATCAAGCATTGATCAAATGATGTTTGTGGCTTCAAAATGATATGTTGACCAAAAATTTGAACTTTTGACTGTCAAATGACCATTTTGCCCCTACAGTTGACTGTAGTGCAATTTAGGGTTTTGACTGTGCAATTTTGAGCTGAATGCCTTGAAACTTGATATGGGGATGCTTGACCATGTTTGTAAGCATGTGAGACTTGATTGAGCCTTTGAACACTTCCTTTTCTTGATCAGACTCAAAACCCTAATTTTGACTGTTTAGGAGGCCCTTGCACTGTGCAACCCTTGGGGAATTTTGTGACTTGGCTTGGCAATTTCTTGAGGAATATGGGAGGGCAAATTTTGGGGTATAACAGTTGCCCCTGTTCAATCTTCTTAGACCCGAGGATGCAGATTGGCTGACGTGCCTTTCGTAATCCGAGGGTAAAAGATGATTGGACACTAGAGTGCCCGGAAATTTGCGCTCACATGTTAGCAATGATGGAATGGGCTTATAGATGCCATCTGGTTTGATTGTGTAAGAGATTCCTTGGCGAGAACCTGCATACCTGCAAAAGAAAAATGAGTACCTGACACGTTGCAGGAGCTGATTTTTGAGAAAAATCTTGGTGATTTTAACTTCAACGACGCTCGTTGAGAAAAGATCTGGGGGATTTTAACTTCAACAACGCTCGTTGAGAAAAATCTGGGGTGTCTTCTACTGGGATAAGAATCAGGGAGATCTTAGGGTCGATCTGACTGAACCAGAGAGGCCTTTGACTGGGTAAGAATCAGGAAAATCTTAGGGTCGATTTAACTGAACCGGTCTAGGTCTTGAAATGTCTTCAACTGGATAAGCATCAGGGAAATCTTGGGACGATTTAACTGAACCAGGGAAGGCCTTTGACTGGATAAGCATCAGGAAAATCTTAGGACGATTTAACTGAACCGGTCTAGGTCTTGAAATGTCTTCAACTGGATAAGCATTAGGGAGATCTTAGGGTCGATCTGACTGAACCAGAGAAGGCCTTTGACTGGATAAGCATCAGGAAAATCTTGGGACGATTTAACTGAACCGGTCTAGGTCTTGAAATGTCTTCAACTGGATAAGCATCAGGGAGATCTTAGGGTCGATCTGACTGAACCAGAGAGGCCTTTGACTGGATAAGCATCAGGAAAATCTTGGGACGATTTAACTGAACCGGTCTAGGTCTTGAAATGTCTTCAACTGGATAAGCATCAGGGAGATCTTAGGGTCGATCTGACTGAACCAGAGAAGGCCTTTGACTGGATAAGCATCAGGAAAATCTTGGGACGATTTAACTGAACCAGTCTAGGTCTTGAAATGTCTTCAACTGGATAAGCATCAGGGAGATCTTAGGGTCGATCTGACTGAACCAGAGAAGGCCTTTACTGGATAAGCATCAGGAAAATCTTGGGACGATTTAACTGAACCGGTCTAGGTCTTGAAATGTCTTCAACTGGATAAGCATCAGGGAGATCTTAGGGTCGATCTGACTGAACCAGAGAAGGCCTTTGACTGGATAAGCATCAGGAAAATCTTGGGACGATTTAACTGAACCAGTCTAGGTCTTGAAATGTCTTCAACTGGATAAGCATCAGGGAGATCTTAGGGTCGATCTGACTGAACCAGAGAAGGCCTTTGACTGGATAAGCATCAGGAAAATCTTGGGACGATTTAACTGAACCGGTCTAGGTCTTGAAATGTCTTCAACTGGATAAGCATCAGGGAGATCTTAGGGTCGATCTGACTGAACCAGAGAAGGCCTTTGACTGGATAAGCATCGGGAAAATCTTGGGACGATTTAACCGAACCGGTCTAGGTCTTGAAATGTAGCTTGAGAACTTAACTGGATCTTTCCTGAAAGGTAAAAGTCAGTCATATGCAATGCATGATATGGATCAAGCAATGATGTTCTCAACATAAATGAGATTTGTAAGATATGATGTGTACATGCATGCTATAATGATGTATGTGATGTTTTATGACTTGTATGTTTTTGTCTAGGAAAGTAAATCCTTGACGGGTGCCGGGAAGTCACTCCTGGGCTGATGTCGAAGAATAGATTTTGCTTCCGCTGGGGATGATAACTGCAAGGATACCGGTAGGAGAAGATGACTCCGTTGCGGAATAAACTTGGCGAATGGAAGATTCTGCGGGGAGAAAGGATACTCTAGCGAGCATGCTGGGAAGCAATACTCTGTGGGGATAGAGATGCTTTGCTGAGTGTTGATAGTAACTCTGTTGGGGATACCGTTGTTGTATTGGAAGTGTGAATAGACTTCGCTGGGGATAGGAGAGAACTACGTTGACGACGACCTTCCCTTGGCTTTTGGCTGAGGATAACCCAGTTATATCCTGTTAAGGAAATAACTCTTTAAATGGAGCCGGACGACGCGTTCGTGCTCTGCTAGGGGATGAGCTTCCAGAATATACTGGGGAGAAGCTTACTGCTTGGGGAGATGAATTCCATCTTTCCTGGGGAACTTGGATGGGACTCTCCTGGGGAATTTAAGATATGTTAGGGAAATGATTCCTTTGAATGTTGATGTACCGCCGGGGAACAATCTTTAGACCAAGACTGCCGGGGATGCTTGTTAAGAATATATGCTGCTGGGGGAATATTGGGATCTACTGGAGGATACCCAATTTCCTTGAGACTTGTTAACTTTGTTTGAGGAATAATGCACTGACTTGCTGTCTCACTCTCTGGGGAATTTAAGATGTCTGGTTAGGTTCTTTAGCTGAACCTACTTTGGTACCTTGGAGGATAGAACAATTAGACTGCTCAGACAACTCTTTATTGCCCCTGTTTCTAGTGTCACCTGTAATTAATTCTTTGCTTCGTATGCAAATATTCATGAGCTAGCAAATTACTGTCAATGCATATATCACAAATTGAACCTTGGACGTTCTTCGCAAAACAAAACAGAAAAAGAAAAAACAGTTGGCACGTTTAACTGAAAAGTATATTTGTATTGATTTTGAATAGCCTGTGAATAGGCGTTTTGTGTACAAGAGGCTGACATCTCAGTAAGAGAAATGTCGCCGAGCAAAAGAGTTTATTACAAGTTTTGTACAAAAGAAAATAAAACAGCTGTGTGAAAGATGAATGATCCACTGGGTTTCAACTCTGCTATTGCCTTTATACTCTGCGCGTCTCATCACTTGATGACCTTGGTTGAAGGTGAAGCTGACTGATCGATGCCGTCTGAACTTGATGTAGGTACCGGATTCTGGATGCAAAGTGATCCAATGAGACATAGTTTTACGCTTTTATCCCTAATTTTTGCCTGGACCGCCCTTTCGGGTTTTCAGTCCACCGGGATACCCATTTTTGCCCAAGCCGCCTTTTCAGGTTTTCGACTTGCCGGGTGTACAGATTTTTATTTTCATCCCTTCATTTTGCCCGAACCCTTTTGGTTCGACGGGAAGCCCTAATTTTTGCCTAGACATGTCAGCCTAGCGGGTCTTTTTTTCATGCGTAGTATTTTTTAACTATGTCTGCATTGGCGGGGTGAGGAAGGTCGTCACCATCCATGTTGGTTAATATCATTGCTCCTCCTGAGAACACATGCTTAACCACAAATGGCCCTTCGTACGTAGGGGTCCATTTGCCCCTTGGATCACTCTGAGGAAGGATGATTCGCTTGATCACCAGATCCCCGACTTGATATTCCTGTGGTCTGACCTTTTTGTTAAATGCCCTGATCATTCGTTTCTGATACGTCTGACCATGACAGATAGCAGCAAGTCTCTTTTCGTCAATAAGGTTGAGCTGATCAAGTCGTGTCTGGATCCAATCATCTTCGTTCAGATTTGCATCCTTCATTATCCGGAGAGAGGGAATTTGTACCTCGATCGGCAAGACTGCCTCCATACCATAAACCAGAGAGAAAGGAGTTGCCCCGGTTGACGTCCTAGCTGAGGTACGATACCCATGCAGAGCGAACGGTAACATCTCGTGCCAATCTTTATACGTTACTGTCATCTTCTGCACGATCTTCTTAATGTTTTTATTAGCTGCTTCTACAGCCCCATTCATCTTCGGTCTGTAAGGAGAGGAATTGTGGTGCTGTATCTTGAACTGTTCGCAGAGCTCAGCGATCATCTTATTGTTTAGATTGGTACCGTTGTCTGTAATAATTCTCTCAGGGACGCCGTACCGACAGATCAGGTTATGCCGAATGAACCGTGCTACAACAGTCTTGGTTACCGTAGCATAGGATGCTGCCTCAACCCACTTCGTAAAATAATCAATTGCCACTAGGATGAAGCGATGTCCATTAGATGCCGTAGGTTTAATCTCACCGATCATGTCTATGCCCCACATTGCAAATGGCCAAGGCGCAGTCAGAACATTCAGGGGAACCGGAGGAACATGCACCTTGTCTGCGTAGATCTGGCATTTATGGCATGTCCTAGAATGTTGGTAGCAATCAGCTTCCATGGTGGACCAGTAATACCCTGCCCGCAGGATCTTCTTTGCCATGGTATGTCCACTGGAGTGTGTACCAAAGGTCCCTTCATGCAGCTCTTCCATGATTTTTTCTGCTTCAGTCTTATCTACACAACGCAGTAGGGTTGAATCCTGGTTTCGCTTGTACAAGATGCCATTGCTAAGAAAGAACTTGGCTGCAAACCTCCTCAGGAATTTCTTATCATTGACAGATGCTCCTTCAGGGTATTCATGTGCTTCCAGATATCTCTTCACTTCGTGGTACCAAGGCTTCTCAGTCACCAATTCGGTTTCGAGATCACAACAGTATGCCGGTTCGTCCAGTTTCCAGATGATGATCCGGGGAGCCTCGTTGTCACATTTAACCTTGAACATTGAAGACATTGTAGCTAACGCGTCCGCCAACTGATTCTCTTCTCTTGGAAAGTGCTCAAATGTTATCTTTGTGAAGTGGGGGATCAGGGCCAACACGCATTCTCTGTAAGGAATCAAGTTTGGGTGTTTCGTATCCCACTCTCCTTTGATCTGATTGATCACAAGAGCGGAATCTCCGAAGACACTCAGAAATTTGATCCTCAGGTCGATCGCAGCTTGAAGACCCATAATACACGCTTCATACTCCGCCATGTTGTTGGTACAGTTGAAACACAGCCGGGCGGTGAGTGGAGTATGAGTACCTTGTGGAGATACGATTATGGCGCCGATACCATTTCCCAAAGCATTGGATGCTCCGTCAAAGTGCATAGACCATCGGGATCCTGGTTCAGGTCCTTCATCCGGTCCAGGTATTTCACAGTTAGTTACTATCATAATGCTTTCATCTGGAAACTCGAAGTTCATTGATTGGTAGTCATCCACAGCTTGATGTGCTAAGTGGTCTGCCAATACACTTCCCTTGATGGCTTTTTGGGTCGTGTACTGAATGTCGTATTCCGTCAAGATCATCTGCCATCTTGCAATTCTCCCAGACAGAGCAGGCTTTTCGAATATGTACTTTATAGGATCCATTTTTGAGATTAACAAGGTAGTGTGAGTCAGCATATACTGTCTCAGCCGGCGAGCAGCCCATACCAAAGCGCAGCAAGTTTTCTCAAGCAGTGAGTATCGGGTCTCACAGTCAGTAAACTTTTTGCTAAGGTAATAAATGGCATGCTCTTTTCGGCCAGACTCGTCATGCTGCCCCAGCACACACCCCATTGCATTATCAAGCACTGTCAGGTAAAGTATCAAAGGTCTCCCTTCAACTGGTGGCATAAGGATGGGTGGTTCTTGGAGATATTCTTTGATTCTGTCAAAAGCAGCCTGACATTCATCATTCCAACGTACTACCTGATCTTTCTTCAGCAGCTTGAAGATTGGTTCACAGGTAGCAGTTAAGTGTGAGATGAACCGAGCAATGTAATTCAGACGTCCTAGAAAGCCTCTGACTTCCTTCTCTGTCTTAGGAACTGGCATCTCTTGAATGGCTTTGACCTTAGCAGGGTCCACTTGAATTCCTTTATCACTGACCACGAAGCCTAGCAACTTCCCAGATCTTACCCCGAAGGTGCACTTGTTAGGGTTCAATCTTAGTTTGTACAGTTTCAACCGGTCAAACAGTTTTTGTAGATGATCAAGGTGTTCTTCCTCAGTCTGGGACCTAGCGATCATGTCGTCAACATACACTTCTATCTCATGATGGATCATGTCATGAAATAAAGTAACCATGGCACGTTGGTAGGTTGCCCCAGCATTTTTTAGTCCGAAAGGCATGACTTTGTAGCAGAAGGTGCCCCACTGAGTAACAAATGTAGTCTTTTCCATGTCTTCCGGAGCCATCTTGATCTGATTGTAGCCTGAAAAACCATCCATGAAAGAGAACACTTTATGCTGAGCTGTATTATCAACAAGGACATCAATGTGGGGTAGAGGGAAATCATCCTTGGGGCTGGCCCTGTTCAGATCCCTGTAATCGACACACATCCTGACCTTGCCGTCCTTCTTAGGTACCGGCACCACATTAGCAACCCACTGAGGGTAAGAAGTCACTGCAAGAAACCCGGCATCAAACTGCTTCATAACCTCGGCTTTAATCTTCTCAGACATCTCTGGACGCATACGGCGGACTTTTTGCTTAACCGGAGGGCAATCTTCTTTAGTTGGTAAGTGATGGACCACAATGTCGGTATCTAATCCGGGCATGTCTTCGTAGGACCAGGCAAAGATTTCTTTATAGTCATGCAGCATCTGAGTCAACCGTTGCTTCACGCTGAGTTCTAGGTTGGCACCAATCTTCACCTCTTTCTTGTCTTCCTCAGTACCCAAGTTTATTATTTCCACTGGTTCTTCATGAGGTTGAATTGCCCTCTCCTCCTGTTGTAACAGTCTTGCAAGTTCACCAGGCACTTCGCAATCATCTTCACCTTCGTCTCCGGCTAAGTTGATCGGATTTTCGAAGTCATAACTGGCAGTAGCAGAGTCGTTACCAGTGAGATCCAGAGTGGATTGAAACCTGTATGAGTGAGTGTGTGTGTAAATACAGCTGTCTTGCAATATATAAAGAAAGGAAAGAAAAGGAGCGCAAAATTTGAAATGTGAAAAACGTCCAATGCTTTTATTCATGATATATGATAGTGACAAACAAAAGCCCTCATAAATAAAACCACGGTGCCCCGGGTAAGACACCGGGCCATATAGTCTCAAATTATTGTTTATTACAAATCAAAAACAAAGAAATTCATTACTGGGGAACAAAAGTTATGGGTGTAAAATCTTTAGCAGTCCAATTGGTCAATCCACCGTCGGCCGTCGGGTAGATCCAGCTATCGAACTCTGACTCTTCCACTTTGACTTCCTCTCCAATAGCATTCACTTCTGAATGAGTGATGAGCACCGGAGGTCTTCCAATTCTCGCCTTGCGCACCGCTTTCTGAGCTTCTGTGGTGAAACCCAGCCCAAACTTGTTAGTCTTAGGAGTAAGATCAGGGAGCTTGCCCCAGTTTGCACATTCACCTTTTTCGATCACAGCCCGGGCGTCCTTTAAGGAGGCCATCTTCATAGGAGAAACCTCTTCATCTGCTTCTGCTGCTGCCAAGGTTTGTGGTACTTCCTCAAAATGTTGAAAGGGGGTTTCAATGAACTCCCCATCCATTTCTACATACCTGAAGGAGTTGAGGTGGCTGACCATATACTCCTCTTCCCCTTGCACTGTTACGATCTTCCCCCTGACCGGGTACTTGAGCTTCTGATGCAATGTGGAAGTCACAGCTCCAGCCTTGTGGATCCACGGGCGACCCAGCAAACAAGAATAGGACGGATGGATGTCCATCACATAGAATTTTGAATCAAATACCTGCGACCCAACCCTGATTGGGATGTCCACTTCGCCATGCACTATTCTTTTGGACCCGTCAAAGGCCCGGACAACAATGCTACTTGGTTTGAGCTCTAGACCCTCACAATCCAGCCTATCCAGAGCCTTCTTGGGCAGCACGTTTAATGAAGAACCTGTGTCAACCAGCACATGAGCAAGAGTAGTGCCCCTGCATTCAATGGAGACATGCAGGGCATCATTATGGTTCTTCCCCTTTGCTGTCAGATCGGCATCAGAGAAACCCAGGCCATTATCAGCAGTTAGGTTGGCCACACAGTCGGTGAACTGGTCAGCAGACGTCTCTTGGGGTACGTGGGCTGTCTTTAAGAAAGCAATCAGAGCCTTTGCATGGGCCTCTGAACACAGCAGCAGTGACAACATGGAGATTTTAGAGGGGGTGTGCCCCAGCTGTTCTACAACGTTGAAATCACTTTTCTTTATTATCTTGAGGATTTCTTCCATTTCCTGCTTGGAAGCCTCAACAATGGTCTTTGGTGCCTCCGTCCTGGCAGGCATATCAGCAGCAATTCCCTTGCCCCGAGTATCAGATGACTCAGTAGCAGGGGTGGATACTTGGTCAGGGGGAGAAACAGGCTCTCTGGCAGGTGTGAAGATCAAAGGCCTATGAATTGCCGGAGGAGTAATGTCTGGCGAGAACAGTCTTCCACTACGAGTGACCTTAGCAGGCCCGGTGATGTTGGAGACACCAGTATCAATGTTGCACTCTTGTTTCACACCCAGAACATAAACATCCGCCCCATAGTGCCATGGGACAGCCTTATCAGATTTGTAGGGCATAGGCCCCGGAACAGTAATGGTGATGGGAGCACTCTTGTGAACTGACAAAATTTGTATAGGCTTCTTTGAAGGAGCCTTGGAATGGTTGTTGAAGATGGTAACGATCGACACTTCTTCAACAGGAGCAGCAGGAACAACAGTCTTTCTGAACAAAATCTCTCTACTATCTATCAGGTTTTGGATGCCTGACTTCAACAGAGAACAACCAGCAGGGGAAGCAACACATAGAGGGCAACTTTCGCTACATCCCGGAAATAAACCGGCTAGCAACAGATTCCTCTTGACCATCAGCAACGGAGTAGCAACATCATCCACTGAAGCTACATATAAATCCTCCTCAACAGCATTCACTCCATGCTAGGGCATGGGAGCAGTTACAACATTCGGCCTCTCGGGCGCCTCAAACTGTATCTCCTTTGCATCAATGAGGTCTTGAACCTTGTTCCTTAGGGCCCAACAGTCATCTGTGTTATGCCCCGGGCTATCAGAGTGATAAGCACAGCGAGCATTTGGATTGAACTTGGGGGATGCAGTATTGGGAAACTTTGGAGCCTCCTTGACAGTCACTAAATTGGTGGATAGCAACTGTGGCAGGATCTGTGATAAGGTCATGCTTAACCGGGTAAACTCTCTCCGGGGTCTTTCAAACTTTTGAGGATTAGTTGGCCGAGGAGCGGCAGCAGGTTTGGCAATCATTACCGCACTGACAGATTGGCGGTGTTCAGGTCGCTCTGTTCTCCGGGAGCTATATACAGCACTAGCCTCCTTTTTGAAGGGTTTCTTCTCAGTACTGGAAGAGGCAACTTTCTGTATCTTCCCCGATTTTATACCGGCCTCGATCCTTTCACCAGTCAGGATCAGATCAGTAAACCCAGCAGAGGAATTACCAATGAGATGATTGAAAAATGGACCAGATAGGGTCCCCAAGAACATATCTACCAGCTCCCGATCCGTCAATGGTGGCTGCACCCTGCCAGCCAGGTCTCTCCATTTCTGGGCGTACTCCTTAAAACCTTCACCCGACCCTAGCGACATACCCTGGAGCTGGGTACGCGTAGGAGCGAGGTCGGCATTATACTGATACTGCTTGTAAAAAGCAGTGGCCAGATCCTCCCAGTTACGAATGCTGATTCCATCCAGCTGATAGAACCAGTCGAGGTGAGTCCCTGAAAGACTCTCCTGGAAGAAGTGGATCCAAAGGTTCTTGTCTGCTGTGTAAGGCTGGATCTTCCTTACATAAGAACGGAGGTGCATCTTGGGACAGGAAGCCCCATCATACTTCACGAAGGCAGGTGTTTTGAACTTGTGTGGGATCACCACTCCAGTAGATAACCCCAAGTCTCCGAAATCCAATCCAGGCACCCGCTGAACTTCCATAGCCTTTAATCTGTCTTCCAGCTGTTTGTACCGGTCTTCAGCAGGAGGGTACTGTTCGTCGTTGAAGTCTGTTTCAGTATCGGAGCCCACAGGAGTAGTGACCTCCCTTTCTTGGTGACTACCTTCCGTCACAGATGGAGGAGTCCTTTCAGCTTCAACCAAAGTGTTCCCGAGTCTGCGCCCAGTGTTAAATAGCACAGTCCTCCTCTTCTTCTTAGTCTTCTTCAGAAGCATGGTCTTCAACTCTTGTTGACCCTGAGCCAAGCCCTTGATCAGCTCCTGAAATTGGGCGTTCTGCGCCTGAAATTGGACGTTTTGCGCCTGAAGAGCCTTGATGGATGCCTCGGTTGATGATTCAGGATTCATGATGCTGAAATAAACAGCGAAGAACAGTAAACAACCTGAAAAGAAGAGTACCTATGATGCACATGATGAATGATATGTGTTTATGCGATGCATTCAAGGGTTCAAAAATTCAAATTTGTTGTAGACCAAAAGGAACGCACGTTATTATTAAGAAAATCATTGTTTAATACATCAAAGCCTCATGGGCAAAAATACAAAAAAGATCAAATCAATCCCAAAATATGTTGCGCATCCTCTTTGGAGCTATGTAAGTGTTGAGGTTCCTTTCCTCGTGCAACAGGCGGGTGAGCTCCAAGACCTTCTTTTCACTGGCATGCAAACTAGTCTCAAGAGAATTCCGCTCTTCCTTAAGCTGGATCCAGCTCTTCTGCATCTCTTCCCAGGATGTGGGCATATCAGGGTGCTGAATAACGTGAGACACCTCTCCTTCCAAGGCAGGCTCTTTGATTACTGGAAGCATGTGAGGATAAGGCATTACTAATTTCTGAGAGCGGGCTCGTACCCATTTGAGGTAAGGCTCCAAAGGGATGGAGTTCCTGTGCCCCAGTGTCTTGCTGTCTATCCTACTAGGCATCCTCCAAGCTCTGATAAATCTCTGGCGAAGTCCTTGAGTATCGTTGTCGAAGTCAAAAACTATGTCAGGAATCAACATGTCATGAGGACCATCCCTCCGAGCATAACCAAATTGTCTCCAAGCCAGGCATGGACTATAAGTAATACCCCCTCTGATTCCAAGTAAAGGAACATTAGGATACTCCCCGCAACGATCAATGATAGTGACATCTTCTCTGGACCTAGGGCACCAATGTATATCTGCATGTGTAAGAGTCATCAACCGTTGTGACCATCTCAAACCCCGCTCGTTCTTCAGGACTGATTGTGGAAGGTGCGAAATAAACCACTTTCCCAGGAGATGAGTGCAACACATAAGGACACCTCTTTTTCTCATGGTTCGAGTGTAACATGAGTGAAGGAGGTCCCCCAGCAACGTAGGTATAGGATTTCTAGACATAAAGATCTGGACAGCACTGATATCAATGAGCTGATCTGGGTTAGGGAACAACACCAAACCATAAACAAGGAGGGCCACAACCTCTTCAAAAGCTTGCAAGTCAAGGGAATTCCAACATTCATAGGCCTTTTCAAACAGAAACCTGGCTAAAAACCCTTTGATACCACTTCTAACTTCCCAATGTCCCTTGAGGTCAGATGACCGTAGGTGCAAGGCTTTAGCAATCTCTTCAAGCTTAGGTTCCTTTTCTGTACCGTTGAAGGGTAGCTGATCAACAATAGGGATCTTCAGGAGTCGGGAGAACTCCTCCAATGTAGGTACCAATTGATAGTCCAAGAAGGTGAAACAGTGATGCAGAGGGTCAAAGAACTGGAACAAGACCTTTATCATATCTTCCTCAATGTTGGTGTTGACCAAGCTGATGAGGCTTCCATGCCTTTCACTGAATGAAGAGTTCTCGGGAATCCTGGATATAAGCTCCTTAAGCTGAGGAGGGACCCTTACAAGACTGATTGGAATTGTCTTTCTACGAACAGTTTCCATGTCCTACAAAACAAGAACAAAGATGAAAATTCGAACCCCTGAAATGGTTAGTCAATGCGTATGATGCTGGATGATGTCATGATGCTATGATTAAACACACCACAGATATTTACAAAGACAAACATGTAAGGCACACAAGGCACACAAGACAGGCCCTTAAGGTTTAAGGCCAGCATGGGGTCTGGGTAGTACCCTCTTGAAGTTGGTGGGTTCATCCTGTCCTAATCAAAGTAACCAGGTTCTAAGGTTCCCAATATCACGGGATTGCTTTCATTGTTCATCGTTTCGATTTAGCCACTGAACTGGCGACCGAAATATTCCAGGAAAGCAACCCTCAATTGAGTGTAGTATCGAGTATCAACCAACCTCGGACTGCACCAAAGTCAGTTATCTCACTACCCTAAAGAGGCCAAGATGGTTCAATTAAGGTTCCTAAGGTCTGTTGATGCTTCATGACACCACATGGAGGCCCCGTACTCTCCTTGACTGAACTCAAGGGTTACCGGTACACACCAAAATGCCACATCAACGTAGCAGACTGCTTCAACCATGTCGGTATACCCCGCACAGTTCCCTCACAGCCTTGTTGCTACTTTCTAAGAAGGTATTCCCCAGATCCGGGTTAGGATCTATAGAACTCCCAAGCAACCCACAATTTTAAAGCACACAAGGAAAACAATTGAAAACATAGTTATGAGCTAGCCCTAAGGTACACCTCACTTTAAGTTTGTCCCCAGCAGAGTCGCCAGTTCTGTGATCGGTGGATCTGGAACTGACTGTTTAAAGCTGGTTCGTGAAATGTCGCGGAAGCAAGAGTCGCCACCGTCTTTTATTTTCTCCAAATGGAAAGGACAAAAGCACAGAAAAATTCCTTATAAAGAGATTGCTCTCGGTTCGGGAGGTAGGTTATAGAAAGGGAAGGTGTTAGCACCCTTTCTATCCATGGTTATCCATGGGCTCTTAGATACTTGCTCAATGTGTTTTCAAAATGTTTGCTTGCTTTTCAATGTGGGTTTCAAAAATATTCTTTGAAAAGTTTCAGTTCAACTCGTACGTCAGAGTGTTTGAAAAGTTTGTTTTGAAAGTTTTTGAAAGGGTGTTGGTGTGAAAAGTATTTTGATTTGTTTGAAATTAGAGCAAGTATCCTTGAGAACCTACCTACCCTAAGGAATTCGTCTGTGTAAATGTCCTTTAAAGTAGTGCCATCCCACCATTGAGAGGTAGGTAGCACCACTGTTGGAGGTGTTCGGGTCAATTCGAGTGTATAGGGACATGGTGATCACCGGAGCAATGGGAAGACACCTTAGAAGCTACCCTCATGCCAGGTTCCCGGATCATGAGGACTTACTAAGACGTCTTCTGCTCGACGACCACCTTTCGAGGGGCAAGGCAACAGTGAAGCGTACCCTAGGGGTGGTGTGTGAATTGTGTGTCATTTTCAGTTTATTGTTTGTCTTGTCATGCATTGGTGATCTACGCTTGATTTTATTTTTAAGTCCATACATTCTTTCATGCATATTTATTAACAGTTGTATATTTGCGAGAAAATAAATCTAAACTATTACAAATGGCGCGGGTCCACATCGCCAAAATAAACCGAACCCGATTTGACTGAAAGTAAAAGTGCGAGAAATAAAGTAAAAATTATTACAAGGCTTTGGGGCATATACATAATTATTTAAACGATATAAAATAAATGTGCGAAATAAAGGAATTAAAAACAAAACTAGGGCGTTGGACCCTTTTGCAAAATATTAATGGTTAATGAGAATTAAAAATTAAAAACTAAATGTTTTGGTATTTTTGTGTTTTTTAAGATTTAAAAGAAAAAGAATTAACTAAAACAAAAAAAAAATTGGTTGTAAACCCTAATTCTAATGTTTTTTAAGTTATTAAGAAAAAGATTTAATTTCTAACCTAATTTAACTCTAAATTAATTTATGTACATTTAATTATAAAATAGAATAAATTAATAATTATATTATAAAAAAAGAAAAATTTAAGAGGAATGAACATTGTTAAGTTAATTCTATGTTTTTGTTTTGATTTTTTTATTAAAAGGAATTAAAGTTGAAAACCTAATTAAAACTAAACATTTACATGTTATTATTTATACAAAAAAAACAATATTTAAAATAAAATAATTATTAAACTTTTTGATTTTTCTGATTTTTGTGATGTTTTTTATATTTTTGTAAAAAATAATTATTGAATTAAAACAACAAAACAAATAATATAATAATTAAAAGATATAAGGAAAATAAATTAAATGGGCAAACCAGGGTGGGGTGTAGCCCAATTCAGGAGGTATAGGCTTAGCATTTCTGGCTCAATGGCTTGAAACTCGTTTGACTTTTCCAATCTTGTGTGATGCTTTGACTGGGGCTTATTGTGTTCCTCAGATCCATGCCATTGATTCCATCTTCAGGGGATACGTGGACGTTTGGGTGATGGTAGAACATGGTGCGCCTTAATGAGAAACCTGCACAGGAACTTGAATAGAAAAATAATGTGGAAATTGTGTAGACCTGGGACTTGAACCCAGGTCATGAAGGTCAACACCCACTAACCTCACCACTGGGGCACTCAGCGCATTTGGTTATTAATTAATATGAAAATAACATAAAGCAAAAGCGTTGGTGAATGGATTTCCAGCGCGAAAATTTAAATGGACGAATCATTGTTTGACACGCCTTCTTCTTCCTCCCCGTCCCTGTAACATAAAGCAAATAGGCAACGGTTTCTTACGCGTTTCATTAGACAACTTTTGAAAAAATAGCGATTAGAGTTATGAGCTTCATAAATTGTTCGCGAGGTATGTCTCTTGTTCGTTGGAGCACGCTGATTGCAATGGTAATGGTCTTGAGTTCCAATTGTTCCTTGGGTGAGAAACCCCAATTCAAGAACTCTGAAAACCTAAATTTCAATCATGGTGAAATCCCATACACGATGCAAAAATCAAATTGAATATAAGGGTTAGCTTGGAAACATCACATGGAACAAGAATATACAATTAAAATGCAATGATCATGCTTAGAATTGAGAATACGATTTCAAGAAATTTGGGACACAGTCTGAGTTGTAGCTACCGTTTCTTCGCGTTTTGATTGAGGTTAGGGGTTGGCACACCTTCAGAGTTTGTCTAGGAATCTATTAGGAAAAGAATTGAGGCTTAAAACTCTCCCTAACTTTGAAATCAGTTTTGCATTATATGGCTAATTTTTCAAAGTTCCAATAGGCTTTTCAGCGCAGCATATGGCATCTTGTGGTTAGGGTTTGACTTAGGGCTTATAATGGAATGGAATTGGCTTGCTAACTGACCTAGATTCATGCTCATGAAGGAACAAGTCCTAGGGTTTTTACCATTAACCAAATTTCCTTCTTTTAAGCCAAGACCTAGACCTAGTGTGAAACTTAACCCTAGCCTGAGTTTTTGAATTGGCCCATGATACATGGAAGTTGTCCAAATTCACATGACACTATTCCATTGGTTTTTGAATTTTATTTGAATTTTCAAAGATTTAAAATGAATTAAATTATCAAAAATTAAATAAAATAGAAAAATCAATATTTGGTCTTGAAATTAATCATGGGACACGTGTGTGGCATGAAAAGGATGAACCAAGTGGAAAAAATGGGGCCCTTTTGTCAAAAATTGGAGTTTCAAGGGTAGTTGACTTTTGCCATTTCACAAAAATTTCCCAACTTCTACAAGGCATAACTTGCTCAATTTTTAAGATTTTCTCATGTTCTTGGACATTTTGGAAAGGTCTTTGAGTCCTTTAACCAATGCCTTTGGTCCCATGTCATTTTGATTTTCCAATCTCAAGTTATGGCCTTTGACTTAAAGTCCCTTTTTGTTGACTTTTGAAAATGACCTATAATGTTGAAATTGATAACTTTTTGTGAGAGCATTTCTTGGACTTGAAGTATGAAGATGAGTTGTAGGAAATGTCTTTCTATTCAAAATGAGCTTTGGATGGGATTTTTCTGATAATCCATGTGAAAGTTATGCCCTGGTCAATTTCAGTTGACTTTTTCAGCTGTCCAAATATAGCAACTTTTGCATCTTTGATGATTTCTGAGCCAAATTTTGAGAATCATGATCAAGCATTGATCAAATGATGTTTGTGGCTTCAAAATGATATGTTGACCAAAAATTTGAACTTTTGACTGTCAAATGACCATTTTGCCCCTACAGTTGACTGTAGTGCAATTTAGGGTTTTGACTGTGCAATTTTGAGCTGAATGCCTTGAAACTTGATATGGGGATGCTTGACCATGTTTGTAAGCATGTGAGACTTGATTGAGCCTTTGAACACTTCCTTTTCTTGATCAGACTCAAAACCCTAATTTTGACTGTTTAGGAGGCCCTTGCACTGTGCAACCCTTGGGGAATTTTGTGACTTGGCTTGGCAATTTCTTGAGGAATATGGGAGGGCAAATTTTGGGGTATAACACATAGGATGCCACGCTATCATCTCCTTCCTCCCACCGTTGCTAAAAGTTCTGTGACTTTTACCTACGATCACCTGGGTGTAGGTATAAGCCTGTGTTTCTCCAAAATCTTATGCAAGCATCATAAACCACAACCAATGGTACCAAACTGCTCGTTGCAACCTCACGAGCATTATGGTACCATTATTAATGGCCAATTGTCCATGTATTAAGAATCCCTAAAAACAAAGCTCGAACCCTAATCATGGCATCTTGGTATGCAGTCAATAAAAATGCAATTAAATACAACCATTAGCTTGCAAATGATTCAAGGATTAAGAATATGAAAATAAATCATGCTAAAAGTGCCAGAATTGTGATATTCGAAATCAAGAAAAGTGAGAAACCGTATGGTACTTACAGCGCGTTTTAGGGCACGAGAATGCTTGAAAATGGTTGAAACATGTTCCTGGGATGTCCAGCAAACGTTTGGGATGCTTAGGATGCTTTAAATTGGTCTGTGTGATATGGTGGCCAGAACCGGGACGTGTTTCCCTATTTTTTAAGGAATTTGATGGTTTACGTTTTGCGTTTGTGTTCGCAAAATATCGCGGTAAGCAAGAGTCACCACCGACTTTTATTTTATCCAACAAGGAAAGGAAAAAAGCACAGAAAAATTCATTTTTTGAGATATTTATGAGTACGGGGGGTAGATTATAGAAAGGGAAGGTATTAGCACACTTTCTATCTGTAGTTATCTACGGGCTCTTAGGTACTTGCTCATCATTTTCAAAATTGTTTTCTTTGTGTTTGTGGGCTTTGAAAAGTTTTTGTTTTAACTTCGATTTAACTCTTGCTTTTGTCTTCAAGAGTGTAATGAAGTGTTTTGAAAACTTTGTTTGTAAAGGAGTGTAAGTGTAAAAAAGTTTGTTTTGATTGAGCAAGTACTTAAGAACTAATCTACCTACTCGAAAAAAGAATCGTTTTATGTTCGTTTCCTTTAGACAATGATGTCCCACCATTAATGAGTAGGTAGCACCGTCGTTGGAGTTTTGAGGGTCAATTAGAAAAGGGACGTACGGTCACTAAAGCAATGTTAGGACGTCATAGTAGTAACCCTAATGTCTTAGATCAATCATCTGAGGCAACAATATCCAAGGCAACCATTCCCAGGCCACTTTGATCTTTGGACAAAAGGACGACCACTAAAGCATCCTATACTCAATGACCGTTTACCGAAGGCAACCAAGTGGGAGTGTACCCTAAGAGTGCGCATGTGCAAGTGATTCAATTTCAGATTATTTATCTTTGCACATTTTAGGGTTATCTAACTGTTTTAAAGTTTAATCATACATTCTTGTCATGCATCCCTATATCATACATCTAACAGTTGATATTTTGTGGAATTAAAAGTGCGGAAATTAAACTACGCTATTACAAGGCTTCGGGTATTTACATAGCCAAAAACAAACCCTTGAAAAGTAAAGCGGTAAATAAAAATAAAGTCCTAATTTAAACTATTACAAACTCTAGGTAGTTACATCAATATGATAAATATTAAAAACAAGGCGCGCGAGAAAAATTAGAACGAATGCGAACTAGGGTTTTGACCCTTCTATTCTAATTAAAATAAAAAATGTTTTTTTGTTGTTTTTAATAAAAGAAATAACTTTTCTAAACTAAATATGCAATTAATTAGTTAATTAAATTAATTAATAATAAAATGACCTTTTTTTGGTTTTTGGTTATTTTTAAGAAAGGAAAATAATTAATTTAGAAATAAGACCTATTTGTTCTAATTAATTTTAATTATTTACAAAAAGAATTAAAATTATCTAAAGTTAATAACCTAATTAAATTAATTTAATAAAAATAAAATCTAGACCTAATTTATGAAAAGTATATTTTTTGTGAATTTTTTTATAAAAAGAAAATAATTTGATTGGTTAGTGAATAAGTAAATTAAATCAATTAATTAAAATAAAATAAAAAGAGAAAAAAGGATGAGGAATTGGGCCTGCAAAAGCAATTCTGGGAGGTGTAAATATCCAAATCTGGGCCCAAAAGGAGAGGTCCACGCTTGACTTTTTGGATCCAATGTTGCATGTTGACTGTGGCTTATGGTGTTCCTCTAGATGATGACCCTTGGACCTGGATCTCAAGACATGTGGCAGGCTGGATGAGGGAGCCCCATGGTGGACCTGGACTTGTAAACGCATGTGATTCTAAAAAAGAAAATAATATGGAGAAATTGGTGGACCTGGGATTCGAACCCAAGTCCTGAGGCATTTTGCATGTACTCCATTACCATCTGTGTTGGCTATTTTATTTGTTCATATAATAAAAAATATTAATCAAAATATGAAAAGATCAAACACAATAATTCAGCGCGCGAAAATTTAAAAGATCCAATGGGAAGGTGCCAGCAAATCATCTCCTTCCTTGGATCCGTTGGTAAAAGTAGAACACCTTTACCTACATACGTTTGTCTGTAGCTATTGCCCTGTTGTTTCTCAAAATCAAGCATGGGTAAGATAAATCAAAACTAAAGCCATGAATGGCTTCGTCTGGACCTGCTGAGTTCAAAGATGGCCCTTTCATGGCCCAATTTTGCCTATACGCCAAGATCCCAAATTGAGCTTGGAAACCCTAATAATGGTGAAACTTCATACAAGCCATGAAAATGCAATTAAAGAATACAGAGAGCTTGCAAACATGATTGTTATCAAGAATGTACAATTATTTTATGCTATATGTGCAAGAATAGTGCTATTCGATTTCAAGAAATATTGGGTACCGTGACTGACTTACAGTGCAATACAGGGCTCGAAAATGCTTGGTTTGGATTGCTTTAGCTTGCTGACACTCCCAGGAATCGATTGGGATAGCTAGAAGGCCTTGAGGATGCATGGAACACTGAATTCGATCTTACACTTTTTCTTGATTTTTCAAGTTTTTGTTCTGCCTCTTGCGCCTGCCTCTCTAACCTAGCTTTGAGTCTGCACGCCCTCTATATGTTTCAAGGAAAGGATTAGGGTTGATAACTGATATCAATCTTCCTCCATCAATGAATTGGATTCTTGATTTGATTCACTTTGAAAAATTTCCAAAATTGGCCTATTTCAATCTTTTTGTTCACACCATGCCTTGATACGAATTTGAATACTTGCTAGCTGTAATTTAAGACCTGAAACAAGCACAAAATCTTGTGTTTTCAATATTTTGGATTTTATATGATTTGTTTTGATTTAAATTGAATTAATTCAAATAAAAATCAAAATAAATAATAAAACATGATAAGGACAAGTGGAAAGGGCTAGAGCTCGTAGACTATGTTGCCAACTCAAAACAAGTGAAAAAGATTGGGCCCATTTGGCAAAATTTGAAGTTTTAGGCATAGTAGACTTTTGGCAATTTTGCAAAAAAGGTCAACTTCACCAATGCATAACTTCCTCAACTTTGACTCTTTGAAGGTGTTCTTAGACTTTTTAGAAAGCTTGAGATGTCCTATAATCAATCATTTTTGTCTCATCTCAATTTGATATTCCATGCTCAAGTTTGAATCTTTTACAAAAAAGGTGTTTTTGTTGACTTTCCAAAATGACTTATAATGTCCAAATTCATAACTTCTTGTGAGTGCATATTTTGATCTTGGGATCTGAAGATGGATTGTAGATCATGACATCATATTCAAAATGAGCTTTGGATGGGTCATTTCTCATAAAGTATGACAAAGTTATGCTTGGTCAAAGTTGAGTTGACTTTTCCTACAAAACCCTAATTTAGCAACTTTTGAGTCTTGATGAATTATGAGCAATCCTTGATGAATCATGATCAAACCTTGATCAAATGATGAAATTTACTCCAAAATGAGGATGTTGTCCAAAAATCTTGAAGTTTGACTGTATGTGGGCCACAATTGACTTTTGCCCTAGCACAGTCGATTTTCAGGCCTTTGAGCAATTGACTGAGGAAACTTCCTCTGTAAGGCATGAAACTTGACATGGATGATCTTGAGAACATATTAAGACATTGGTGAACATTTGGGATCACTTGGACTCAAGTATCTTGATGCAACATGAAACCCTAATTTGAGGTAGACTGCCTTAGGAGAGAGCTTGTCTGGCCAACCCTTGGACTACCTTGAGCAACTTGAGTATCATTCTTGAAATGTTTTGAGAAATATGGGAGGGAAAATTTTGGGGTACAACAGCTGCCCCTGTTCAATATTCTTAAACCTGAACATTTAGATTGTCTTGTCTGCCTTTCGTGATCTGAAGGTGAAAGATGATTGAACACTAGATTGCCCAAAAATTTGCACTTGCATGAAGTGGTAATTGTCTTGTGATGTCGGGAAACAGATGCCATTGGAGACTGATGACGGGAGATTGGCTTAAAGATGCCATCTGAAAGAGTGTCGATCGCATAAGAGATTCCTTAGCGAGAGCTTGTATACCTGTCGTTGAGGAAGATTCCGCTGGGGAAGGCTGATCTTTGTTGAAAGAAGTAGAATTTTAGGAGCTCCGTCATCCGTTATTCTGCTGGCAAGTCGTATCTGTTTGAATTTTTGGAACTTCGATCGTCCGTATTCTATTGAGGAATCATCTCTGTTGAATTTTAGGAACTTCGATCGTCCGTATTCTATTGAGGAATCATCTCTGTCGAATTTTAGGAACTTCGGTCGTCCGTCTTCAACTGAGGAATCATCTCTGCTGACATTTAGGAACTTTGGTCACCCGTTATTCAACTGAGGAATCATCTCTGCTGACATTTAGGAACTTCAGTCACCCGTTATTCAATTGAGAAATCATCTCTGCTGACATTTAGGAACTTCGGTCGTCCGTATTCTACTGAGGAATAATCTCTGTTGAATTTTAAGAACTTCGATCATCCGTATTCTATTGAGGAATCATCTCTGTTGAATTTTAGGAACTTCGATCGTCCGTATCCAACTGAGGAATCATCTTTATTGAAGAGGAAAGTTGAATTTTAGGGGCTTCGGTCATCCGTATTCAACTGAGGAATCATTTCTGTTGAATTTCAGGAACTTCGATCGTCTGTATCCAACTGAGGAATCATCTATATTGAAGAGGAAAGTTGAATTTTAGGAGCTTCGGTCATCCGTATTCAACTGAGGAATCATCTCAGTTGAATTTTTAGGAACTTCGATCGTCTGTATCCAACTGAGGAATAATCTCTATTAAAGAGGAAAGTTGAATTTTAGAAGCTTCGGTCATCTGTATTCAAATGAGGAATCCTCTCTGTTGAAGAGGAAAGTTGAATTTTATGAGCTTCGGTCATCCGTATTCAACTGAGGAATCATCTCTGTTGAATTTTAGGAACTTCAGTCATCCGTTATTCAACTGAGGTAAAAGCTTCATAGCTTGAATTTTGTGAGAATTTGATTGTATCTTTCCTGAAAGGAAAAGGTTAGTTGTATGTAATGCATGATATGTATCAGGCATAATGTTCTCAAAATAAATGAGATTGTGTTGTATAATGCGTATATGCATGTGTCATGATGTATGGAAATGTGATGTTTTTAGCTGGGAAAATAAATCCCGGATAGCTGCTGGAGAAAAAGTTGAATTCTTCGTTTCCGCTGGGGATAGTGAATGAAGGTGATTGTGAGAATAAACCTGCAGGAGAGGATAACTCTGCTAGGGAATAAACTGATGAGGCAATGACCCTTTGGGGAGGACATGCTCTGCTGAGGATTCTGCTGATAAATTCGGCTGGGGATGAATTACAGTTGCTTGTGGTAATGAACCCTGTTGGGAATTGAGTTTCTGTTTGTGAAAGGAATGAACTCCGCCGGGGATGATTTTCCAGTTGCGACTTCACTGGGGATAACCTTTTAGGCTCTGCTGGGGACAATTTTCCAAACTCCACTGGGTATAATTCTCCAAACTTCACTAGGGGTAATCTTCCAGTGCTGGTGGTAGATAAACTCTGCTTGGGGAGAATTTTACTGACTCATTCGCGGTTGCGAGCCTCAGTTGGGGAGAATTAACACCACTGTCTTTTTCTTACTCTGCGGGGAGTGAATGTACCTTAGTCATATTCTTCATCTAAATCTATCCTTGTACCTGGTGGATAGAGCAACTGTAAGGTCTGGACAATTCTTATTTGCCCCTGTTTCTGATATTACGAGTAATCGTCTTTTGTTTCGCATGTAAATATTCATGAACGACAATCAATGTCAAATGCATATATCAAAAATGAACATTGGACGTTCTTGCAAAACAAAACAGAAAAAAGGACAACAGTTTTCAATTTATTTATGAAAATGAATTGTATTGACTTTGAGGTTTGGCCTGAAAATAGGCGTTTTTATACAAGAGGCTGACGTCCTAGTAAGAGAACGTCGCCGAACAAATAGGATTTATACAATTTGTAATAAACAAAGAAAAACAGATATGTGAATAATCCCACTGGGTTCCAACTCTGCTATTGCCTTTATATCTTAGAGCATCTCATCACTTTGCTACTTGGTTGAAGGTAGATCAGATTGATTAGTGCCATCCGAGCTTGATAGTTGATACCGAAGTCTGGTTGCAAGGTGACCCAATGAGACATAGTGTTACGCTTTAATCCCTAATTTTTGCCTGGACCGCCCTTTCGGGTTTTCAGTCCACCAGGATACCCCTTTTTACCCAAGCCGCCTTTTCAGGTTTTTGACTTGCCTGGTGTACAGATTTTTTCCATTTTCATCCCTTATTTTTGCCCGAACCCTTTTGGTTCACCGGGGAGACCTTATTTTTGCCTAGGCCAGTCGACCTAGCGGGTCTTTGATTATGCGTAGTATTTTTTCACTATGTCTGCATTGACAGGGTGAGGAAGGTCGTCACCATCCATGGTGGTTAGAATCATGGCTCCTCCTGAGAAAATGTTCTTAACCACAAATGGCCCTTCGTACGTAGGGGTCTATTTGCCCCTGGGATCACCTTGAGGTAGGATGATGCGCTTGATCACCAGAACCCCAACTTGATAGTCTTGTCGCTAACTTTCTTGTTAAATGCCTTGATCATCTGCTTTTGATACGTTTGACCATGACAAATAGCAGTAAGTCTCTTCTCGTCGATTAAGTTCAGCTGATCAAGCCGGGTCTGAATCCAGTCATCTTCGCTCAAACCTGCATCCTTCATAATCCGAAGAGAGGGTATTTGAACTTGAATGGGCAAGACGGCCTCCATGCCATATACCAAGGAATAGGGGGTTGCCCCTGTTAACGATCGTGCTGAGGTGCGGTACCCATGAAGAGCAAATGGTAACATCTCGTGTCAATCTTTGTATGTCACCGTCATCTTCTGCACAATCTTCTTGATATTCTTATAAGCCGCTTCAGCAGCCCTATTCATCTTCGGCCGGTAGGGAGAAGAGTTTTGATGCTGTATCTTGAACTTCTTGCAGAGCTCGGTGATCATCGTATTGTTGAGATTTGTACCGTTGTCCGTAATGATCCTCTCGGGTACACCATATCGACAGATTAGATTGTGCCGAATAAACCGTGCCACGAAGTTCTTGGTTACCGTAGCAAAGGAAGCTGCTTCAACCCACTTTGTAAAGTAATCAATAGCTACCAGGATGAAACGATGCTCGTTAGACGCAGTAGGTCTGATCTCACCAATCATATTGATGCCCCACATTGCAAAAGGCCAAGGCGCTGTCAAAATGTTCAGAGGAACTGGAGGTATGTGCACCTTATCAGCATACTCTTGGCACTTATGACAGGTCCAAGAATGCTGATAACAGTCGGCTTCCATGGTGGACCAATAATATCCTGCCCGAAGGATTTTCTTTGCCATGGTGTGTCCACTGGAATGAGTTCTGAAATTACCTTCATGTAACACCGCCACAATTCTTTCTGCTTCGTTCTTATCCACACATCGTAGTAAGGTTGAATCATGGTTGCGCTTGTAAAGGATACCATTACTGATGAAGAATTTCGCAGTGAACCTCCTCAGAAACTTCTTTTCATTAACAGATGCACCCTCGGGGTATTCCTGAGCCTCAAGATACCTTTTTACCTTATGAAACCATGGTTTATCTATTACCTCTTCAGTCTCAATGTCACAGCAATGTGCGGGTTCGTCCAACCTCTCAATGGTAATCCGGGGAGCCTCGTTGTCCCACCTGACCTTGAACATAGAAGACATCATAGCTAGCGCGTCCGCTAACTGATTCTCCTCTCTTGGGAAGTGTTCAAAGGTTATCTCCTCGAAGTGTGGAAGCAATGTCAGCACATACTCTTTGTAAGGAATAAGATTTGGATGTTTCGTATCCCACTCGCCTTTGATCTGACTGATCACGAGAGCGGAATCTCCGAATACACTTAAGAACTTAATCCTTAGGTCAATTGCTGCTCAAAGTCCCATAATGCACGCTTCATACTCTGCCATATTGTTGGTGCAGTTGAAACATAGTCGGGCGGTGAAAGGAGTATGAGAGCCTTTAAGATATATGATCACGGCACCAATGCCATTACCCAAAGCGTTTGAAGCTCCATCAAAGTACATAGACCATCGGGATCCCTCCTCAGGTCCTTCATCCGGTCCAGGTGTCTCACAATCAGTCACCAACATGATGTTCTCATTTGGGAATTCAAAGTTCATAGACTGGTAATCATCCACTGCCTGATATGCCAAATGATCTGCCAACACACTTCCCTTGATTGCCTTTTGGGTCGTGTATTGGATGTCATACTCAGTCAAGATCATCTGCCATCTTGCTATTCTTCCAGACAAGGCAGGCTTTTCGAAGATATACTTGATTGGATCCATCTTTGATATCAATAAGGTAGTGTGAGTCAGCATATACTGTCTCAGTCGGCGAGCAGCCCATGCCAAACCACAGCAAGTTTTCTCAAGCAACGAGTATCGGTTCTCGCAGTCGGTAAACTTTTTGCTAAGGTAGTAAATAGCATGCTCTTTCCGGCCAGACTCGTCATGCTGCCCCAGCACACACCCCATTGAATTGTCGAGTACTGTCAAGTATAGGATCAAGGGTCTTCCCTCAACTGGAGGCATCAGAATAGGTGGTTCTTGGAGATATTCCTTGATCCTTTCGAAAGCGGCCTGCCATTCATCGTTCCATTTTACCACTTGATCTTTCTTCAGTAGCTTGAAGATTGGCTCACAAGTAGCAGTCAGGTGTGAGATGAATCGGGCAATATAGTTCAGACGTCCCAAAAAGCCTCTGACTTCTTTTTCTGTTCGGGGAGTTGGCATTTCCTATATAGCCTTCACCTTTGCAGGATCCACTTGAATACCTTTGTCACTAACGATGAAACCCAATAGCTTACCAGACCTCACTCCGAAGGTGCACTTGTTCGGGTTTAGCCTCAACTTGTACAACTTCAACCTGTCAAATAGCTTCTGAATATGGTCGAGGTGCTCTTCCTCAGTCTGGGACCTCGCAATCATGTCATCAACGTATACCTCAATCTCATGGTGAATCATGTCGTGGAATAAAGCGACCATGGCGCGCTGATACATTGCCCCAGCATTCTTCAACCCGAAAGGCATGACTTTATAGCAAAAGGTACCCCCATTGAGTAACGAACGTTGTCTTCTCCATGTCTTCGGAAGCCATCTTAATCTAATTATAACCAGAGAAACCATCCATAAAGGAGAAGACCTTATGTTGTGCGGTGTTGTTAACCAGAACGTCGATATGAGGCAGAGGGAAATCTTCCTTGGGGCTCGCCCTGTTCAAATCCCTATAGTCAACATACATTCGAACCTTACCATCTTTCTTCGGCACCGGAACCACATTGGCAAACCACTGCAGGTAAGAAGTAACTGCTAGAAAACCGGCATCAAACTGTTTTATAACCTCATCCTTGATTTTCTCAGACATCTCTGGGCGTATTCGGAGAACTTTCTGTTTCACTGGAGGACAGTCTTCCTTGGTTGGCAGGCGGTGAACCATAATATCGGTATCCAACCCAGGAATATCTTCATAAGACCAGGAAAAGATCTCATCATAGTCACACAACATCTGTATCAATTGTTGCTTGACATTAAACTCCAGATTTGCACCGATCTTGACCTCTTTCTTGTCTACCTCTGTACCCAGATTTACTGTTTCTACTGACTCTTCATGCGGCTGTATGGAAAGTCTAGCAAGTCCCCCAGGCATTTCACAATCATCCTCACCTTCGTCCTCGGCTTGGTTGATCAGACTTTCAAAGTCATAACTGGAAGTAGTAGAGTCGTTATCAGTGGGATCCAGAGTGGATGTAGACCTGTATATGTGAGTGTGTGTAAGACAAATAACTATTTTGCAAGATAGAAAAGAAAAACAAGGAGCACAAAATTTGTAATGCAAGAAAATGTCCAATGCTTTTATTGATGATATATGGAAATGACACATAATAAGCCCTCAAATAAAGCCACGGTGACTCCGGCAAGGCACCGGGCCGTTTCAAATTTTGTTACAAATCTCAAAACAAAAGTCTTATTATTGTGTAATAAAATAAATGGGCACGAAGTCCTTCTCCGTCCAATTGCTCAATCCACCGTCAGTAGTCGGGTAAATCCAGCTTTCGAAATCTGACCCTTCATCATCATCTTCAATAGCATTTACTCCAGTGTCATGTTTTTGCATAGGAGCCGTTATGACATTTGTCTTTTCCGTCGCTTCAAATTCAATCTCCTTAGCATCAATCAGATCCTGCACTTTATTCTTCAAAGCCCAGAAGTTGTTCGTATCATGCCCCAGGCTATGAGAGTGATAAGCACAGCAGGCATTCAGATTATACAGTGGTGATGTAGTACTGGGATTCTTTGGAGCCTCCTTCAGAGTCACCAAGTTGGTTTTCAACAGTTGCGGAAGAATTTGAGAAAGATTCATACTGAGCCGAGTATACTGCCTTTGCAGTCTCTCTACTCTTTGCTGATTGTTGCATTGTGGGGCAACAATTGGCCTTGATATAACTACCGCATTTACTACCTGGCGGCGTTCAGGTCGGTTTTGGTTCCTCGAGCTGTAAACTGCACTAGACTCCTTCTTGAAAGGCTTCTTCTCTGTAATTGACGAAGCACCCTTATGTATCTTGTCGCTCTTGATACCGGCTTCAATTCTCTCCCCAGTCATAATCAATTCAGTGAACCCAGACGATGAACTACCGATCAAATGATTGAAATACGGACCAGACAAAGTCCCAAGAAACATATCCACCAACTCCCTATCAGCAAAAGGGGGTTGTACTCTTCCAGCAAGATCTCTCCACTTCTGAGCGTAGTCCTTAAAACCTTCGCTCACACCCATAGACATACCCTGAAGTTAAGTACGTATGGGAGAAAGGTCGGCATTATACTGGTATTGCTTATAAAAAACAGCAGCAAGGTCCTCCCAGTTGCAGACATTAGCTCCTTCCAGTTGATAGAACCATTCAAGTTGAGTCCCTGATAGACTATCTTGAAAGAAATGAACCCAAAGGTTCCTATCAGCAGTATATGTTGAATCTTTCTAACATACGAGCGGAGGTGTAGCTTCGGACAAGATACCCCGTCATACTTAGCAAAGACGAGAGCTTTAAACTTATGTGGGATCACCACCCCAGATGCTAAACCCAAATCTCCGAACTCCAACCCAGGTACCTTCTGGATCTCCATTGCGCTCAACCGGTCTTCAAGTTGCTTATACCTATCCTCAGCAGGGGGATACTGGTCTTCATCAAAGTTAGTGTCATTATCAGAAACCACGGGGCTAGGACCCTTCCTTTCTTCTTGATTCTCTCCCCCTCCAGATGAATGTGATAAATCAACTTCCTGTCTCAACCTGTTCCCAAATCTGTGACCCATATTCAGGAGGACCATCTTCTTCTTCTTCTTCTTCTTGTCCTTCAAGATAAGAGTCTTCAGATCTTGTTGACTCTTGGCCAAGTTCATGAACATCTCCTAGAACTGAGCATTCTGAGCTTGCAGAGCCTTGATGGCTTGATCAGTAGGTGTTTCAGAAGACATGATTGCTGAAATAAACAACGAAGAAGATGAGAAACCTGTAAGGGTACCTGTAATGAGGTGCATGGGAATGGAATGCGTATGAAATGATTTCAAAGACTTAGGGAGATTCAAATTTGTAAACCAAAATGAAACACACTTTATTAGATTAAAAACTTGTAACAATGTTTAACAAATGCCTTTAAGGCGTTACAAAAGAAATACTGAAAAGAAAATCTAAACTAGAAACGATAAAAATCATTAGAACTCCCATGGTTGTTTTCCTTTCGCGCTGACATAATCGTTGATTGTCCTCTCAGTCTCTAGCTGCCTTATAAGCTTCAGGATTTTCCGTTCCTGCTCATGATACTTCTCTCTGTAGGTATCCCTTTCTTCCCTTAACTGGATCCAAGATCTCTTTAATGCCCCAATATCAGTAGGCAGTATGGATGGAGGACCGTATAAGGAACACCTTCTTCATCAGTATGCTCTATAATCACCGGCAAAACAGCTTCGTATGGCATTCCCAGCTTTTGAGCACGGGCTCGAACCCACTGGAGATATGGTTGCATCGGGAGAGAAGTCTTCATTCCTAGCTCATGTGGATCAGACCTGTTCACCCTGTCCCAGGCTCGTATAAATCTGTGGCGATGTCCCTCAACATCTCCCTTGAAGTCAATGACAATGTCTGGAAGCAGCAGCTCATGAGGACCGTCCCTTCGAGTTCGTCCAAATTGTCGTAAGGCCAAACAAGGATTATAGGTTATCCCTCCTCTAATTCCAATCAATGGAACATTGAGGTATTCCCCACACCGATCAATGACAACTACCTTTTCCATATCTTTAGTACTTCAAAGGATGTCCGTATGAGCAAGGGACATGATTCTGTAAGCCCAACCCATACCTTCCTCATTCTTCAATACAGATTTGGGGAAGTGAGAAATAAACCACCTCGCCAGCAGCGGTGTACAGCACATGAGAGTTCCCTATTTCCGAATAATACGGGTATAAAGAGCATGCAGAATATCACCCAAGAGAGTAGGCACTGGGTTACGAGACATAAAAATCTTGACTGCGTTCACATCGACAAAAGAATCTGAATTTGGGAACAGAACCAGGCCATAGATGAGGAGATCCAGGATGTCTTCGAACGCTTGAAAGTCCAAACTATCCCAGAACTGTTGAGCTTGATCAATCAAAAACTTAGCCAAGAAACCTTTCATCCCACTCCGAGTCTCCCAGTTAGATACTACATCAACCATTGTTAGATAGAGGGCTGAAGCAATATCCTCTGGCCTAGGAGCTATCTCCAAACCTATAAAGGGTGTATGCTCTAGAATAGATATGCCAAGTAAATCAGAAAACTCCTCCAAAGTAGGGACCAACTGATAGTCCGGGAAGGTGAAACAGTGATGCAATAGGTCAAAGAACTGGAATAACACGCTCATCATTTGCTCATCCAACTTTGCAGTGACCAGAGTAAGGAGATGACCATGTCTTCTAACAAAGGAAGAAGTATCATGAACCTTTAAAACCAACTCTCTAAGCTGAGCAGGGATCTGCACGAAGTTGATCCGAATGGATTTAAGCGCATAGAAGCCATGATCTGCAAAACAGAATAAAGATGAATCCCCTCGGTCTTTGAAATGGTTAGTCTAATGCAATATGCATGTGATGTCATGATGCATGATGTCATGATAAAAACACACCATAGGTATCACAGATAGCAAACATGGTAAGGGAAAACAAGTCACACAATAGCCCTTAAATTTCAGGTTGGCATGGAGTTTAGGTACTAACCTCTTGCAATTTAGTTGGTTCAACCTGTCCTAGTAATAGTAACCGGGTTCTAGAGGTTCTCAATATCACTGACCATCCTCGATCGGTCATAGTTTCATCTTAGCAACCTTTTCTTGCGGCCGAAACCATCACGAGAGTATGGTCTCAATAAGTGTAGCATACTGCTACTTTTCTATGGCCAAGTTGGTCAATTATAGGTTCTAAGGTCAGTTGATGCGTAATGACCCATTAGCAGCCCCCTACTCTCCTTGTTCCTCCACAAGGGATATCGTTACCAACTAATGTGTCACACCAACGTAGCTACTGCTTCAACCGTATCGATCGACGCCGTACAATTCCCTCACAGTCTATTGCTACTTACCTAAAAGGTGTCCCCAGATCCGGGTTAGGATCTATAGTAACTCCGATACAAAGCCCACAAAGATAAAGCAAACAGATCAAACAATTGAAAACAATATAATGAACTATTCCTAAGGTATACCCCACTTATAGATCCCCAGCAGAGTCGCCAGTTTGTGATACGGTGGCCAAAACCGGGACGTGTTTCCCTATCTTTTAAGGAATTTGCTGGTTTGAATTTTGTGTTTGTGTTCGCAAAATATCGCGGTAAGCAAGAGTCGCCACTGACTTTTATTTTATCCAACAAGGAAAGGAAAAAAGCACAGAAAAATTCCTTTTTCGAGATATTTCTGAGTACGGGGGGGTAGATTATAGAAAGCGAAGGTATTAGAACCCTTTCTATCCGTAGTTATCTACGGGCTCTTAGGTACTTGCTCATCATTTTCAAAATTGTTTTCTTTGTGTTTGTGGGCTTTGAAAAGTTTTTGTTTTAACTTCGATTTAACTCTTGCTTCTTTCTTCAAGAGTGTAATGAAGTGTTTTGAAAACTTTGTTTGTAAAGGAGTGTAAGTGTAGAAAAGTTTGTTTTGATTGAGCAAGTACTTAAGAACTAATCTACCTACTCGAAAAAAGAATCGTTCTATGTTCGTTTCCTTTAGACAATGTTGTCCCACCATTAATGAGTAGGTAGCACCGTCGTTGGAGTTTTGAGGGTCAATTCGAAAAGGGATGTACGGCCACTAAAGCAATGTTAGGACGTCGTAGTAGTAACCCTAATGTCTTAGATCAATTATCTGAGGCAACAATATCCAAGGCAATCATTCACAGGCCACTTTGATCTTTGGACAAAAGGACGACCACTAAAGCATCCTATACTCAATGACTGTTTACCGAAGGTAACCAAGTGGGAGTGTACCCTAAGAGTGCGCATGTGCAAGTGATTCAATTTCAGATTATTTATCTTTGCACATTTTAGGGTTATCTAACTGTTTTAAAGTTTAATCATACATTCTTGTCATGCATCCCTATATCATACATCTAACAGTTGATATTTTACGGAATTAAAAGTGCGGAAATTAAACTACGCTATTACAAGGCTTCGGGTATTTACATAGCCAAAAACAAACCCTTGAAAAGTAAAGCGGTAAATAAAAACAAAGTCCTAATTTAAACTATTACAAACTGTAGGCAGTTACATCAATATGATAAATATTAAAAACAAGGCGCGCGAGAAAAATTAGAACGAATGCGAACTAGGGTTTTGACCCTTCTATTCTAATTAAAAGAAAAAATGTTTTTTTTTGTTTTTAATAAAAGAAATAAGTTTTCTAAACTAAATATGCAATTAATTAGTTAATTAAATTAATTAATAATAAAATGACCTTTTTTTTGTTTTTGGTTATTTTTAAGAAAGGAAAATAATTAATTTAGAAATAAGACCTATTTGTTCTAATTAATTTTAATTATTTACAAAAAGAATTAAAATTATTTAAAGTTAATAACCTAATTAAATTAATTTAATAAAAATAAAATCCAGACCTAATTTATGAAAAGTATATTTTTTGTGAATTTTTTTTATAAAAAGAAAATAGTTTGATTGGTTAGTGAATAAGTAAATTAAATAAATTAATTAAAATAAAATAAAAAGAGAAAAAAGGATGAGGAATTGGGCCTGCAAAAGCAATTCTGGGAGGTGTAAATATCCAAATCTGGGCCCAAAAGGAGAGGTCCACGCTTGACTTTTTGGATCCAATGTTGCATGTTGATTGTGGCTTATGGTGTTCCTCCAGATGATGACCCTTAGACCTGGATCTCAAGACATGTGGCAGGCTGGATGAGGTAGCCCCATGGTGGACCTGGACTTGTAAACGCATGTGATTCTGAAAAAGAAAATAATATGGAGAAATTTGTGGACCTGGGATTCGAACCCAGGTCCTGAGGCATTTTGCATGTACTCCATTACCATCTGTGCTGGCTATTTTATTTGTTCATATAATACAAAATATTAATCAAAATATGAAAAGATCAAACACAATAATTCAGCGTCCGAAAATTTAAAAGATCCAATGGGAAGGTGCCAGCAAATCATCTCCTTCCTTGAATCCATTGGTAAAAGTAGAACACCTTTACCTACAGACATTTGTCTAGAGCTATTGCCCTGTTGTTTCTCAAAATCAAGCATGGGTAAGATAAATCAAAACTAAAGCCATGAATGGCTTCGTCTGGACCTGATGAGTTCAAAGATGGCCCTTTCATGGCCCAATTTTGCATGTATGCCAAGATCCCAAATTGAGCTTGGAAACCCTAATAATGGTGAAACTTCATACAAGCCACGAAACCGCAATTAAAGAATACAGAGAGCTTGCAAAGATGATTGTTATCAAGAATGTACAATTATTGTATGCTATATGTGCAAGAATAGTGCTATTCGATTTCAAGAAATATTGGGTACCGTGACTGACTTACAGTGCAATACAGGGCTCGAAAATGCTTAGTTTGGATTGCTTTAGCTTGCTAATACTCCCAGGAATCGATTGGGATAGCTAGAAGGCCTTGAGGATGCATGGAACACTGAATTCGATCTTATACTTTTTCTTGATTTTTCAAGTTTTTGTTTTGCCTCTTGCGCCTGCCTCTCTAACCTAGCTTTGAGTCTGCACGCCCTCTATATGTTTCAAGGAAGGGATTAGGGTTGATAACTGATATCAATCTTCCTCCATCAACGAATTGGATTCTTGATTTGATTCACTTTGAAAACTTTCCAAAATTGGCCTATTTCAATCTTTTTGTTCACACCATGCCTTGATACGAATTTGAATACTTGCTAGCTGTAATTTAAGACCTGAAACAAGCACAAAATCTTGTGTTTTCAATATTTTGGATTTTATATGATTTGTTTTGATTTAAATTGAATTAATTCAAATAAAAATCAAAATAAATAAAAAACATTATAAGGACATGTGGCAAGGGCTAGAGCTCGTGGACTATGTTGCCAACTCAAAACAAGTGAAAAAGATTGGGTCCATTTGGCAAAATTTGAAGTTTTAGGCATAGTAGACTTTTGGCAATTTTGCAAAAAAGGTCAACTTCATCAATGCATAAATTCCTCAA
Source organism: Vicia faba (assembly GCA_948472305.1). NCBI lineage: Eukaryota > Viridiplantae > Streptophyta > Magnoliopsida > Fabales > Fabaceae > Vicia > Vicia faba. The sequence continues at coordinate 1,577,584,592 of OX451738.1, read as the reverse complement.
TTTTGACTCTTTGGAGGTGTTATTGGACTTTTTTGAAATCTTGAGATGTCCTCTAATCAACCCTTTTGGTCTCATCTCAATTTGATATTCCATGCTCAAGTATGAATCTTTTACAAAAAAGGTGTTTTTGTTGACTTTCCAAAATGACCTATAATGTCCAAATTCATAAATTCTTGTGAGTGCATATTTTGATCTTGGGAGATGAATATGGATTGTAGAGCATGTCATCCTATTAAAAATGAGCTTTGGATGGGTCATTTCTCATAAAGTATGAGAAAGTTATGCTTGGTCAAAGTTGAGTTGACTTTTCCTTGATGAATTATGAGCAATCCTTGATGAATCATGATAAACCCTTGATCTAATGATGAAACATACTTCAAAATGAGGATGTTGACCAAAAATCTTGAAGTTTGACTGTATGTGGGCCACAATTGACTTTTTCCCTAGCACAGTCGATTTTCAGGCCTTTGAGCAATTGACTGAGAAAACTTCCTCTGTAAGGCTTGAAACTTGACATGGATGATCTTGAGAACATATTAAGACATTGGTGAGCATTTGGGATCACTTGGACTCAAGTATCTTGATGCAACATGAAACCCTAATTTGAGGTAGACTGCCTTAGGAGAGAGCTTGTCTGGCCAATCCTTGGACTACCTTGAGCAACTTGAGTATCATTCTTGAAATGTTTTGAGAAATATGGGAGGGAAAATTTAGGGGTACAACAGTCTGCAACTTAGAAATCAGTGTGCCAATTTTTTCCTTTTTTTTTTAAACTTTCTTTTTGTTCTACACCCCTCTAGCCTCTCTATTTTTGATCTGCCATCCTTCCTTATGTATCCAAGGATGAATTAGGGTTACAATTTGGTTTCAAATCTTCTCCAATTATGATCATTGATTCAAGATTTGATCCTTTGTGCAAATCTTTCCAAATTGAGAAAATCCAATCTTTTTGTGTTCATTTAAAGCTTGCACGATTTGATTCCATCTCCAGCTGTATAATAGACCTAAACATGCACAAAATCTCAAGCTTTGATTAGTTTTTGATATTTTCATGATTTTATTTTGATTTTACTTGATTTAATTGAAATAAAATCAAAATAAATGAGAAAAATAAAATAATGACAAGTTGGAAGGATCATGGGTCGTGGGTCATGTTACAAACTTAATGCAAGCATAAAAAGTTGGGCCCATTTAACAAAAAATGCAATTTGGGACACATTTGAGTTTTGGCAATTTTGCAAAAAGGGTCAACTTTACCAATGCATAACTCCTTCAATTTTGACCCTAGAGATGTGTTCTTAGATTTTTTAGAAAGCTTAATATGTCCTCTAAGCAACCCTTTTGGTATCATCTCAATTGAGTCTTCCATGTTCATGTATGAAGCTTTGACAAAAAAGATATTTTTGTTGACTTTCCAAAATGACCTATAATGTCCAAATTTATATCTTCTTGTGAGTGCATATTTTGAACTTGGGAGCTGAAGATGAATTGTTTGGAATTTCATCCTCTTCAAAATGAGCTTTGGATGAGTCATTTTTGATAAAGTATGAGAAAGTTATGCTTGGTCAAAGTTGAGTTGAATTTTCTGACAAAACTCTAATTTAGCAACTTTTGGGTTTTGATGACTTGTGAGCAATCCTTGAGGAATCATGATCAAACCTTAATCAAATGATGAATAATACTTCAAAATGAGGATGTTGAACAAAAATCTTGAAGTTTGACTGTATGTGGGCCACAATTGAATTTTGCCCCAACACAGTCGATTTTCAGGCCTTTGGGCAATTGACTGAGCAAACTTCCTCTGCAAGGCTTGAAATTTGACATGGATGATCTTGAGAACATATTAGGACAATGGTGAGAATTTGGTACCCTTTGTATCCAAACATCTTGATGCAAAGTGAAACCCTAATTTGAGGTAGACTGCCTTAGGAGAGAGTTTGTTTGGTCAACCCTTGGACTTCCTTGAGCAATTTGAGGACCTCACTTGACATGTATTGAGAAATATGGGAGGGAAAATTTTGGGTTACAACAGGAGGTCCAAGAAAAAGTTAGGGATTTAAAACGTATGACTATGTCCCGTTGGATCACCTTACAACCAATCTTCAGTACCAACTGACAAACTCAAATGGTACTAATCAATCCAATTAGCTTCGGACAAAGCAACAAATAGATGAGACACTCAGAGACATAATGGCTATAGCAGAATGGGAACCCCATGGGATTAATTTACATAGCTGTATTTTCTTTGTATCAATTTTCATTTTTAAGACGACATTCTCTTACTAGGATGTTCGTCTCTTGGTACAAAATACTTATTCAAGTTAATACAAAGATATTCCTTTAAAAGTGCAAAACTATCCGTTTTTCGTTTATTGTTCCTGTTTTGTTTGCAAAAAACGTCCAGTGTTTATTGTTGAACATATGCATTTGAATGTAATTACTGTTTACAAATGAACACATAAAAAAGGAAAACTAAACAGAAAGATAATTACTAATGGCTTTAAGAAACAAGATAATATATATGGACCATTCCATAAAGTCCCCGCAGGTACTTTCCCTAACGGAACAGGAGCAAGGACATCCTGCTACAAGATCATTTCTATATCGCAATTATGTAGCCTAATGATACATGTTGCTTTCATATTCCCAACGGAGAATAACTTCCAGTTACTGCTCCAAAGATTCCTCAATGGAAGTCACCCAGCTGCTCGGGAATTCCCCAGTAGGATTTCACCAAGTCTACAAGCAATGTAAGGTGTTTCCCTTCCAACAGAGTTTACTTCTCTAATGACGGAAACCCATCTATAAATTCTTCAACTTCAACAAAATATGAAGACTTATACTCCTCATTCCTAGCAGTAGTCAGGGATTTATTTTCCCCAGTCCATGAACACTGCAGCAGAATAACTACTATGTTCGTACATTACATTCATACATCATACATCGATAATACAAATGCATATAGAGCAATCTCATTTATTTTGAGAAACATCATTACGCCATGCATTTCATAAAACATGGCATTGCATACAACTAACTCTTCACCTTTTTCAGGAAAGATCAATGAACAGAAAATTATCATAAACAAATTTTCGACAAGACATGACAAATATCTGTGAACAAATCAATTGTAGATCAATTCTTGAAACAGGACAGGGTGATTATCTGCATGACAAATACTTCCTTCAGACCTCTGTTGGTTCAGTTTAAATCGATTAATGGTTTATCCTGATTCCTTTTCGGTAGACATTTTCTCTGGTTCAGATAAATTGCTCCAAGATTTATTCTGATTCTTTCCATTTAAAGAGTATTCCAGACCTCTGTTGGTTCAGTTTAAACCTCTCAATGTTTATCCTGATTCATTCCTGTAGACACTTTCTCTGGTTTAGATAAATCACTCCAAGATTTATTCTGATTCTTTTCCAGACCTCTGCTGGTTCAGTTTAAATCTCTCAACGGTTTATCCTAATTCGTTCCTGTAGAAACTTTCTCTGGTTCACATAAATCGCTCCAAGATTTATTCTGATTCTTTTTCAGACCTCTGTTGTTTCAGTTTAAATGCATCATACTGCCGCAAGGTGATCCCAGGGGCAAATGGAACCCCACGTACGAAGGGTCATTTATGGTCAAGAACATTTTCTCGGGGGGAGCTATGATTCTAACCACCATGGACGGTGACGACCTTCCTCACCCTATCAATGCAGACATAGTGAAAAGATACTACGCATAATCAAAGACCCGCTAGTTCGAATGTCCTAGGCAAAAATAAGGGCTTCCCGGCGAACCAAAAGGGTTCGGGCAAAAGTAAGGGATGAAAATGAAAAAAATTGTACACCCGGCAAGTCGAAAACCAGAAAGGGAGGCTTGGGCAAAAAAGGGTATCCCGGTGGATTGAAAACCCGAAAGGGCAATCCAGAAAAAATTTATGGATTGACGCGTATCACTATGTCTCATTGGATCATCTTGCGACCAGACTTCGGTATCGACTGTCAAGCTCGGACGGCGCCAACCAATCTGATCAACCTTCGGCCAAGTAGCAAAGTGATGAGACGCTTGAAGATATAAAGGCAATAGCAGAGTTAGAACCCAATGGGGTTGTTTCACATAGCTGTTTTTCTTTCTTTTACACAAATTTTATAAATTCTGTCTTTCGGCGGCGTTCTCTTACTAGGACGTCAGTCTCTTTGTACAAAACGCCTATTACAGGCCAACTTCAAAAATCAATACAAATCATTTTCACAAGAAACTTCAATTTGTTTTTTCCTTTTTCTGTTTTGTTTTGCAAGAACGTCCAATGATTTATTTTTGACATATGCATTTGAAAATGATTGCCGCTCATAAATATTTACATAAGAAACAAAGACAATTACTCGTAATTCCAGAAACAAGAAAATAAGAAGTGCCAAACCCTATAGTTTCTCTGCCCAGCAGGTGCCGGAATAGAGCCAGCTTGGGAATAATATTATTGGTACATACACTCCCCACAGAGTAAAATTATCCAAAGGCATTGATGCCAACTTTCCTGAAACAGGACATAACTCTCCCTAGCTAAGGTTCATAATCGTGGGCGAGTTAGTAAATTTCATCCCCCAGGTGGAGTTCATTTCTCCAGATACAGAAGCTCAATCTCTAACAGAGCTCATCATCTCCAGCAACAGAATTTCATCCCCATCTAAGTTTATTCCTCCAGATCAGCAGGTCTACCAACAGAGTATCTCCTCCCCCTAAGTTTGGTCCCCGCAGAGTTATTCTCCAGCATCTCGTCCCGACAGAATATTTACAAATCTCCAGCAACTGTCAGGGATTTATTTTCCCAGACGCGAGCATACCCTAATAGCCTTTCATGAACATACATCATGACATACACATACATATCATATACATCATAATCTCATTTATTTTGAGAACATCATCTCACCCTGCATTTCATGAATCACATATAACTAAACCTGATACCTTTTGCAGGAAAAGACGATTAGCTTCAACAAATCCAGCAGTTATACAGATCACATCTACAGACGACTAATGGAAACTCAGTTCCCGAAATCAAACGGGTCAACTAATCTATACTATCGCTTTAAAGTAACCCTATGACCCAGGTTCCTTCTCACAACCCTACTATCCAGGCTTTCATATCGAAGTAACCCTACTATCCAGGTTCCTTCCCACAAGCCCTACTATCCAGGCTTTCATATAGAAGTAACCCTACGACCGAGGTTCCTTCCCACAAGCCCTACTGTCCAGGCTTTCATATCGAAGTAACCCAACGACCCAGGTTCCTTCCCACAAGCCCTACTATCCAGGCTTTCATATCGAAGTAACCCTACTATCCAGGTTCCTTCCCACAAGCCCTACTATCCAGGCTTTCATATCGAAGTAACCCTACGACCCAGGTTCCTTCCCATAAGCCCTACTATCCAGGCTTTCATATCGAAGTAACCATACGGCCCAGGTTCCTTCCCACAAGCTCTACTATTCAGGCTTTCATATCGAAGTAACCCTACGACTCAGGTTCCTTCCCACAAGCCCTACTATCCAGGCTTTCATATTGAAGTAACCCTACTATCTAGGTTCCTTCCCACAAGCCCTACTATCCAAACTTTCATATCGAAGTAACCTTACGACCCAAGTTCCTTCCCACAAGCCCTACTATCCAGGTTTTCATATCGAAGTAACCCTACTATCCAGGTTCCTTCTCACATCCCTACTATCCAGGCTTTCATATCTAAGTAACCCTACTATCCAGGTTCCTTCTCACAGCCCTACTATCCAGGCTTTCATATCGAAGTAACCATACTATCCGGGTTCCTTCTCACAGCCCTACTATCCAGTCTTTCATATCGAAGTAACCCTACTATCCAGGTTCCTTCTCATATCCCTACTATCCAGGCTTTCATGTCGAAGTAACCCTACAACCCAGGTTCCTTCTCACAGTCCTACTATCCAAGCTTTCATATCAAAGTAACCCTATTATCCAGGTTCCTTCACACAACCCTACTATCTAGGCTTTCATATCGAAGTGACCCTACTATCCAGGTTCCTTCTCACAACCCTACTATCCAGGCTTTCCCATCGAAGTAACCCTACTATCTAGGTTCCTTCTCACAGCCCTACTATCCAGGCTTTCATATCAAAGTAACCCTACTATCCAGATTCCTTCTCACAGCCCTACTATCCAGGATTTCATATCTAAGTAACCCTACTATCCATGTTCTTTCTCTCATATCTCCAGAACACAGTCCACAACACTGTAAAACTGGGACCCGATCAAACATGATTGGTTTCGCATTTCCTCAGTAAGTCGCGGTGAAGCATATATCCTAACCAGATATGCATTTCACTTCCGCTTCCTCAAGTCGGAGTTAATTCCCCAGTAGAGTAATAGACAGCTGAAGCTCCTATACTCTATTTCCCAAGACATAAATCAACATTCCCCGGTGAAATCCTCCTCAACGGTAGGTGCATGAATTCTCGCAAAGGAATCTCTTATGCAACCGATATCTTTTCTGGATGGCATATTTAAGCCCATCTCCGACAATTCTCTAGAAACTTCCAAATGGCATCTATAAGCTCATTCCCGATATCACATAATCAAGTATCACTTCATGCGAGTGCAAATTTCTAGGCACTCTAGTATTCAATCATCTTCCACCTATAGATCACGAAAGGCAGATGAGCCAATCTACATCCTCAGGTTTAAGAAGATTGAACATGGGCAGATGTTGTACCCAAAAATTTTCCCTCTCAATTTACTCAATACATACTCCTAGAGATCCTCAATTTGCTTAAGGTTGCCCAAGAGTGGACCAAACAAACTCTCAACTAAGGCAGTGTACCTCAAATTAGGGTTTCCATTTTCATCAAGATGGGTGAACCACAAAGGCCTCATATAATCTCCATGGTCTTAATAATTTCTCAAGACCCTACATGTCAAGTTCCATGCCTTGCACAAGAAGTTTGCTCAGTCAACTGCTCAGATGCTTGAGAATCGACTATATTAGGTCAAAAGTCAACGGTGGCCCACATACAGTCAAACTTCAAGCTTTTTGGTCAACATCAACATTTTGAAGTTATATTCATCACTTGATCAATTTTTGATCATGATTCCTCAAGGAATGCTCCAAATTCATCAAAACCCAAAAGTTGCTAAATTAGGGTTTCTTAGTAAAAGTCAACCCAACTTTGACCAAGCATAACTTCCACATGCTTTATCATAAATTTTCCATCCAAATCTCATTTTGAAGAGGATGAAATTACCTATAATTAATCTTCATATCACAAGTTCAAAATGTGCACTCATATAAAGATATGAATTTCTACATTATGGGTCCTTTTGAAAAGTCAACAAAAACACCTTTTGGGTCAAAGCTTCTTACATGAACATGGAAGACTCAATTGAGATGAGACCAAAAGTTTTGCTTAGGGGACATCCTAAGCTTTCTAAAAAGTCCAAGAACACCTCTCTAGGGTTAAAATTGGAAGAGATATGCCTTGTCAAAGTTGACCCTTTTTGCAAAATTGCCAAAAGTCAAAAGTGCTCAAAAATGCATTTTTTGCTAAATGGGCCTAACTTTTTATGCTTGCACCTCACTTATAATGTGGTCTACGGCTCAAATATTCACCCACACACTATTTGCTTCATTTTTAAATTTATTTTGATTTTTTATTAATTAAAAATTGAATTAAATGAAATAATTGATGAATAATAGCAAAGATATGATTTGATTTGTTTTTTGGACAGGTTGGCAATCAAAATATATTGAATTATCAAGGCCAAAACGAATCAATCATAATTGGTACAAGAAAGGGAAGATTTGGCTCAAAATAGCAAGTTTGCATATGGATAAAGAATCAAATCAAATCTCATCAAACTTCAAGATTCAATCCAAGTTTGTAACCCTAATTCATCCCTAGGTGTATATTGGATAAGAACAAAGCAAAAAACAAGGTTTTGTAGTCGTGAAAAACACAAAACAAAACGTGGATTTCTTGCAAAAAGTGGGATTCGGTTTTTAGTCTATAGGGCGATTCAAGGTAATTTGAAGCTAGCAATCTCTTCCTGGGCGTGCATATAAGCTATTCCAATCATTCCCAAGTCATCAAACTACCAGAATCACCAGATATACATCACGGTTTGCACCCTCTGAACTCAAACGTATTCCTCTAATTTTACGCATTCTTGATCCAATTTGCTTGCATATACAAATTTAGGACCATGCTAGGAAGCTTTTTGATAGCCTGGATTCGAGTTTTGATGCAGTAATAACTATTTTCCATACTTAGGGTTCATGAGCTCCAAATTGGGGAACCCTAGCTAGAAGCAAAATTGGGCCAAATTAAGGATCTTTTAATGTTCAGGGGATGAAGTACAGTTGATTCATGCCCTTGAATGGAGTTTATGTCGCTTGAATTTCATTTTAAGGTTTTTGCAGGTTTTAGCCACGCATAAAAAACCGTCACTATAGCCTATAGTGACGAGTTTGTACGTAGGTAAAGGGCCAATGCCAAAAGCGATGGTTCCTTGGAGAAGATGATGGCGTGTCCAATCATCATTGGACCATTTAAAAATTTGCGCGTGTGGGAATCAGGGACTTGTTTTCTTTATATTATGTTTGGTTTTCATTATACTAATAGTTCAAGCACATAGCGCAGTTGGAAAAAGGGAGAACCTATAAGGTACACGTCTTGGGTTCGACCTTAGGCGTGTTACTTTTGCATTTTCCTAATGTTTTCTATAGGTTCCAATGCATCATGTCCCATGAAGTCCATCATGAGACCTCAGTTCTAACCCTCAAAGACCTCATCACATCCAATCCAACGTCCCATACGCGCAGATGTACCATGGACCATTAGAAGATCCGTGCATGGGATTCAGCACAGGGTTTGGGTCATCAGCCTTGGGCCCAAAAGATTCAGAATGACACCCCCCAAAGTTGCTATTCAACATAGGCCCATTCTCTTTTTTCTTTATTTATTTCTTTTATTTTAATTATTTTGTTTAATTATTTTTCACCAAATTAATTACCTTTTTTTTATTAATCATAAAATCAATAAATCACAAAACGCCAAAAAAAGCATTTTTTTAATAAAATATTTATTTTAATTTAATTAGAAATATAGATTAATTTAAATTCTTTCTTTTATAATTAAAATCAATTAGAAATTAGGGTTTTAATTAATGTGCAATTACATTTATTTTCTCAAATAAAAAACCAAAAAATACACAAAATCTTTTTGTACAAAATATTTTATTTTCTTGAAATTATTTAATTTAGTTTAGATTAGGTTAATTTCAATTTCTTTTTCATAATTAAAATAATTAGAATTAGGGTATTAGTCGTACATAACTCAATTAATTCTTTTCTCAAAAATAACTAAATTATTTTTCAATTAGATTTTAGGGTTTTCAATTTCTCCTCGTATTTAATTCGTCACGCATTTGATCATTTCTTTTCCATTATTTTGTAACTGCCAATGGTTTGTAATAGTTAAACTAGGGTTTTATTTACTGCTTTAATCCCCGATTTTTTGGTTATGTAATTAATCCCCATCCCCCGAAGCCTTGTAATAGCTAGGTTTATTTTTTCGCACTTTTAAATTCCTGCAAATATTTACCTATCTAGATGTATGCTAAATAGGATTGTATGGCAAGAATATCTGAAATTAAAACGGTAGATCACCTAATGTGCAAAGATTAAATAACTGAAATAAATCATATGCACATATTCACTCCTAGGGTTTACCTCACTTCGGTTGCCTTCGGTAAATAATCATTAAGCATAGGAGATTTTAGTGGTTTCCCTCCTGCCTAAGAGATCAAAATGTCCCATTCGAATGTTGCCTCGGAAATGTTGCCTCGGAAAGATCTTAAGACTCTAGGGTTACTATTAAAGTTTTCTAACTATTGCTTTAGTGATTGTACTTGTCCCTTTCGAATGTCCCTTACAACTCCAACGACGGTGCTACCTACTCCTTAAAAGTAGGATAGCGTTGTCTAAAGGAAACGAGAACAAACAATCTTTTTTCGAGTAGGTAGAATCTTAAGTACTTGCTCAATAAAAACTTTTCACACAAACACCTTTCAAAACAATTTTCAAAACAAACTTTGTCACATCCTTGAGGACTGATACAAGGGTTATCACGAAGTAAAACATTTTCAAGACAAACACATACAAGCAATTTGAAAAATGAGCAAGTACCTAAGAGCCTGTAGATAACTACGGATAGAAAGGGTGTTAACTCCTTCCCTTTCTATAATCTACCCCCCATACTAAGAATATCTCGAAAATAGGTTTTTTCTGTTCTTTTTCCTTTTCCATGATTGGATGAAATAAAAGTCGGTGGCGACTCTTGCTTACCGCAACATTTTGCAAACAAAAAACGCAAAACGCAAACCAGTAAAAATAGTCGGTTCTGCCACCGTATCACACCTTTGCTCAAACGAAACCTTGCATGAAGAGCCACACACCCAAAAAAAGAATGCAACCAAAGCTTGTATTGAAGGGGGCCACATGCCCAAACGAAAAATGTAGCCAAAGCTTATATTGAAGGAAGCCACACGCCCAAATGAAGAAAGCAACCAAAACTTGTATCGAAGGAAGCCACATGCCCAAACGAAGAAAGCATGCAGGAGGTAAAGGGCACAATCGAAGGAAATAAAAAAAGAGGCATTTGCCTCCTAAATCGAAGGAAACCAAACAAGAGGCCTTTGCCTTCTGAATCGAAGGAAGCTAACAGGAGGTCATCAACTTTCTGAATTGAAGGAATCCAAACAGGAGGCTTTTGCCTTGTGCTTGCTGGCCTGAAGAAGTTCATTGCCTTGTGAATTAGGAGCAAGTGTAAAGAAGGCACTTTACTTCTGAATCAAAGGAGGCCAGTAGGAAATCACCAACTTCTGAATCGAAGGATATCAACAGGAGGTTTTTCCCCTTTGGATCGAAGGGCATCAGCAGGAGGCTTTTCCTCTTTGAATCGAAGGAGGATAGATGAGGCTTTTTGCCTTGTGCCTGCTGGCCTGATGGGAGTCCCTTACTTTGAAGCACGCAAGAAGGAATATATTGCTCAATCAAAGGCTACATGCAGATAGCCATCACTTTATGAATCAAAGCAAGCATGAAGGGAATTATTTGTACAATCAAAACAGGCATGCAGGCATCAAATGTTCAATCGAAGCAGGCATGCAGGCAACCATTGCATTGTGAACCATGTGAGGTCAATGGTGCAATCGAAGGTTGCATGCAGGAAGCTCCTGCTTTGTGAATCAAAGCCAGCGTGTCAGAGGCTAACACTCAATCGAAGGATACAAGCCAAGCTGGCATCGAAAGAGGCCAAAAGTCCATTCGAAGGATGTGAAATCGAAGCAGGCACGCTCTTTTTTTGATTTGATGTTTGAAAGCCCAATTGTAATTGTGCAAATTTGAACTTTTGAAAATCCTTGTGGGGAAATGTCTTGAGAAATGAGAGGGAAAATTTTGGGTTACAATAATATCCATATGTCTTATGGCACTCCTCTTTATTATAGGTCTTAGGAATCATCAAAAAGAATATTGAAATTGATCCAAACCATTGAAAAATCATTATTGCATAGTTTTTAGTTACATGTGCGTGTCGACACATCCGAGTTTCAGGTCGACACATGTAACTCATTTTTAAAGCTTGTAGCTTCTGTAAGTCTCAGGTCAACACATGCATCCATACAAGTCGACAAATACTGAAAGAATTCTGAAATTGCAGAAATTTCTATTTTATGTGTCGACACATCCGTTTTCAGGTAGACACGTCTACTAGTGTATTTAAGCATGTAGCCTCTGAGTTGTTCAGGTTGACACATGACATTATTTGAGGTTGACACATACGACCTAAACACAAAAAATGTGTCAACACATACGAGTTTAAGGTCGACACATCCTGTTTGATTCAGTCATATTTTGATTTGGTTTTGATTCCAAATTTTCCCTTATTTCCCTAATTGTCCCATAAATATAAATACTCATTCATGCATAATTCTCAACTTGATGATACCATAAAATTAGCCTGATATTTATCTTGTTCTTCAACCTTCAGATCTATGCATACACACCAATATTACATTGTGATGATGTTTCATCGGGGTGCCATCTAGATGAAGAATTGAAGATTTTTGATTGGTTTGGGTTGAGTTCTTGTAGGGGTCTTCATCCGGGAAAAACCATCGGGTTTGTCCTCCAAAATCATTTGTTGAATTGAGGGTTTTCGTGCAAGATCGTTTGAAAGTTCATCCATGTGAAAAATCCCTTGGAGTGTTTGAAATCTTTTCAAGGAACCTTAGAGTGTTTGAAATATTTTTAAGGAAGTAGCAAGGATTGGGTGATAGAATCAATGATCTTGTGTTGATAGTTTGCAATCGAATTTACTCGAGTGAAAATTCCCTTGGAGTGTTTGAAATCTTTGAAAGGAACCTTGGGGTGTTTGAAATCATTTTAAGGAAGTAGCTTAAGTGGGGAATAATTTGCATCTATCAGTTGATTTGATCTTGCTTAAGATCAAAGGTTGGAAGAAGGATCATCAACACCAAATTGGAGAATTTTGTATTGTTGTTTCTAACTCTTCTATTGAATTAAACATTTTGCATATAAAAATTATCCTAGTTCCATTGGAATTAGGCGCAGACGTACCCACACACGAGGACAACAATGGAGAACTGTGTAGACAAATTCCTTGTGTGTTTTTACTTTTTCTCTTTTACTCGCTTTCAATTTCATCAATCTTTTTATACAATAGCATTGTGATAACAATTGAATTGTAAGAATATTTCTCTCAAACTATGTTTTTGAAATATGTGTGGATATAGCTTATAATCAATTTTGATTATAAGTGGTTTTGTATATCAACACTAATCAAAGAGAAATTTTGAAAATTTATTTGCACGCCAAGTGTTTTATAAAATGATCAAGCTAATTCCTTGATTATTTAGCCTGGAAATAGCTTTGCAAAGTGATTATGTTCAAACAATAAGTAAAGTGGATTGTTCATTTGGGTTTATATTAATTTATTACTCATTGTATCTCATAGATTAGTCGTATATCCTAGTTTCCAATAAGTTGTTTTTAGACAATTTATCCAGCTAATTGCTTCCACATCAAAAAGTTTTAAAAACACTTAATTTATATATTTGTGTCTAGAAATACTTTTTGTGCCTCTATTCACCCCCCTCTAGATATGCACCATCGTCTAAAGGGATGTCTTAACCACAAGTATAGGACATCAGGTCTACTACAGTTGACAGTTTGGTTTCAGTTGTTGTGATTTAATTACTAAATATTCTAGGAATATTTAGTAATCTTATGCGGCATCCAAGATTTACAAATCAGAGATATTTTGTTGGTTTTTCAAGATATTCAAACTTTCTAAATATGGAGACATTTTAGGAAAGCTATAATTAAATACCTATTTTTTTTGGAGAAGTTTTTGAAGACTTTGTGCAGCCTCTCTGCTGCATTTTTGAATCCTAAATCCAGTTGGGAAAAAGGTTATAAATAAAAGTGTTTGTAACCTAGAATAATATAGGTCCAGAATGTATAATCATTAGGGATTTGTCATTGTTCCATCTCCAGGGGAGTTGGTTTGTGTGATCTTCTCGGGTTGTGAGTTGGACTATGTTACAGAGTTGTAATCTATAGTATTGTTCTCCTTGAAGCTTTTAAGCAAGAGGTAGTATTGTTTTTGGAGGAAGTTGTTAAGTAACTCTAAGTATTATTCTTGATCAAAGTTGTGAAGCAAGATCAAGCATGTTGTTCTTAATCAAGGGGTGTCTTGATTAAGGTGTTTTTAGTATTTGAAGTGATCTTTATTTAGGTGAAAGGCCGTCAATACAGTAGCTGGGACTGGGACTGTTAGACATCACTGCGGTGATTGGAGGTGAGATGGGAATTCTCATATCTAAGGAGGACCTAGGTAGAATTTACACATGGTAGTGATTAAGTGATAAGTTGTAAACTTGGGACTAGTTTAGCTTTGAATTGATATGTCTACTGGATTTCCTTCCTGGCTTGGTAGTCCCAAGAGTTGGTGTTGTTGTACACCAAACTGGGTTAACAATTTTGTGTGTTCTTTTATGCTTTTCAGTATTGTTTTGCATGTTTTGTACCTTTCCTGTGTGTTTTGTTTAGATCAGATGTCTCGACATTTCATATGACACCTGAGTTCTGATATACCATAATTTCATTTAGTATTAGAGCAGGCATCATGTTCTGTTTTTGGGTGAGATCCTGAGAAGATACTTTCCGGTCATGGGAAAGGAATGAGGTTGTTACTGAAAATATGTTTGAACTTGGATAGTTCATATTATTGTTTGAATGGTCCCTTGAAGTTGAGGATGGACTAATCGTGACAGGGTGTGTATTGGTCCTGTTTGATGTTGTCAGACATGTAGCTTTAATGGTGAGCTGCTTTGTGGTTTAATTTATTTTCAAACCAATGTTGACCAGTTGCACCTGGAGTGTGGTGTTTTTATGCAAAGGTTATGAAAGTGTGCCTGAAGGTTGTTTATGAGTTGTTTTTGGTTTGTGTTTCCACTGGACGGTATATTATGTAATCTTGGTTATTCCTTGTGGCACTGGTGTTGAGATTTTTAAGGTATGTATCAGGAATACCAATAAGGGTGAGCATTATGGTTTGATCTCCCCAACAGGTTATCCTACGATGAGAGATGTGAAAGACAACTTCAACCAACTTTGTAACATTGCCAAAGATACTTGAGGTTCATCTCAAGTCCACTCATAAAGACACTTTTTACATGAGTTTGTTGAAAAGATCTGAATAAAGTTAGAAGCAATTTATTTTTACTTACAATCTTAAAAGACCAATCTTCAACCTTTGATAAAGGATCTCTTGGTGTGTTTCTTAGAAATATGTTCTACATGATGATGGAACCTCTTATCAATATGTGTGCAGATTCTTGTTTGCATAATTGATGCTCTGGGTGCTAAACCAATATGTGTTGATCATATATGTTTAAAACCTTCTCCTGATTTGGAAGATGAGGCATCTGTGTTATGTATCTGAGATGTTTCTATCCAAGAAACATGTCTTAGATAACTGGGTTGGTCAAGAGACGATCAACCTATTTATTGCTTACTGGGTCAGTTTATTTTTTATCAAAGTAAGTAGAAGTGTAGAGGTTGAGATCTATATTCTAGTGGAGATATTTTATCCAACCAGATTCTTTATGGATGTCAAGATCATTGTCAAGGTTTTCCTCTCTGACATCTAGAAGAGTCTTCTGATGAAAGTGGCTAGATTTATGGAATCATGCATGTTGTTATTTTGCTACTATTAAGGAGGAGAACGTATGATTCTCTCAAGGTGTTTTTAGCAGTTATTGAGGAGGAGCTCTTGCTGTGTTTTCTGGAGTTGGAGGACCTTGAAGAAATGTCAGACATAATGTCTTGACATCATTGGAGTTGGAGTTATTTTTGTCAAATATGTCTGGCTGGTGTTTCTCATAAAAAGGATGGATGTTGTTTACTCTAACTTGGTAATATTATCAAGTCTATGAGAATATGGAATTCTTGTTCTGCTATAGTGAAAGAGACATTTAAAGGGTTATGTGCAATAAAGATGTATCAACCTGAGTTAAGTTAATATTCTTATGGAAGATTAATTCACAATTGTGGTGTGTGTCATTCAGTGGTTTATTGGAGTCTGCATGTTTGGAGTATCATCCAAACTGTCTCGGATGAAGTCTTCCAATTTTTGTGTCTTGAAGGATTGGAAGAAGCAGACTTATTATAAATAGTATGGTTGAGGGTTGATGATCATACAATACCCCATTTGTTGTGGTTAATTCTACATATGTCTACTAGAGAGAATATCCTCTATTGATGCATTAGGATGATGTCTAACACCTCTAAGTCAGACAAGAGGTCTGGATATTGTGCGATAGAGAAGAAGCTTCCTAAAGTGTGTTATATGTAGTTTACTGCATGAATTTATGTTTGGTCTTGAAGGATGATCAGCTACTGATGAGCACCAGTATGGTTCTCTTGTGTTCTCTTCAAGAGATGTGTTTGGATTACTATGGATGTTGTCTCCAGAGCCATAGTAGATGATAAAATCCATGATGTAACACCCTCTAAAAACCCATGCAAATATACGGCATAATCAGAGTAAATCAGCATGCATAGCAAGATGGCATCACATATACTTCACGATAATAACACAAATACACCAGTTATGCTCATAACACGCATTTAGAATCATGTTCCATACAATAACATATATGCATCTCGTAGCAGAATAATTCTCTTTTCAAAATTATACCAATAATGGTATCTCATAAATAGAAATAATGTATTCAAACATTAGGCACTAAAGTCCACCATCACATAATCTCAATACAATATAAGATAAAAGAGAGTATAACAAACATCTCTCAAAATAAACATAGTTCAAACGTTTCCCCGTGTTACATGACCAGAGCATGGCTCACTACCTAATAAGAAGATAAAACAAGGACTAGGTCCTCCAACTAATCCATGCAAGAAGCACAACTATCTTCGGTACCTGAGCGATGTCGTATAAAAATATCATTTCAAAAGAAGGGTGAGAATTCATATCTTTTGTACCCCAAAATTTTCCCTCTCATTTCTCAAGGCATTTCCTTACAAGGATTTTCAAAAGTTCAAATTTGCACAAGTACAAGTGGACTTTCAAGCATCAAATCAAAGAAGATCATGCTTGCTTTGATTTCACATCCTTCGATTGGGTTTTGGGCCTCTTTTAATGCAAGCTTGGCTTACATCCTTCGATTAAGGATTGACCCCTGACATGCTTGCTTTGATTCACAAAGCAATGGCTATCTGCATGAAGCCTTCGATTAAGCAATTACCTCTTTCTTACATGCTTAAATCCACAAAGCAAGGGGTTCCCACCATGATAGCGTACACAAGGAAAACGCTTCCATATGGATAGCATTCATATTAGCACCCACAGGGCATTGGCTATCTTCATGCTAGCTCTGACTGGGCAAAGTCACCCTTTGAAACATCTTGCTTTCGATTCACAAGGGCATCACCTATCTTTATACAAGCCTCGTTTGGGCAAGTAGGGACCTCCTGCATGCAAGCTTCGATTACACCAATGACTCCTTACAAGCTGGCTTTTGGTGAACATGGCAATAGCCTCCTGCAACTTTCCTTCGATTTAGAAGCCAATGTCCTTCTGAAAGATTTCCTTCAATTCACAAGGCAAGGACCTCCTGCATGCAAGATTCGATTGCACCATTGGCCTTACATGTTTGCTTGATTCATAATGCAATGGTTACCTGTATGTCTGCTTCGATTGAGCAAGGGCCTCTGCAGGTTTGTCTTGATGACTACCTGCATGCAAGCTTGATTCCTGCTTCGATTGGGCATTTGATTTCTTTTGAGCAAGCTTGATTCTTGCTTCGACAGGGAAGTATCTCCCTTGAAAAGTTTGTTTCGACACACATAGTTTCTACACTATGGTGGCCCATTCGAAGGACATGCAAGACACACCTGGATGTCCCATTCGAAGGACATATTTGATGGCCCATTCGAAGGACATATTTGATGGCCCATTCGAAGGACATATTTGGTGGCCCATCCAAAGAACGTGAATTTATTGCATTAGAAGGAACATGCAAAAGGTCCATTCAAAGAACACAATTAATTTTTGGTCTCTTGATGAGTCTAGTCGAAGGCTTGCTGACAAAAGCTGCTGAACAGCAGTCCTGCTACACTGCTCCTGTATTTGCACCAATTTGGCCTACAAATACTGCACCTCGAAGACTACAACAACAGCATACCAAATTTGTTTAAATTTCTTTTATTTTCCCTCCTAAACCTCAACCAACTTTATATATAAATAAGAGGTTCTATAACACATCTAAAGGGGGCTGGACAACACATCTAGAGGGATTTTGGTAGCTGGAGAAATTTTGGTTGTGCGAAAATCATCAAACACTTAACACATTCTAAAACCCAGAATCAAAAGACCACACCCTTGTTTCTTTTCCTTCGAATCCATAAACAACAAATATAACTTCACTCTTCTTGAATTTTAAATTTAGGCAAAGAGACATCACACTTGTCTCATTCCCTTCGAATCCAGGAGCACCCAGGGCAGCAACTCAAGTCCAAAACCCATATTCCAGCTTCAAGCAAGGTAAGTCCCTTTAACCTTCAACCTTTTGTTTCAAGCATAACATGTAAATAATTATTTCTTTTCGTTTCAAGAATCATTATTACCCTTTAGTTTGTTTTTGTTTCCACTTTGTCCATTGGTTTTTATTGCTAATCTTCTGGCTTGTTTTCTTTGTTTCTTAAAACATATCTTAAGAACTAACCAAACCATGAAAAAATATTAGCAATCAACCCATGTTGTTATTTATGGAAACAAAAACAAATATGTATGAATCGAAGGTTACAAACTTCGATCCACACTGGTTACAGACCCCAAACGAAGAAGAAAAAAGTGTGAATCGAAGGATCCCTGTTCACGCTGACTTCCAGGCTCAATCGAAAGAAGCAAGGAATGGTGAATCGAAGGATGCCTGTTCACGCTGACTTTCAGGCTCAATCGAAAGAAGCAAGGAAGGGTGAATTGAAAGATGCCTGCTCATGCTGACTTCCAGGCCCAATCAAAAGAAGCAAAAGGGTTGGAATCGAAGGGTTCTTATTGACTGGATCAAAGAACTTGTTTCCCCTTCTTTTATTTTATTGTCTTTATATTTTCTTACTATTCAATATGGTTGTAATATTGTAGGACATTTATTTTCTGCATTTTTATTGCTTTATACAAATGTTAGTAATTAGGATGTATGGCAAGATAAAACCAACAAGTAAACAACCTAAAAATCAAAGACAAAAATGCATGCAATCAAACACACTATTCACACACATGCACCTCTAGGGTAATCTCACTTGTTGCCTAGGAAAATAGTCATGTCCCTCGAATATGGGTGATTTAGCAAAGACCCTTGATAAAAAGATTGTAGTCCCTCGATGACCCTCGATGTTGCCTTCGGTAAACGATCTAGTCCCTAACAAAAATTTCTAAAACGTCCCATAGGTTGCCTTCTATGAC
Source organism: Vicia faba (assembly GCA_948472305.1). Classification (NCBI taxonomy): domain Eukaryota; kingdom Viridiplantae; phylum Streptophyta; class Magnoliopsida; order Fabales; family Fabaceae; genus Vicia; species Vicia faba. The sequence goes on along the minus strand of OX451738.1, from coordinate 1,577,565,506 downwards.
TATACAAACGACCCACGCCCATCCCTTCACATCCAACGATGGGGCTTCTTATCAATCAATGGTAAGATAGCGATATCTAAAGGAGGAGGAAAAGAACATTAGACCTTTTGAGTAGGTAGGTCGCCCGTAGTTGCTTGCTTGCTCACAACTAAAAAACCATTTTTACACCAACACTTTCAATTGAAACATTTTCAAAAGTCAAAGCTCTTTGTACGCATTCTTATAGAGACGAGAATCATTACAAAGGCACTTTTCAAAATCACTTTCTAAAACATCTTCCACAAACATCTATTTGAACTATTTTCAAAACCAACACTTTGTACACATTCTTATAGAGACGAGAATCATTACAAAGACGTTTTCAAAATATTTTTAAACCCACACCACAAGCATATTTTCAAAAAAGCAAGTGATCTAACAAGCAACTAAGAGCCCGTAGATAACTATGTATGAAAAGGGTGCTAACACCTTCCCTTTTCATAACCTACCCCCCGAACTCAAGAAAACATCTCTAAAGGTCTTTCCTGTTATTTTCACCCTTTCCTTATTGGATAAAAGAAAAGTCGGTGGAGACTCTTGCTATCCGTAGCAATTGCGATCAAACGCAAAACACCCAAGTCAGTTCTCCCACTGTATGACAATATCATTATAAAAATATATAATAATAAGTAGTATATAACATACATACATCAATTGAATTCATCATATTTCATACATTCATGTATTCAACACTTGCTAATACAATTCAGATGTTTGCATATCTAACATAGCTCAACAATTCAAGATTCAAATATAATCAATCATAATTACCACCAATGTACCATTCACACTAATATTACATAAAGCACGCCAAACATACATTTCACATCGACACATATGACTCCAATGCAACTCTATGCAATATGCATGTGGTATCAATTATGAGCAATTTGGTTCACACTACTCCCGATCCCCACCATAGGACCATAGCCTTCACCAAAATTATTAACAATTTGGTTCACACTACTCCCAATCCCCACTATAGGACCAGAGCCTTCACCAATGTTGTAAACAATTTGGTTCACACTACTCCCGATCCCCACCATAGGACCAAAGTCTTCACCAACAGAGCATAAGCCCCCACCATGGATACATGTGCAAATATAAAAAATTATATGCAATTAATATCATCCCTCAATCTTAATACATAAGCATATAACACATAATTCATCACATAAGAATTATCTTCACTTTTTGCACAAACATACACATATCATGTCATCTTTCACATATGAATTACATTCATAGCATTCATCAATTCAACACATCACAATAACACATAGAAAACATTTCCAAACAATGTTATTCACATTTATCATCAATTCACAACATACATATACATAAAATTCAAGTATTAGATTTTCATCAAAATTCATCCAAAACCTATTTAATACATATCTTCAATAATTCATCACACGTGAATTACCACACATTTGCACATACATACTGTTGTACCCCAAAATTTTCCATCTCATTTCTAAAATATTTTTCTCACAAAAATTCTACTAAGTCAAGTCTGCACAAATTTGCTTCGATTATGCATCTAGCTTCCTTCGAGCAGGCTTGATTCAGGGGTTTTAATTGAGCACCCGACCTCCTTCAAACTTGCTTCAAATTCCCAAGCTTCATTTGAAGCATTGGCCTTTTGCTTGCTTGCTTTATACAAGCTTCGACTGGGCATTTGTTTCCCTTTGAAACAACCTCCTTCGATTCAAAAGGGAAGGGCCTCCTGTTGGTGTCCTTCGATTCCGAAGTTAGTGGCTTCCTACTGGTTTCTTTCGATTAAGAAGGAAATGACCTTCTAAAAGCTTCCTTTGATTCAAAGTAGGGACCTCCTGCATGCAAGCTTCGATTACACCAATGACCCCTTACAAGTTGGCTTTTGGTGCACATGGAAATGGCCTCCTGCACGAGGCGTTGGCTTCCTACTGGCGCCCTTCGATTCAGAAGACAAGTGCCATCTCTATGCTTGCCTTCAATTCACAAGGAAAGAACTTCCTTCATGCCAGAAAGCACAAGGCAATGGCCTCATGTAGCTTTCCTTCGATTCAGAAGCCAATGGCCTTCTGAAAGATTTCCTTCAACTCATAAGGCAGGGACTCCTGCATGCAAGCTTCGATTCCACCCTTGAAAACCTTCAACACACATAGTTTCTGCACTATGATATACATGGGTGTACAATTTGAAGGACATGCATTGACATACATGGATGCCCCTTTCAAAAGATACACAACTGGAACATTCGAAGGACAAGCACGTGGTCCATTCGAAGGACATACATTTTCCCCATTCGAAGGACATGTATTGATGGATTTAAAGGAGCATACGTTTGTGTTCCATTCGTAGGATATACCTTGTTGGCCCATTCTAAGAAATTGCAAGTGATGCACACAAGTGATGCATGTGGTCCATTCAAAAGAACACACACAATGGTCAAAATGAAGGATACACAAAGGACCCATTCGAAGGACACTGATTGGAAACACATATTGTTGTCTGAAGAGGAGTTTGGTCGAAGGATGGATCTAGTTGGTCAAAAGAAAAGAAATATTCAAAGTTGCTTGCTGGTCAGAGTCCTATGTGCTGCAAGTCCAAGCCTGATGCACTAGCCACAACACTCCAAAACTGATGCACAATAGTCCTGCTACACTACTCCTATATTTGCACCAATTGGGCATATAAATTACTGCACCTCGAAAGCTGCAAAAATAGTATACTTAATTTGTTCAAATTCTTTTGTTTTCCCTCCCAAATTTCATCCAACTTCATCTATAAATAAGAGGTTCCATAACACATCTAGGGGGATGGACAACACATCCGGGGACTTTTGGTAGTTAGAGAAACTTTGGTTGTGTGAAAAATCATCAAACACTTAACACACTCTCAAACCCATAATCAAAAGACCACACCCTTGTTTCTGTTCCTTTCGAATCCAACACTAGAAACACAACACTTGTTTCTTTTCTCTTTCAAATCCAGAAGCAACCCAATGCCTGATTCCTTCTTTCCAATCCAACATTAGAAACATAACACTTGTTTCTTTCTTTCGAATCCAAAAGAACCCATGGGAGCAACTCAAGGTCCAACACACACATTCCAGCTTCAAGCAAGGTAAGACACTCTGACCTTAACCCTTTTGTTTCAAGCATGTAAATAACATTTGTTCACTTTTTATTTCTTTACTTTTGATTGCATGCTTTTCTTGTCCAAGTATATGTTACAACTAACCTGTACAGACTCAAATGAAAGAAAAGTTTCTTGTGAATCGAAGCCTTAGGCTTCACCCCTTACTGCTTCACAGGGGCAAAACAAACAAAAGGACAGGGAGTGTGAATCAAAGGGTGCCCACTCACTTTGACTTCCAGGCCCAATCGAAAGAATCAACAAGAAGGGTGAATCGAAGAGTACATTCTAACACTGACTTCCAGCCCCAATCGAAAGGTGGAAAAATTTGTGAAATTGAAAGGCACTTCTTTCGATCCAGGATGCCTTTTCTTTCTCTCTTTTTACACTATTTTTTGTCTTTATATTTTCTATATATTTACATTCAATATGATTGTAAGAATTAGGACTTTTAACCCCCACTTGTACATTTGTATAACCCATCCCCCAAAAAATATGTAATAACGTAGGACCTTTATTTTCCCACATTTTTATTGCTTTCATAAATGTTAGTAATTATGGTGTATGGAAAGATAAAACCAACAAGTAGACAACCCTAAATTCAAGACTAAATGCATGCAATCAAACGCACTAGTCACACACATACACCTCTAGGGTAATCTCACTTGTTGCCTCAGAAAATAGTCATGTCCCTCGAATATGGACGTTTTAGCAAATACCCTCGATAAAAAGATCGTAGTCCCTCGATGTCCCCCGATGTTTCCTTCGGTAAACGATCTAGTTCCTAACGAAATTTCTAAAATGTCTTATAGGTTGCCTTCTATGATTATACAAACGACCCACACCCGTCCATTCACATCCAACGAAGGGGCTTCTTACCAAATCGATGGTAAGATAGCAATATCTAAAGGAGGAGGAAAAGAACATTAGACCTTTTGAGTAGGTAGGACGCTCGTAGTTTCTTGCTTGCTCACAACTAAAAAACATTTTCACACCAACACTTTCAATTGAAGAATTTTCAAAAGTCAAAGATCTTTGTACGCATTCTTATAGAGACGACAATCATTACAAAGACACTTTCCAAAATCACTTTCAAAAAACATCTTCCACAAACACCTCTTTGAACTATTTTCAAAACCAACACTTTATACGCATTCTTATAGAGACGAGAATCATTACAAAGACATTTTGAAAATATTTTCAAACCCACACCACAAGCACATTTTCAAACAAAAGCAAGTGATCTAGCAAGCAACTAAGAGCCCTTAGAAAACTACGAATGATAAGGGTGTTAATACCTTCTCTTTTCATAACCTACCCCCCGAACTCAAGAAAATATCTCAAAAGGTCCTTCCTGTTTTTATCACCTTTTCCTTTGTTGGATAAAAGAAAATTCGGTGGCGACTCTTGTTATCTGCAACAATTGCAATCAAATGCAAAACACCCAAGTCAGTTCTCCCACTATATTATAGAACTGGCGACTCTGCTGGGGAATAAACTTAAAAGTGGGGTTACCTTAGGGTTGGATCACCTTTTCCTTGATTGACTTGCATGCTTTATATCATGGTTCCTTGTTTTGGTTTGTTTTAATCCTCCACCTGGATCTGGGGCACCTTTTAGGTAAGTAGCAATAGATTGTGAAAATTGTACGGCGTAGACCGATATGGTTGAAGAAATGGCTACGTTAGTGTGACGTATTTGTTGGTACAGGTATCCCTTGTGTTGAACCGATGAGAATACGGGGCCGCTGAGCGGTGTCATGAAGCACTAACTGGCCTTAGGACCTTAATTGCACAACTTGGCCATTAGGAAGTAGTGAGATAGCTGGTTTCGGTGGAAAGCTGAAAATTAGTTGATACTCGATACTACACTCATTGAGTTTGGACTTTTGGGATATCTCAGCCACAAGAAAAGATTGATTGTGCTGAGATAATGCCTAAAAGAAAAGTCAGTGATATTGAGATCCCCTAGAACCCGGTTACTTTCTAGGACAGGTTGAGCCAACTAAACTTCAACAGGGTACTTACCTAAAAACCCCATTGCAAGCCTAAACCTAAGAACTTGTCTGCTTTGTGTGTATATGGTTTGTTTGCTTTGTTCACATGTACATAACATCATAAACATCATAACATCATAAGCATTCTAACTAACCATTTCAAGGATTTATGAATTTATCTTTGCCTTGTTTTGTAGGACATGAATCCCATTTGAAGGAATACCATCCGAGTCATCTTCGTGAAAGCATATCCTAAACTCCAAGAATTAGCATCAAGGGTGCCTGGAGATTCTCCCTTCACCAAGAAATATGGTCGACTTCTCAGCATGGCTACCTCAAATTTCCAAGAAGAAATGATGTGTGTACTCTTCCAATTCTATAATCCTATGCATCATTGCTTCACCTTTCATGACTATCAATTGGTGCCTACATTAGAAGAGTTATCTCAACTGTTAGGAGTTCCTGTGCTTGATCAAATACCGTTCACCGGCTTAGAGGAGACTCCAAAGCCTAAAGTTATTGCCGAAGCCTTGCATTTGAAGAGAGCCGACATTATAACAAATTGGGAGACAAGAAGTGGAGTTAAGGGTTTCCTAGCCAAGTTTCTGTAAGAAAAGGATCGTTCATTCTGGGAGGAAATGGATTTTCAAGCTTTTGAAGATGTCTTGGCCCTTCTAATCTAAGGTTTGGTTCTATTTCCCAATCCAGACCAATTCATAGATGTGAATGCCATCAAGATTTTCCTCTCTTGTAATCCTATACCTACTTTGCTTGGAGACATTTTACATTGTTTCCACACTCGCACCATGAAGAAAAGAGGTACTCTTTTGTGTTGTATTCCCTTACTCTCTAGGTGGTTTACTTCGCGCCTACCTCGATCAACGATGAAGAACGAGCAAGGCTTGACATGGTCTTAAAGGATGATGTCACTCACACATTCTGACATTTATTGGTGTTCTCGATCCCTGGAGGACATTACTATCATTAACCGTTCTGGGGAATTCTCTAATGTCCCACTCTTAGGCATTAGGGGAGGTATCACATATAACCCTTCTCCTGCATTACAGTAATTTGGGTATGCACGAAGAGATGGTCCTCATGATGCACTCATCCAAGGTTTGGTATTCGACCATGAGGGCGACGACCAAGGCTACCGTCAAAGGTTCATACGAGCTTGGAAAATGGTAAACAAAGTGGATAGCAAGACATTGGGCGTAAGAACTCCATTCCTTTGGAGCCTTATCTTAGATGGGTACGAACTCGTGCTCAAAGTCTCGGTATGCCATACCCTGCCATTTTACCCATCATCATGGAGCCTATTGCCGAAGGAGATATTCCGTATGCTGTCCTTTATCCTAACATGCCTACTTCTCTTGAAGATTTGCAAAAAGCTTGGATCCAGGTGAAGGAAGAGCGAGACACCTTTGAAGCCCAGTTCTACGCAAGTGAAAAGAAGGTTTTGGAGCCCACGAGACAGCTTCATGAAGAGCGAAATTTGAACGCCTACATTGCACTAAAAAGGATGCCTTTGACCTATTTTCCTTAGGAGTTTATTTTGCTTTATTTCCTCCATTGTATGCCCAAGAGGAATATTTATAATCAATTTGAATCATTAATGAAATTGATGTTTGTTCCTTTTGTCTAAACAAATTTAAATCTTCTAAGTCCTTGAAAACATTTGCATCCACATACCATGCATCATATCATGATAGGATTTCCCCACACATGTCTCTCATCTACTTACTGTTTATTTTAGTAGAGATGTCTCTAGAATAGACTATCAAGGACATTCAGACTCAAAATGCTCAACTTCAAGAAATGTTCCTGAACCTATCCAAGGGGCAAGAAGAAGTGAAAGCACTCCTCACTAGGGGCATGGCCATGAAGAATCCTGATGACAACAAGGATGACCAGTTGGAACGGTAACAAGCTGAGATAACCACAATGAAGATCCAGATGATGGGACAGATGGTAGGCCAGATGGCTCTTATCCAAAATTAGCTCGGGGACAAGAAGAGTTGAGAGCCCTTGTCAACAAGCTTCATCAAGACATATGCAATCATATGAAACAAACAGTCGAGGCTAGGGATCAAGTCTTTAACCAGCCCCTGATAAGACAAGAAGTTAGCTTGATGGAGAGTAGACCTTTCCAAACTGCTGCTACATCACGAGCCCAACAACAACCTCGCCACAACGACAGGGGAATCAACATAAGGAGGTCACACCTAAGAGACAATTCACCAGGATCAGCATGTCGCTGGCTCAAGCGTTACAACACATGTTGAAGGCAGAGCTAATTATGTTAAAGGCTCCTCTCTGGAATCCCAATACTGTTGCTCCTAGTTATCACCCCAATGAGAGGTATTCATACCATTCTGATAGTCCTGGACATTATACGAATGGTTGTTGGGCTCTGAAGAACAAAATTCAAGACCTAATCGACGAAAGAGTGTTGGAGTTTACACAAGACGGTCAGCTGGAGCTCTTCTATCACCCCTCAAGGACATCCATATGCAGTGTCGGTCTAGGTGAAGGAATTTTCTGTTTATTCTAATATTCAGTTGTAATTTCTTTGTTTGCTTAAACACTTATCTTTATGTCATACTTTGGTTATTCTCATTAATGCATTAAATATGTTTGTCTTGAATTAATCCATTCATTTTCACTCTATGATTTTTTACTCCCTTTATGATATTCAACTCTTGTTTTAAAAAGTTGCAAGCCTTTAGAGGGAGGATGACAAAAACAATGCCATAATCTCATGCAGTAAGCTTTTGGACAGACCTTGCTAATGATGTACAGGCATTCCTTCAATCCCTAAACACTAGAGTTATAAGGAAGATAATCCCTAGTCAACCCCCTTTAGCCAAAGAAGTAGGAGTTTTCTTTTTTTACATAAATTGAAACCTTTAATCAAAACCTGGGGCAAGGTAGTCTCTCAGTTAATTTAAATGTGCGTCCATTCACAAATTTTCACTTTGTACCCAACAAATGACATCAAGAACATCCCGCCGAATCCAAAGAAAACGATGGTTCCCTATCAAATAGGCAGTCATTATCTCTCAATAGAAAAGCCCACTAAGTCAAAACCTATGAAGGAGACTTAAGAAAAAAATTGGGGCATCCCGCTGACTGTAATCTCAAAATAAGAACAATCAGGCACAAATTAGGGATAATAAATCAAAAAGAGGTCACTACGAATCCTTGACAACATGAAAAATGTTGCAAAAATGACTGCCTTCCGACAAACCTAACTTGTCTGAACCATCACCAAAATGTCATTCCAGACTCAATTGGAGTTCAAACGCACAATTAACTGAGTTTAGGGCTGAAGAACATCACGAAGAATGGGCAGGTACAAATACACTTTGAGCCTTATCCTTTGTTTCTTAAACCATAAACCAGACCATTAGAAAGCGCTTTTAAAAGCGCTTTCGTAGGTTGTTTTATAATAAATTTTATTGTTTTTGATTAAAGGTGTGTTCGTACTGTGGCTGTTGTGTTTCCTTTCTTCCAACGTCCCAACCCCCAAATTCATTCTTGTTCCTCTCTCCGTCCTCTCACGGTAGCTTCGTCCTCGCCACCATCGTCAACTCTCATCGCCGCCGCACGACTCGTCCCAATCTTCACAAGGTTCGTACTGTGGCTGTTATGTATTCTGAAATCAGTTTTGGTTTTCGTTGATTATTATTTTCTTCTCATTCACAGTGTATTGGTTGTTGTTGTTTGATGATTTTTGAATGTTTCCTAAAACCTTTTGATGATTTTTTTGTTACAATTTTCGCATCACTCGCTCACTCTGATACACAATCAGTTCACACATACACCATCATCACCAATCTGCTATCCTCAATCCGCTAGCTCCGACGTCCGAACACCCTTTCGATTCCGCAATTCAGATCCTCTTTGTCACCATTTTTCATTTGAAGTTTTGGTACTGCTATATTTAAATGTGAATTATGGAAGTGGATAATGTTTTTGTTATTTGTTGTATTGACATTGTTAGTGATAATTATTGTTAAAATTGAAGGGAATTTTTCATGACAGTTTGATTCCTATTTGGTGTTAAATTGAGTAACAGAATTTTGACAGCATTACTATTTTTGTTTAATTGGTGAGTTTCTAATGATGGTTAATAATGTATTTTGGGAGAGAATTTCATTGGGTTTGGTTTTTGACTGTGAATAGAATTAATTTTGAATTTGTGATGATGTTATTGTATGGTTATTGAGCTAATTGTTGAGAATTTGATCCCATGTTCATTTTGAGCCAATGGAAGGAGCTGTTATTAATATGTTATTTCATTTTGAGTTAATCTTGAATGAATTAAACTTGGTGTTGATTTTGATTGTTCCTAATTTTGTTTTAAAACGTGTTAGCTTTGAATTTGTGATGACATTGTGTGATTTGGTTTTGAATGACGAACTCGGTTATGGTATTGTTGTTTATCGTGTGCACATGGAACACTTGTTTGAGATGAGTTTTATTGAGCATTATTAGGATTACATAGTTGTTTCCCGGAATTTGGTTCGGTTGATTTTAGCTTACTTTGAGCTTGATTTTTCATATCATGAACTTGAATTGGATAAGAGCTTGAATTTTTGGTTCCCGTTTTCATTTGTGAATCGATAATCATGATAACTGTTTGATAACTTGATGTCCATTCATGATGAATTCATACAAGTTTCATTTAGTTTCAATTCTCTTGTGATTACTAACTTGTTTATGGTTTGTGTAAGTTTCTCAAGACTAATCAAGTAGTCATTCTCTCTTCTTACCTCTTATTCACTTTTGATTGATTAATCAAGTTTTGATTTATTTACTTGATTTTTTTATTAAAAATGGATTAGTTTATTAATCTATTTTTCTTAACTCGATGAGGCCATGCCATATATAAGAAACAGATGAAGTTTGGTATAGAGTAGCCCTTGAGTTTGATGAAACAAGGGTGTACTAGTATATAAGAAACGGACATGTAGAGGGTTGTGCTAATGATGTTGTGTTGTGTTAGTGAATGGTGGTGGAAATTATGATTCATTAACAAACGGGGTTACCCATTTCACATTACCATTCATTATTATGTATCTATATATCTATATCTATATGTATATTTAAGTAGAGATAATGTAAAGTGATTAATTAACTTGTTAATGAGATGGATAAAGAAACAAAAACAACTTTTTAAGGTAACAAAATGCATGCTTATATAAAATTGTGAGAGTTAAGAATTGTGATTAGTGATGTAATCATAAAATGTGATTAGTTGATAGAATAAAATGAATTTAGTGAAAAGTATTGAGTATTGGTTTTGTTATATGGTTGTGCAAGAGCAAGTGCAAGTTTTGAGTATTGGTTTTATTTTCTAACTTATCATTTAGCTCAGATTGACTCAGAAACCGTAAACCATGGATAAGACATGGATGTATTCCAATCGATTATCGAAAGAGTACGAGAACGGGGTAACGGAATTCGTTAAGTTTGCTATTGCGCACGCCGAAGACCCCGGTCGAATGACATGTCCTTGTTTGTGTTGCTGTTATGGGAATCGGGTTGACGCGGTTCAGTTGGCATCGCATCTAATACGGTATGGAATTGATAGAAGTTATACATGTTGGAATATGCATGGTGAGAAAAGTGACGGGAATGATGAATCGGGGGATAATAGGACCTATGCTTCAAACGACAATGGCACAGATACATACGATTATGATAGAGTTGAAGAGATTGCAGAAGCGCTTGAAGAAGATCTTAATGATTGTCCCAAAATGTTCGAGAGGTTGGTAAGCGATGCAGAGAAACCGTTGTATAATGGTTGTACAAAATTCACAAGATTGTCTGCGGTATTAAAGTTGTACAACTTAAAGGCGGGCAATGGATGGTCGGATAAAAGTTTCACAGAGTTATTAGCCCTTATGAAAGATATGCTACCAGAGGATAATGTTCTCCCCAATCGAACGTATGAGGCCAAAAAGATGTTGTACTCTATTGGCATGAGCTATGACAAGATACATGCCTGTCCAAAAGATTGTGTTTTGTTTCGAAACGAGTATGCATCGTTAAATGAGTGTCCTAAATGCGGTGCCCCTCGATATAAGAAAAAGTTATCTCCGGCAAAAGTCTTATGGTATTTTCCTATAATTCTGAGATTTAGACGGATGTATCGTAGTGAAACCGATTCAAGACACTTAACTTGGCATGCAGATGAAAGAATTGTTGATGGAAAGTTTCGACATCCGGCAGATTCACCACAGTGGATGAAAATTGATAATGATTATCCTGAATTTGGAAAATACGCAAGAAACCTTCGCTTGGCATTGTCTACTGATGGAATGAACCCACACGGTATTCAAAGTATCTCGCATACCACATGGCCTGTAATTCTTATGATTTATAACCTACCTCCGTGGCTATGTATGAAGCGTAAGTACATGATGTTATCTATGTTAATTTCTGGGCCTAAACAACCAGGAAATGACATAGACGTATATTTGGAACCTTTAATCGAAGATTTGAAGATTTTGTGGGAGAACGATATGGAGGTTTATGATGGGTATAGGAAAGAAAGTTTCAACTTGAGGGCGATGTTGTTTAGAACAATTAACAATTTTCCAGCCTACGGAAATCTATCCGGGTATAGCATTAAAGGTGAAAAAGCGTGTCCTATCTGTGAAGATGGAACCGATACGATGCGATTGAAACTTTGTCAGAAGAATGTCTTTCTCGGTCATCGTAGATTCTTAAATTCTAAACATCAATATTGTGGATGGAGAAAAGCGTTCAACGGAGATGCCGAACAATGTAGAGCTCCGCCTGGATTGACAGGTGATCAATTATTTGAAAAGGTGAAAGATGTGAGTATTCAGTTTGGCAAGCCTTTTGCACATAAAGTTGTTACAGGTGGGTGGAAGAAGAGGTCGATTTTTTTTGAATTGCCATATTGGAAATCTTTGTACGTAAGACATTTTCTTGATGTTATGCATATTGAAAAAAATGTATTTGACAGTGTTATTGGTACGTTACTCAATATAAAAGGGAAGTCTAAGGATGGTCTTAAAGCAAGGGAGGACATGGTAGAGATGGGAATAAGAACTGAATTGGGACCCGTGAAAAAAGGAACACGAACATATCTACCACCTGCTGTTTACACTCTATCCAGAAAGGAGAAAAAAATATTGTGTAAGTTCCTAAGTGAGGTTAAAGTTCCAGAAGGCTACTCATCAGATATTAGAAGACTTGTGTCTATGCAAGACCTCAAGTTAAAGAGTTTAAAGACGCATGATTTCCATGTTATAATGGAACATTTTCTACCGATAGGTATACGTTCTATTCTTCCAGAAAAAGTAAGAAGCGCAATAACTAAACTGTGTTTTTTCTTCAAGTCAATTTGCAGCAAGGTGATCGATCCTGAGATCTTACCAACATTGCAAAAAGAAATAGTTGTTACTTTGTGTGATCTTGAAATGTATTTCCCTCCCTCGTTTTTTGACATAATGGTTCATCTTGTCGTTCATCTTGTAAAAGAGACACAACTATGCGGACCAGCTTATATGAGATGGATGTACCCTACTGAACGTTATATGAAAATATTAAAAGGGTATGTGAAAAACCGAAGTCGACCAGAGGGTTGTATTGCTGAACGATATATTGTTGAAGAAGCGATTGAGTTTTGTACTGAATATCTGTCAAATGTTCAATCAATTGGACTCCCCAAATCTCACATTGTTGGAAAAAAAGAAGGTAAGAAGCTAATTGGAAATAAAGTTGTGACAGTATCAATGGTCGAACGGGATCAAGTGCATTTGTATGTTCTGCATAATGAGCTTGAAGTTGAGCCGTATGTTGAAATTCACAAGGGTGTTCTTCGAGGTTTAAATCCGAATAGAAATGAGAATTGGATTGTACGAGAGCATAATCGAAGTTTCATACCATGGTTTAAGGAACATATTTATTCAAAGTATCGTTTAGATCATGCTTCAGTAACAGAAAGATTGAGATGTTTAGCATACGATCCAAGTTTAATTGTGTTTTCTTATAGCGCATATGCAATTACACATTTTATACCAAAGAACAGGATGACAAAAGTACTATGCAAAATAGTGGTGTCACCTTGATCGCTGAAGCAATACATATATCAAGTGTGAAGGACTTAAACCCAAAATTTACAAACCTGTCATATTTTGGGGTTATCGAGCGCATTTGGATGTTTGATTATGAGAAGTTTCAGATTCCTATATTTGGTTGCAAGTGGGTTGAAAATAATAATGGCATATGAATGGATAAGTCAGGTTTTTTGCAAGTGGATCTTAATAGGGTGGGGTACAAAGATGAGCCTTTCTTTCTAGCCTCTCAAGCTAAACAAGTGTTCTATGTCAATGATCCGACAAGTACGAAATGGTCTATAGTGCTATTATCTAACAAAGTAATTGATGAAAGCATTGGAGATCAAAGTGATATTGGTGTTGACATTGAATCTTTAACCATAACTGATCAAAATGATAATGAATCATGTATTAGAAACGATCATAATGAGGGTATTTGGATCAATCCAACTGTCCGCGTTGTTAAGAGACGAGTAGAACACATTCCTACCAAGAAAAGAAAGAGACCTTAGTGAAAAGGGTAATAGTATATATAATTTGCCATTTCATTTTTATATTTGTCATTTCATTTTAATTTGCCATTTCATTTTTATTTGTCATTTCATTTTTATATTTGTCATTTCATTTTTATTTGCTATTTCATTTATATTTGTTATTTCATTTTAATTTTCCATTTCATTTTTATTTGTCATTTCATTTTTATATTTGTCATTTCATTTTTATTTGCCATTTCATTTTTATTTGTCATTTCATTTTTATATTTGTCATTTCATTTTTATTTGCTATTTCATTTATATTTGTCATTTCATTTTAATTTGCCATTTCATTTTTATTTGTCATTTCATTTTTATATTTGTCATTTCATTTTTATTTGCCATTTCATTTTTATTTTTTTTCATTATTACAGGTCAAATGGCTAGTAATCAAGATAACGCAAAAGATGCAAATGCTCCTGAAAATGCTCCTGAAAATACTCAAGAAAATACTTCAGAAAAAGATATTACACGAGGTATAACTATTATGAGGGGAATCATACGTGATAGAGATAGAGGAGTAACATATAATGTAGAATGGAATGATAATGACCAATTAATTGGGTCTAATGCTGCAAAGTTGACAAGCTACATTGGTACGCTTGTTCGTATACACATTCCGATCACCACTCCTAGATGGAAAAGAGGAGAGTTGGATGAGGCTAAGGAGAAAGTTTGGACTGAGATAAAGGTATATATGGTTTTTGTTATTTGCTTTATCTTGACGATAATATGTGTTTAAATTTCTTTTACTAACACACTTTATGCGTATGTTTTTTTGTAGAGGTCTTTTAACATTGAAGATACCCGTAAAAAGTATATAATGGGTTTGGCTGGAAAAAGACACAGAGGGTGGAGAACATTTTTAACAAACAAGTATCTTAAAGATGATGAAGGAAATTTCTTGAAGAGGATCCGGAACGTCCAAAGAAATATGATAACTTCATTACACCTGAAGAATGGGTTGGTTTTGTAGGCCAAAGAAGAGACGAGAATTTCAAGAAAGTGAGTGCTATAAATCGTGAGAGAGCGTCAAAACCCGCATATCCATACAAAAAAGGGCGTTTGGGATATGCTCGCTTAGAGGAAAAAATTGTAAGTAAATATAAACTCTACGATCTTATTAATTCTCTCAATGTGTTATATAGTTGATGATCTTAAGACTTCCGTCATTGCGTAGTTAGAAGAGACGAAAAGTGACGCAACATCACTACCGGCACATTTGTTGTGGAAGGAAGCCCGTGTGGGCAAGGATCAAGCTGTTAATCCCGATATTCAACATGTGTATGATGAATGTGTAAGTATAAGATTGTGTCTTTAGTTAAATCAATTAATGTTTATTAATATTTAAGTAATTTTTTATCTCCACTAATAATTTTTTATATGTAATTGAATTACAGGAGACCTTGTCCCAATCGGTATCCCCAGGTGAGGATCCTCACGATACCAGGAGCGTACTTAGTCGAGCACTAAATATTGCTGAGTATCTGGGTCGGGTGAGGGGTAAAGGTCATGGTGTGACTCCAACCTCTTTGTATAAGCATCCAAGGAGAAGAAATCCTAGCAATGCAGAAGTGATGCAAACATTGCAGGATTTACAAGCTCAAGTTCGTGAATTGCAGAAGGATAAAGAGAGATATATGGCGGAAAAGAGCAGTTCACAATTGAAAGAAACTAGTGACAAAGCTAGTATCAATTGTCAGCATAAATTTCCCGAGGTAATTTTCAATATATATCCGTTATTACTATAGAATATTTTTAGTCACTTCTAACGGTTATTATTGGTTTAGGGAATTTCATCTTGCCAGCTATACCTATCTGTGATTGATGGATCTGGAACTGACTGTTTAACGCTGGTTCGCGAAATGTCGCGGAAGCAAGAGTCGCCACCGTCTTTTATTTTCTCCAAATGGAAAGGACAAAAGCACAGAAAAATTCCTTATAGAGATTGCTCTCGGTTCGGGAAGTAGATTATAGAAAGGGAAGGTGTTAGCACCCTTTCTATCCATGGTTATCCATGGGCTCTTAGATACTTGCTCATTGTGTTTTCAAAAATGGTTTGTTTGCTTTTCAACTGTGGGTTTTAAAAAATTTTCTTTGAAAATTCCAGTTCGACTCTTGTATCAGTCCTCAAGAGTGTTTGAAAGATTGCTTTCGAAAGCTTTTTGAAAAGGTGTCGGTGTGAAAAGTATTTTTGATTTGTTTTGAAATTAGAGCAAGTATCTAGAGTCGTCTACCTACCCTAAGGAATTCGTCTGTGTAGATGTCCTTTAAAGTAGTGCCATCCCACCATTGAGAGGTAGGTAGCACCACCGTTGGAGGTGTTCGGATCAATTCGAGGTTCGGGACATGGTGATCACCAGAGCAATAGGAAGATACCTTAGAAGCTACCCTCATGCCAGGTTCCCGGATCATGAGGACTTACTAAGACATCCTCTACTCGACGATCACCTTTCGAGGCAAGGCAACAGTGAGGCGTACCCTAGGGGTGGTGTGTGATTTGTGTGTCAGATTCGTTGCATTTATCTTGTCATATCAAGGTGTTCTATCGTTTGTTTTTATTTATTGTCATTCATTCTTGCATGCCTTGATTAACAGTTAAAAAAGTACGAGAAAAATAAAGTTCTAAGCTATTACAAAAGGCGCGGGTCCACATCGCTAAAATTTCTTGAACCCGATTTGACAGGAAAATAAAGAAGTAAAGGAAAGTAAAGTGCAAGAAATTAATTTACAAGGCCTTGGGAGAGATACATAAATATTAAAAGAAATAAAATAAATATGCGGATTAAATAAGAATTAAAACGAGGGCGTTGGACCCTTTTTAACTAATTGAATTAAGCGATTAAATTAATTAAAATTAAAAAGAAAAGGAATTGTTTTTGGTATTTTTTGGTATTTAGGATTTTAATGAAAAAAGAATTAATTAAAATAAGAAGCTAACCCTAATTCTAGTTGTTTTTAATTTATTATGAAAACATATTAAAGTTTAACCTAAAACTAACCCTAATTATTTTACATGCAATTTTTAATTTATGAAAATAAAAATAAATAATATTTTAACAATTAATTACTATGGAATAAAAGAAAAAGATAAAAATTAATTAAACCCTAATTCTATAAGTTTTGAGTTTTAGTAAAAAATATTAAGATTAAGACCTAAATTTAAAACTAAATGAATTGATGAATTTATTTACAAAATACTAGTTAAAAAAATATTTATTATTTTTTTTGTATATCTTTTTCTGATTTTTTATGTTTTTTATATATTTATGAAAATATTAAATTAATTAAAAAAAACAATAATTAAAGAAAGTGAAAATAATAAAAAAAAACAAAGAATGAAAAAGTTTGCAAGCCTAGGGGGTCTGCCCCTAATTTTGGAGGGTTTTCTCTTAGCAATCTGGGCCCAATAACTTTGGCCTCTTTGACTTTTGCCATTAGCATGCATAAGCGTTGACCAGGGTTTACCACGTTCTCCAAATCTGTGCCTTTGAATTGATGAAACTGAACGCGTGGACGGTTTGATTTTGAAGGTGTACGGTGCGTCTTTACACTGAAACTGCATAGGAACATTAAATGGAAAATAATATGAAAGGGGGTGAGGACCTGGGGCTCGAACCCAGGTCCTGAACATTACCACTCAAGCGCTTCACCAACTGTGCTATTTTGTTTATCTGTAAATAATATAATCAATAAATATAATAAAACAAAATAACGCGTTAGTGCTTTCTGCGCGCGAAATTTCAAACGCCCCAATCGTGGATGTCCACCTAAGCGTCTTCCTCGTTGGCTTATTTTTTTCTGAAACACAAACATTGGCAACGGTTTTGTTAGTGTTCCCTTAGGCCAGTTTCTGAAAAATAGCGACTAGCCCAGGGATGCTCATAAATTGAGCGCGAGAGTGGCTTTATGATCGTCCAATCATGCTGGTTTTAATGGTGGTATTCAGGTGCCTTAATTTTACCATATCAAGAAACGCCCAATTTGGACCTCCAAGAACCCTAATCTGCATCCATGGTAGAATCACATATGGTATACAAAAATGCAATTAAAATAGATGGTTAGCTTCAGAACACATCATATAGTATGAATACACAAACAAAATGCCATGAAAATGCCTTAAAATTGAAACACGAGTATGCCTTTTTATGAGAAAAATTCGATTTATGTACAATGATTTAAGGCGTTAAGGGTAGTGTTCTTGATCCAGGCACGTTGCTTGAGGTCCCAGGGATGCAATGGAATGGATTTCTTGGCTTCAATCCACCTGCAAATGTGTTTTCATATTTGAGTTTTCAAGCAAAATTTTCAAGTTTGTGTAAGGATTTCTGGCGCAGCTTTGTGGTTAGGAGGCATTAGGTCTTGATCCAGCTTATGTATGGAGTGAATTAGGTCAAAGAAATCAATCAAAAACCTTGGCATTCATGTCTTGCAAGATTTGATTTCCAAAAATCTTTTCAAATATTTTTCATGCCTATTTGGTACAAATCATGGCCAATTGTCTTCAATTCTTTCCAAATCCAGCTATGCACGAAATATTGAGTATACATTATGCATAAAAAGATTTAAAACCTAGGTTTAGTATTTTTCATGTATTTATTTTAATTTAAATGAATTATTAATAATAAAAATCCAAATAAATAAATAAAAAATGAAGAAAAACTTCCCTTTGGGCCAAATGGTCGTGCACATGCCTTGGATAATGAATTGTGGAAGAAAAAGAGGCCCATTAGCAATTTTAGGTCATTTGAATCAATGTTGACTTTTCAAAATATCCAAAAATTTCCCAACTTCCACGAGGCATAACTTGCTCAATTTTTAAGCTTTGCTCATGTTATTGGACATTTTGGAAAGGTCTTTGAGTCCTCTAACCAATGACTTTGGTCCCATGTCATTTTGATTTACCAATCTCAAGTTATGGCCTTTGACTTAAAGTCCCTTTTTGTTGACTTTTGAAAATGACCTATAATGTTGAAATTGATAACTTTTTGTGAGAGCATTTCTTGGACTTGAAGTGTGAAGAGGAGTTGTAGGAAATGTCTTTCTCTTCAAAATGAGCTTTGGATGGAATTTTTCTGATAATCCATGTGAAAGTTATGCCTTGGTCAATTTACAGTTGACTTTTTCAGCTGTCCAAATAAGGAAACTTTTGCATCTTGATGATTTTTGAGCCAAGCTTTGAGAATCATGATCAAGCATTGATCAAATGATGTTTGTGGCTTCAAAATGAGATGTTGACCAAAAATTTGAACTTTTGACTGCCAAATGACCATTTTACCCCTACAGTTGACTGTAGTGTAATTAGGGTTTCTGACTGTGCAATTTTGTGCTGAAAGTCTTGAAACTTTGTATGAGGATGCTTGACCATATTTGTAGGCATGTGGGACTTGATTGGACCCTTGGAAACTTCATTTTCTTGATCAGAACAAAAACCCTAATTTTGACTGTTTAGGAGGCCCTTGAACTGTGCAACCCTTGGGGAATTTTGAAGCATGACTTGGCAATTTTGAAGAATATGGGAGGGCAAATTTTGGGGTACAACAGTTGCCCCTGTTCAATCTTCTTAGACCTGAGGATGCAGATTGGCTGACGTGCCTTTCGTAATCCGAGGGTGGAAGATGATTGAACACTAGAGTGCCCAGAAATTTGCGCTCACATAGTAGCAGTGATGGTGGGAATGGGCTTATAGATGCCATTTGGAGATTGATGGATATGATGATGGGATTATAGATGCCATCTGGATGTTGATCGCATAAGAGATTCCTTAGCGAGAACTTGCATACCTGCAAAAAAGGAAAATGATTACCTGACCTGTTACAGGGCTGGTCTTCAAACTCTTTGTATAGATGTGTCCTGACTGGTTACAGGAGCTGGATCTGGAGCTTCAGAAGATGATGAATGAACCAGGGGTGGTTACTACCTCAGCAGGAACGGTGAGAGAACCTTGGATGACCTTAACCTCAACAGCAATCATTGAGCGAAATCTTGGTGGGAATTACCATCTCCGCAGTATCGGAGAGAGAACCATAGGAAATTATAATCTCAAAAGCAAACATTGAGAAAAAACCTGGAATGGAATTATCGTCTCCGCAGCATTGGGGAGAGAACCATAGGAAATTATAATCTCAAAAGCAAACATTGAGAAAAACCTGGGATGGAATTATCGTCTCCGCAGCATTGGGGAGAGAACCATAGGAAATTATAATCTCAAAAGCAAACATTGAGGAAAACCTGGGATGGAATTATCGTCTCCGCAGCATTGGGGAGAGAACCATAGGAAATTATAATCTCAAAAGCAAACATTGAGAAAAACCTGGAATGGAATTATCGTCTCTGCAGCATTGGGGAGAGAACCATAGGAAATTATAATCTCAAAAGCAAACATTGAGAAAAACCTGGGATGGAATTATCGTCTCCGCAGCATTGGGGAGAGAACCATAGGAAATTATAATCTCAAAAGCAAACATTGAGAAAAACCTGGAATGGAATTATCGTCTCCGCAGTATTGGGGAGAGAACCATAGGAAATTATAATCTCAAAAGCAAACATTGAGAAAAACCTGGGATGGAATTATCGTCTCTGCAGCATTGGGGAGAGAACCATAGGAAATTATAATCTCAAAAGCAAACATTGAGAAAAACCTGGTAACTTCTACTGAGTCTTCATCAGAAAAATCTGTTTGGGGTCGATTTAGCTGGACTAGAGAAGGCCTTGGACTGGATAAGAGATCTTTGGAGTCGATTAACTGAACCGGTCTAGGTCTTGGAATGTCTTCACCTGGGTTTTTATCAGAAAAATCTGTTTGGGGTCGATTTAACTGGACCAGAGAAGGCCTTGGACTGGATTAGAAATCTTTGGAGTCGATTTAACTGAACCAGATAAGGTCTTAGAGTCTTGAAATATGATTGAGAATTTAGCTGAAACTTTCCTGAAAGGTAAAGGTCAGTCATATGCAATGCATGATATGGACCAAGCAATGATGTTCTCAACATAAATGAGATTTGTAAGATATGATGCGTATATAATGATGTATGTGATGTTTAGGAATGTATGTTTTTGTCTTAGGAAAATAAATCCTTGACGAGTGCCGGGAAGTCATATCCTGGGCTGCTGTTGAAGAATAGATTTCGCTTCCGCTGGGGATGATAGCTGCAAGAATACCGGTAGGAGAAGATAACTCCGTTGGGGGATAAACTTGGCGAATGGATAACTCTGCGGGGAGAAAAGTACTCTAACAATCTTGTCGGGAAGCAATATTCTGTGGGGAGAGGGGTACTTTGTTAAGCTGTTGATAATAACTTTCCGGGGATACCCTTGTTGTGTTGGAAGTGCTACTAGACTTCGCTGGGGATAAGAAAGAACTGTGTTGACGACGCTCTTTCCGTGGCTTTTGGCTGAGGATAACCCAGTTATATCCTGGTAAGGAAATAACTCTTTGAATAAAGTCGGGGGACGCGTTCGCGCTCTGCGAGGATAAGCTTCCAGAATCTACTGGGGATAAGCTTACTGCTTGGGGAGATGAATTCCAACTTTCCTGGGGATATTGGATTGGACTCTCCTGGGGAAGTTTTGAACTGCGGGGGAAGTGATTCCTTTGAATGTTGGTATGCCGCCGGGGAGCAATCTTTAGACCAAGACTGTCGGGGATGCTTGTTAAGAATATGTATATTGCTGCTGGGGAATGTTGAGATCTGCTGGAGGATACTCAACTTCCTTAAGGTTTGATAATATAGCTTTGCTCGAGGAGAATATACTGTCTTGCTGACTTACTCTCTGGGGAATTGGGATATCGGGTTGCGCTCTTTAGCTGAACCCACCTTGATACCTTGGAGGACAGAACAATTAGATTGCTCAGACAACTCTTTATTGCCCCTGTTTCTGATGTGGGAAAGGAAGACCTGTGAGGTGCTGATGGTTGTTGATGGACAAACCTTCTTCTGGTAGGTGACAAGATGACAGGACATAGTCGTACGCTTTAATCCCTAACTTTTGCCTGGACCGTTTCTTTTCTGGTTTTCGGTCCACCGGGATACCTATTTTTGCCCAAGCCGCCTTTTCAGGTTTTCAACTTGCCGGGTGTACAGATTTTTTCATTTCATCCCTTCATTTTGCCCGAACCCTTTTGGTTCGCCGGGAAGCCCTTATTTTTGCCTAGGTACGTCAACCTAGCGGGTCTTTGATTTTGCGTAGTATCTTTTCGACTATGTCCATGTTCTCAGAATGTAGGGAGTTGCCCATGTTAGAAGTGTTTTGTCATGCCACCAGAAGGTGTTCGATCAGGCAAGATTCGTCGTTGGAGTGCCTCAAGTGACTCAGGCGGAGATTTGCCCCAGGCTATTTGGCCTTTGAGAGGTTCTCCGAATCTTGATTGGACTGCCCCAGATAATAGACCCTGATCATGTCATTGCCCCTTGATAGGAAGTGCTTTTGTTCATTAGGTATTCGTCGTGCGAATTTCTATGTTGTTCAAACAAAAAGTCATATGCAAACAAAGTTATGTTAAAAATGCAAAGCTTATGTCTGTCTTGAAGATTTTGAAAATGCGTTCTTTTTCATAAAACAAGTGAATGTTTGTAAAACGTGATGTCAACTCCGTATTTTACCGTGAGCCTTAAGGAGTCAGGATACCTTTCGTAACAGTATGCTTTCGAACTAACCCATGCTTCAGCTAGGACTTTTGAGGGTTATAACGTGGCCTGGTTCATGGTTTAAGAAACAAAGGATAAAGGCTCAAATTATTTGTACCCACCCGCTCTTCGTGATGTTCTCCAAACCTAAACTCAGTTGATCATACGTTAGACCTTGTTTGAGTCTTTGCTCTGATTTTCCGGTGATGATTCGGATGTTGATAACTTATTTTGAATAGGCAGTCATTCCTTTTTTGTTGAGGGTTTGTAAGACCTCTTTCTTGTCTGATTTTTGTTATCCCTTTCTTTTTTGCCTGGACTGTTTCTTTTTTTTTTGGAATTACAGTCAGCGGGATGCCCCAGTTTTGTAAGTCTCCTTCAAGGGTTTTGACTTAATGGGTTTTTTATTTTTGAGATGTAATGACTGCCTTTCTTTATGATTATTCGGAATCATCACTGTCTTCTTTTTTTTGTAAGGACCTCTTCGGTGCCATTTGTTATGCACTTGGATCAACTGAGAGAACTACCCTGCCCCAGGTTATGATAAAGGGTTTTAATTTTCGAAAAGAAAAACTCCTACTTCTTTGGCTCAGAGGGGTTAACGAGGGATTATCTTCCTTATAACTCCAGTGTTTAGGGATTGAAACAATGCCTGTACCTCATCAGCGGGATCTGTTTAAAAGCATACTGTAAAGATTGCGGTATCGTTTTCGTCATCCTCCCTCAAGAGGCTTAGAATTATTGAGAGTTGATCATCAGAAAAAAATATGAAAATAATTTGCATTTAGTGAATACGAATATATTGATTCAAAATAGACATAAGCGATGCATTAATGGAATAACAATGTTTAACATGAATAAATGTCTAAACAATCAAAGAACAACACAACTTGAACATTCGAATGAACAAAAGTCTTTTCATCTCAGGGCTTGTTACTTCAAATGGTGAGCCTTGGAGGGATGGTAGAAAAATTCTGCCTGGCCATCTTGTGTGAACTCCAGTGCTCCCTCATCAATCAGGTCTTGGATCTTATTCCTCAGAGCCCAACACTCATTTGTATCATGTCCTGGACAGGCAGAGTGGTAGGCACATCTTTTATTGGGATCATAGACAGGAGATGCTGTGTTCTGGTTCCGGGGGTGAGCCCTTAATGTGATCAGGTTCAATCTTAACAGGCGTTGTAAAGCTTGGAACAACGACATGTTAAACTGGGTGAATTGCCTCCTGGGCTTGTCTGGCTGAAGCTGGTGAGGTTGATGCTGAATTTGTGGCGCTGAAGCCCTTTGAGGAACTCTCCCCTTATCTCCTTGTCGCAAGGATGATTAAATGATGAATGGCTTTTTACCCTTAGACGTTTGCCCCAGTTGGTTACCCTGACGCAGTTGGTGGATGAGAACTCCGAGCTCTTCTTGTCTTTGAGCTAAGCCTTGAATTGCAGTCACCTGCCCCAGCATTTGGGCTTTCATTGCATCCGTTTCAGCTTGCAAGTGTTTCAGCCGTTCGTCCTCAGCACTGTTCCTGACAAAGGTCCTCATGAGAAGTGTCCTTAGCTCCTCCTGCCCCTTGGATAGATTCAGGAGGATTTCCCCGAACCGAGTCTCTTGCGCATGGAAGTCCTGGTTATCTTGTTGGGAAGCCATTGCTGAAATAAACAGCGAGAGAGGTAAGTGACCTGCAACAAGGATACTTGTTATGCAATGATGTATATGACATGCATGTAATGTTTTCAAGGACCTCGCGGGATAACCAAGAAAATTTGTTAGAATTTGAATCCGATAGCTTGAGTGAAGGGGCTTCATGTTGTTGAGAGCCCTTCTTCAAGGGTCAAAGGCTCACCATATCAAGTGGGTCATAGCCCCTGACAACCTTGGCTCGGGGAACTTTCTTCAAGTGTCAAAGCTCACCATATTAAGTGGGTCATAGCCCCTGACAACCTTGGCTAGGGGAACATTCTCCAGGAGTCAAAGCTCACCATATCAAGTGGGTCATAGCCCCTGACAACCTTGGCTAGAGGAAAATAAATCCTCTTTGCCCCTTGCTAGATGTTTGATTTATCATGACCTGCATCACAAGCCTTTGAGATCCTTGAACTGGGTTAGGATGTATGCAATGGTATGATGTCATGATGCATGGGGTAATATGAGTAAACCCTGTTATGAGTCCCAATTAAGGACTGCAAACAGAACCTGCAAGAAACTCAGTACACTCTGTTATGAGTCCCAATTAAGGACTATAAACAAAACCTGCGAGAAACTTAGTAAACCCTGTTACGAGTCCCGATTAAGGACTATAAACAAACCCTGCAAGTAGTTCATGTGTCAGATAACAAACATTCAAGTAGTCAAGTACGAAGGCACACAAGCCACACAAGAGAAGCCCTTAGAGTTTAGGCCAGCATGGGGTCTGGGTATTACCCTCTTTCAGTTTGTTGGTTCATACCTGTCCTATCAAAGTAACCGGGTTCTTAGAGGATCCCCATATCATTGACTACCCTCAATCGGTCATAACTCCAGCATCACAATCTTTTCTTGCGGCCAGAACCATCACGAGAGTTTAGCCTCAATGGGCGTAGCATACTGCTACTGTTCTAATGGCCAAGTTGTGTCATTTAAGGTTCTAAGGTTGTTGGTGCTTAATGACTCCTTGGAAGACCCATATTCTCCTCGTTGCGACACAAGGGATATCGGTACAGACCAAGGTGCCACACCAACGTAGCCACTGCTTCACCCGTGTCGGTCTACGCCGGACAGGTCCCTCACAGCTTATGCTACCTAAACAGGGTATCCCCAGATCCGGGTTAGGATCTATGTAACTCCGATGCAGCCCATAATAATAAAGCAAACAAACACAACAATTGAAAACACAAGTGATCTTAGTCCTAAGGTACACCTCACTTTATAAAGATCCCCAGCAGAGTCGCCAGTTCTGTGATCGGTGGATCTGGAACTGACTGTTTAACGCTGGTTCGCGAAATGTCGCGGAAGCAAGAGTCGCCACCGTCTTTTATTTTCTCCAAATGGAAAGGACAAAAGCACAGAAAAATTCCTTATAGAGATTGCTCTCGGTTCGGGAGGTAGATTATAGAAAGGGAAGGTGTTAGCACCCTTTCTATCCATGGTTATCCATGGGCTCTTAGATACTTGCTCATTGTGTTTTCAAAAATGGTTTGTTTGCTTTTCAACTGTGGGTTTTAAAAAAGTTTCTTTGAAAATTCCAGTTCGACTCTTGTATCAGTCCTCAAGAGTGTTTGAAAGATTGCTTTCGAAAGCTTTTTGAAAAGGTGTCGGTGTGAAAAGTATTTTTGATTTGTTTTGAAATTAGAGCAAGTATCTAGAGTCGTCTACCTACCCTAAGGAATTCGTCTGTGTAGATGTCCTTTAAAGTAGTGCCATCCCACCATTGAGAGGTAGGTAGCACCACCGTTGGAGGTGTTCGGATCAATTCGAGGTTCGGGACATGGTGATCACCAGAGCAATAGGAAGATACCTTAGAAGCTACCCTCATGCCAGGTTCCCGGATCATGAGGACTTACTAAGACATCCTCTACTCGACGATCACCTTTCGAGGCAAGGCAACAGTGAGGCGTACCCTAGGGGTGGTGTGTGATTTGTGTGTCAGATTCATTGCATTTATCTTGTCATATCAAGGTGTTCTATCGTTTGTTTTTATTTATTGTCATTCATTCTTGCATGCCTTGATTAACAGTTAAAAAAGTACGAGAAAAATAAAGTTCTAAGCTATTACAAAAGGCGCGGGTCCACATCGCCAAAATTTCTTGAACCCGATTTGACAGGAAAATAAAGAAGTAAAGGAAAGTAAAGTGCAAGAAATTAATTTACAAGGCCTTGGGAGAGATACATAAATATTAAAAGAAATAAAATAAATATGCGGATTAAATAAGAATTAAAACGAGGGCGTTGGACCCTTTTAAACTAATTGAATTAAGCGATTAAATTAATTAAAATTAAAAAGAAAAGGAATTGTTTTTGGTATTTTTTGGTATTTAGGATTTTAACGAAAAAAGAATTAATTAAAATAAGAAGCTAACCCTAATTCTAGTTGTTTTTAATTTATTATGAAAACATATTAAAGTTTAACCTAAAACTAACCCTAATTATTTTACATGCAATTTTTAATTTATGAAAATAAAAATAAATAATATTTTAACAATTAATTACTATGGAATAAAAGAAAAAGATAAAAATTAATTAAACCCTAATTCTATAAGTTTTGAGTTTTAGTAAAAAAATATTAAGATTAAGACCTAAATTTAAAACTAAATGAATTGATGAATTTATTTACAAAATACTAGTTAAAAAAATATTTATTATTTTTTTGTATATCTTTTTCTGATTTTTTATGTTTTTTATATATTTATGAAAATATTAAATTAATTAAAAAAAACAATAATTAAAGAAAGTGAAAATAATAAAAAAAACAAAGAATGAAAAAGTTTGCAAACCTAGGGGGTCTGCCCCTAATTTTGGAGGGTTTTCTCTTAGCAATCTGGGCCCAATAACTTTGGCCTCTTTGACTTTTGCCATTAGCATGCATAAGCGTTGACCAGGGTTTACCACGTTCTCCAAATCTGTGCCTTTGAATTGATGAAACTGAACGCGTGGACGGTTTGATTTTGAAGGTGTACGGTGCGTCTTTACACTGAAACTGCATAGGAACATTAAATGGAAAATAATATGAAAGGGGGTGAGGACCTGGGGCTCGAACCCAGGTCCTGAACATTACCACTCAAGCGCTTCACCAACTGTGCTATTTTGTTTATCTGTAAATAATATAATCAATAAATATAATAAAACAAAATAACGCGTTAGTGCTTTCTGCGCGCGAAATTTCAAACGCCCCAATCGTGGATGGCCACCTAAGCGTCTTCCTCGTTGGCTTATTTTTTTCTGAAACACAAACATTGGCAACGGTTTTGTTAGTGTTCCCTTAGGCCAGTTTCTGAAAAATAGCGACTAGCCCAGGGATGCTCATAAATTGAGCGCGAGAGTGGCTTTATGATCATCCAATCATGCTGGTTTTAATGGTGGTATTCAGGTGCCTTAATTTTACCATATCAAGAAACGCCCAATTTGGACCTCCAAGAACCCTAATCTGCATCCATGGTAGAATCACATATGGTATACAAAAATGCAATTAAAATAGATGGTTAGCTTCAGAACACATCATATAGTATGAATACACAAACAAAATGCCATGAAAATGCCTTAAAATTGAAACACGAGTATGCCTTTTTATGAGAAAAATTCGATTTATGTACAATGATTTAAGGCGTTAAGGGTAGTGTTCTTGATCCAGGCACGTTGCTTGAGGTCCCAGGGATGCAATGGAATGGATTTCTTGGCTTCAATCCACCTGCAAATGTGTTTTCATATTTGAGTTTTCAAGCAAAATTTTCAAGTTTGTGTAAGGATTTCTGGCGCAGCTTTGTGGTTAGGAGGCATTAGGTCTTGATCCAGCTTATGTATGGAGTGAATTAGGTCAAAGAAATCAATCAAAAACCTTGGCATTCATGTCTTGCAAGATTTGATTTCCAAAAATCTTTTCAAATATTTTTCATGCCTATTTGGTACAAATCATGGCCAATTGTCTTCAATTCTTTCCAAATCCAGCTATGCACGAAATATTGAGTATACATTATGCATAAAAAGATTTAAAACCTAGGTTTAGTATTTTTCATGTATTTATTTTAATTTAAATGAATTATTAATAATAAAAATCCAAATAAATAAATAAAAAATGAAGAAAAACTTCCCTTTGGGCCAAATGGTCGTGCACATGCCTTGGATAATGAATTGTGGAAGAAAAAGAGGCCCATTAGCAATTTTAGGTCATTTGAATCAATGTTGACTTTTCAAAATATCCAAAAATTTCCCAACTTCCACGAGGCATAACTTGCTCAATTTTTAAGCTTTGCTCATGTTATTGGACATTTTGGAAAGTTCTTTGAGTCCTCTAACCAATGACTTTGGTCCCATGTCATTTTGATTTACCAATCTCAAGTTATGGCCTTTGACTTAAAGTCCCTTTTTGTTGACTTTTGAAAATGACCTATAATGTTGAAATTGATAACTTTTTGTGAGAGCATTTCTTGGACTTGAAGTGTGAAGAGGAGTTGTAGGAAATGTCTTTCTCTTCAAAATGAGCTTTGGATGGAATTTTTCTGGTAATCCATGTGAAAGTTATGCCCTGGTCAATTTACAGTTGACTTTTTCAGCTGTCCAAATAAGGAAACTTTTGCATCTTGATGATTTTTGAGCCAAGCTTTGAGAATCATGATCAAGCATTGATCAAATGATGTTTGTGGCTTCAAAATGAGATGTTGACCAAAAATTTGAACTTTTGACTGCCAAATGACCATTTTACCCCTACAGTTGACTGTAGTGCAATTAGGGTTTCTGACTGTGCAATTTTGTGCTGAAAGTCTTGAAACTTTGTATGAGGATGCTTGACCATATTTGTAGGCATGTGGGACTTGATTGGACCCTTGGAAACTTCATTTTCTTGATCAGAACAAAAACCCTAATTTTGACTGTTTAGGAGGCCCTTGAACTGTGCAACCCTTGGGGAATTTTGAAGCATGACTTGGCAATTTTGAAGAATATGGGAGGGCAAATTTTGGGGTACAACAGTTGCCCATGTTCAATCTTCTTAGACCTGAGGATGCAGATTGGCTGACGTGCCTTTCGTAATCCGAGGGTGGAAGATGATTGAACACTAGAGTGCCCAGAAATTTGCGCTCACATAGTAGCAGTGATGGTGGGAATGGGCTTATAGATGCCATTTGGAGATTGATGGATATGATGATGGGATTATAGATGCCATCTGGATGTTGATCGCATAAGAGATTCCTTAGCGAGAACTTGCATACCTGCAAAAAAGGAAAATGATTACCTGACCTGTTACAGGGCTGGTCTTCAAACTCTTTGTATAGATGTGTCCTGACTGGTTACAGGAGCTGGATCTGGAGCTTCAGAAGATGATGAATGAACCAGGGGTGGTTACTACCTCAGCAGGAACGGTGAGAGAACCTTGGATGACCTTAACCTCAACAGCAATCATTGAGCGAAATCTTGGTGGGAATTACCATCTCCGCAGTATCGGAGAGAGAACCATAGGAAATTATAATCTCAAAAGCAAACATTGAGAAAAAACCTGGAATGGAATTATCGTCTCCGCAGCATTGGGGAGAGAACCATAGGAAATTATAATCTCAAAAGCAAACATTGAGAAAAACCTGGGATGGAATTATCGTCTCCGCAGCATTGGGGAGAGAACCATAGGAAATTATAATCTCAAAAGCAAACATTGAGGAAAACCTGGGATGGAATTATCGTCTCCGCAGCATTGGGGAGAGAACCATAGGAAATTATAATCTCAAAAGCAAACATTGAGAAAAACCTGGAATGGAATTATCGTCTCTGCAGCATTGGGGAGAGAACCATAGGAAATTATAATCTCAAAAGCAAACATTGAGAAAAACCTGGGATGGAATTATCGTCTCCGCAGCATTGGGGAGAGAACCATAGGAAATTATAATCTCAAAAGCAAACATTGAGAAAAACCTGGAATGGAATTATCGTCTCCGCAGTATTGGGGAGAGAACCATAGGAAATTATAATCTCAAAAGCAAACATTGAGAAAAACCTGGGATGGAATTATCGTCTCTGCAGCATTGGGGAGAGAACCATAGGAAATTATAATCTCAAAAGCAAACATTGAGAAAAACCTGGTAACTTCTACTGAGTCTTCATCAGAAAAATCTGTTTGGGGTCGATTTAGCTGGACTAGAGAAGGCCTTGGACTGGATAAGAGATCTTTGGAGTCGATTAACTGAACCGGTCTAGGTCTTGGAATGTCTTCACCTGGGTTTTTATCAGAAAAATCTGTTTGGGGTCGATTTAACTGGACCAGAGAAGGCCTTGGACTGGATTAGAAATCTTTGGAGTCGATTTAACTGAACCAGATAAGGTCTTAGAGTCTTGAAATATGATTGAGAATTTAGCTGAAACTTTCCTGAAAGGTAAAGGTCAGTCATATGCAATGCATGATATGGACCAAGCAATGATGTTCTCAACATAAATGAGATTTGTAAGATATGATGCGTATATAATGATGTATGTGATGTTTAGGAATGT
The DNA here is from genome assembly GCA_948472305.1 of Vicia faba. NCBI lineage: Eukaryota > Viridiplantae > Streptophyta > Magnoliopsida > Fabales > Fabaceae > Vicia > Vicia faba. The sequence goes on along the minus strand of OX451738.1, from coordinate 1,577,534,932 downwards.
ATGTTTTTGTCTTAGGAAAATAAATCCTTGACGAGTGCCGGGAAGTCATATCCTGGGCTGCTGTTGAAGAATAGATTTCGCTTCCGCTGGGGATGATAGCTGCAAGAATACCGGTAGGAGAAGATAACTCCGTTAGGGGATAAACTTGGCGAATGGATAACTCTGCGGGGAGAAAAGTACTCTAACAATCTTGTCGGGAAGCAATATTCTGTGGGGAGAGGGGTACTTTGTTAAGCTGTTGATAATAACTTTCCGGGGATACCCTTGTTGTGTTGGAAGTGCTACTAGACTTCGCTGGGGATAAGAAAGAACTGTGTTGACGACGCTCTTTCCGTGGCTTTTGGCTGAGGATAACCCAGTTATATCCTGGTAAGGAAATAACTCTTTGAATAAAGCCGGGGGACGCGTTCGCGCTCTGCGAGGATAAGCTTCCAGAATCTACTGGGGATAAGCTTACTGCTTGGGGAGATGAATTCCAACTTTCCTGGGGATATTGGATTGGACTCTCCTGGGGAAGTTTTGAACTGCGGGGGAAGTGATTCCTTTGAATGTTGGTATGCCGCCGGGGAGCAATCTTTAGACCAAGACTGTCGGGGATGCTTGTTAAGAATATGTATATTGCTGCTGGGGAATGTTGAGATCTGCTGGAGGATACTCAACTTCCTTAAGGTTTGATAATATAGCTTTGCTCGAGGAGAATATACTGTCTTGCTGACTTACTCTCTGGGGAATTGGGATATCGGGTTGCGCTCTTTAGCTGAACCCACCTTGATACCTTGGAGGACAGAACAATTAGATTGCTCAGACAACTCTTTATTGCCCCTGTTTCTGATGTGGGAAAGGAAGACCTGTGAGGTGCTGATGGTTGTTGATGGACAAACCTTCTTCTGGTAGGTGACAAGATGACAGGACATAGTCGTACGCTTTAATCCCTAACTTTTGCCTGGACCGTTTCTTTTCGGGTTTTCGGTCCACCGGGATACCTATTTTTGCCCAAGCCGCCTTTTCAGGTTTTCGACTTGCCGGGTGTACATATTTTTTCATTTCATCCCTTCATTTTGCCCGAACCCTTTTGGTTCGCCGGGAAGCCCTTATTTTTGCCTAGGTACGTCAACCTAGCGGGTCTTTGATTTTGCGTAGTATCTTTTCGACTATGTCCATGTTCTCAGAATGTAGGGAGTTGCCCCTGTTAGAAGTGTTTTGTCATGCCACCAGAAGGTGTTCGATCAGGCAAGATTCGTCGTTGGAGTGCCTCAAGTGACTCAGGCGGAGATTTGCCCCAGGCTATTTGGCCTTTGAGAGGTTCTCCGAATCTTGATTGGACTGCCCCAGATAATAGACCCTGATCATGTCATTGCCCCTTGATAGGAAGTGCTTTTGTTCATTAGGTATTCGTCGTGCGAATTTCTATGTTGTTCAAACAAAAAGTCATATGCAAACAAAGTTATGTTAAAAATGCAAAGCTTATGTCTGTCTTGAAGATTTTGAAAATGCGTTCTTTTTCATAAAACAAGTGAATGTTTGTAAAACGTGATGTCAACTCCGTATTTTACCGTGAGCCTTAAGGAGTCAGGATACCTTTCGTAACAGTATGCTTTCGAACTAACCCATGCTTCAGCTAGGACTTTTGAGGGTTATAACGTGGCCTGGTTCATGGTTTAAGAAACAAAGGATAAAGGCTCAAATTATTTGTACCCACCCGCTCTTCGTGATATTCTCCAAACCTAAACTCAGTTGATCATACGTTAGACCTTGTTTGAGTCTTTGCTCTGATTTTCCGGTGATGATTCGGATGTTGATAACTTATTTTGAATAGGCAGTCATTCCTTTTTTGTTGAGGGTTTGTAAGACCTCTTTCTTGTCTGATTTTTGTTATCCCTTTCTTTTTTGCCTGGACTGTTTCTTTTTTTTTTGGAATTACAGTCAGCGGGATGCCCCAGTTTTGTAAGTCTCCTTCAAGGGTTTTGACTTAATGGGTTTTTTATTTTTGAGATGTAATGACTGCCTTTCTTTATGATTATTCGGAATCATCACTGTCTTCTTTTTTTTTGTAAGGACCTCTTCGGTGCCATTTGTTATGCACTTGGATCAACTGAGAGAACTACCCTGCCCCAGGTTATGATAAAGGGTTTTAATTTTCGAAAAGAAAAACTCCTACTTCTTTGGCTCAGAGGGGTTAACGAGGGATTATCTTCCTTATAACTCCAGTGTTTAGGGATTGAAACAATGCCTGTACCTCATCAGCGGGATCTGTTCAAAAGCATACTGTAAAGATTGCGGTATCGTTTTCGTCATCCTCCCTCAAGAGGCTTAGAATTATTGAGAGTTGATCATCAGAAAAAAATATGAAAATAATTTGCATTTAGTGAATACGAATATATTGATTCAAAATAGACATAAGCGATGCATTAATGGAATAACAATGTTTAACATGAATAAATGTCTAAACAATCAAAGAACAACACAACTTGAACATTCGAATGAACAAAAGTCTTTTCATCTCAGGGCTTGTTACTTCAAATGGTGAGCCTTGGAGGGATGGTAGAAAAATTCTGCCTGGCCATCTTGTGTGAACTCCAGTGCTCCCTCATCAATCAGGTCTTGGATCTTATTCCTCAGAGCCCAACACTCATTTGTATCATGTCCTGGACAGGCAGAGTGGTAGGCACATCTTTTATTGGGATCATAGACAGGAGATGCTGTGTTCTGGTTCCGGGGGTGAGCCCTTAATGTGATCAGGTTCAATCTTAACAGGCGTTGTAAAGCTTGGAACAACGACATGTTAAACTGGGTGAATTGCCTCCTGGGCTTGTCTGGCTGAAGCTGGTGAGGTTGATGCTGAATTTGTGGCGCTTAAGCCCTTTGAGGAACTCTCCCCTTATCTCCTTGTCGCAAGGATGATTAAATGATGAATGGCTTTTTACCCTTAGACGTTTGCCCCAGTTGGTTACCCTGACGCAGTTGGTGGATGAGAACTCCGAGCTCTTCTTGTCTTTGAGCTAAGCCTTGAATTGCAGTCACCTGCCCCAGCATTTGGGCTTTCATTGCATCCGTTTCAGCTTGCAAGTGTTTCAGCCGTTCGTCCTCAGCACTGTTCCTGACAAAGGTCCTCATGAGAAGTGTCCTTAGCTCCTCCTGCCCCTTGGA